>JBBPBO010001986.1:31806896-32385204 GCA_037974295.1 Cicer cuneatum | reverse complement strand
TAAAAAATTAGATTATTAAATAGACTTTCTCTTTTTCTCATCTTTAAAATTGTTTTTAAAAACAAGTATCTCAAACAAGTTTTCTCTTTAATTCTATTCTTTAAAAAAAAAATTAAAATCAAATTTATAAAATATTTTTTAAAAACTAAAATGCAAAGTGTTTCAAACAGGTCTATTCTTTTTTGTTTTGTTTTATTTTTTTATTTTTATTTTGGATAATGTAACAAAAATATCTATGCAAAATATATATTATTACTTATTATTATTAGAGCTGCCCCTATTTAATTATATTTTACTATAAAATATGAATAACGATATTTTCATATTATCACTGTAAAATATAAATAAATATAAGAATCCAAATTATGTCCGTCAAATTTTGAATATGAAAGATGGAAAATGAAAAAACAATACAACCTATGAACAAGTATACAATGTTGAAAAAGAAAAATGCAAAATGAGATTGAAAAAATTAAAAACTGCTATAATGCGAAAACATGATCTTCTCCAGCATGGTTACTAGTAGACAAAAATGAAAAAATGGTTCGTAGATCGATAAAAATGAAAAACGATCGTCTTCGGATTGGTTGCCAATGCGTACAATATTGGAAAATGATCGTCTTCAAATTGATTACCGATGTGTACGACAACAATGGAAAATGTTTGTCTTCGGATGGGTTACCGAGATGTGTATATCAACAAAAATGTAATTGATCGTCTCTAGATTGGTTACAGGTGTGTAGATCGACAAAAATGTAGATGACTGTCTTCGGTTTGGTTACCAATGCGTGTTGTTAAGACAAACTCTCAATTTTAAGTTTTGATGAAAATAGGCAAAGGTTAATTAAGAAAGTTAATTATGATTTTAAATGTTATGTTAATTTAACTTGTTTTGTTGAGTGTATTAATTCAAAGATATGATTCAAGCAAAACAAAGAAATCAATATAAAACTGAATAGAGAACATTCTTGACAAATTCTGGAAAACGGAGAATGTTCTCCAGGTCCAAGAATGATCAAGATAGCTTCAATATCAATTAATCACCATTAATTAAATGAAGATATTGCTTCTGGAATTAACATCAATATTAGCAGTACTTGACAAGAAACAAATAGGATTCATTCTAGTCAAAGAAACGATTCGAATTACAAAGGGACAAGGTTATGAATCAAGCAAGTCCAAAAAAGTCTAAACAGTCTCTAGCTTAACTGCCAAAAATGATTGAACGATCTTGAAATATACAAGACATCAAGGTAGATTCTAGAATGGTCAGGAAAACGTCCATAATGATCAAAGACTAAAACCTCCAGATTGATTATCAATCTCCAGAATGTTCAAGACTAAACTCTCCAGATTAATCATCAATCTCCAGTATCTTCAGTAAACATTATGCAACAATTCATCATAATTCTCTAATCTGTTTTAACAAGAATCAAAACTCCAGATCAAGCTAAAGGCATCAAAAAATATATCTGAAGTATTAAAGATCATTAAACTCAAGAGAATCTGATCAAGAACGAAGAACTCCCAGTCAAAACAGAACTCAAAAGTGTTCAAAGGTTGGAATATTTTTATTCATAAAAATTGGTTTTGGTCAGCCTGACAGAGCCCTACCAAACGGCTTTTTTTGACCTTCATTAAATGTTCTCAAGCCTATAAAAAAAAGGCCAATTCTCAAGGAAAACGTAGAAGTTCAAGTGCTAACAAAACTAATCAAATCATTCATATTCACATACTTGAAATTCTCCCATTCTCAAAGAGAGTCAATTCTGATTTTATTTCAATCTCTAGTTATATTTGTTCTGAATCTCTTGTAAAGAATCTAATCTCAAGCACGAGTTGAGACATCTCAGATTCTATCAAACAATCTTGTTATTATTTTGTAAAAACTCAAGACTATAAGTGTTGACCATAGTTTGAGTAGATTGTGAGAAATCCTTTTATGGTTAAAAGGTAAAGTGTAAACTCCTATCTAAAGATTGATAGGTGACCTAATTGTGTTTCTTTCTAGGTGGAAAGATTGCAGTTTGTAAACAGATCAAGATCGATTAAGACTAGGTGCTGTAAAATCAGGAAAGTTCTTGTTTTAAACACTTAGTGGAAAATCTCACAATTGTGAGGACTGAACGTAGCTCGAGTTGGGTGAAACAAAATATATTCTTGTGTGGTATCTCTTATCCTTTATCTTTTTATTAAGTCTGATTGATTTTCAAGTTAAAAATACTAACTGATTTTATGATTCTTAACTAACCAAGAACGTTCTCCGTTTTTTGTTTTCTCAACCAAGATCATTCTTGAGTTAAAATCTTAAGTTTTTTTCAGGAAATTTTAAATAGGAAGATTTACAATTCACACCCCCTTCCTTGTAAATCGACATTGCTACTTCAATTGACATCAGAGCACGATTTCTAAAAAGAACACTTAACAAGTGTTAGAGAAAAAGATCTAGAAGAATGTCGAAAGCAAAATACATTGTTGAAGGAGGATCCTCAAACAGACCACCATACTTTGATGGCACAGACTATTATTTTTGGAAAAGAAAAATGCAGCTATTTTTGAAATCACAAGATACAGGAATGTGGAACATCATAATTAATGGAAATTTCATTCGAATAGTGAATCAAGAAGATTCAACTTCAGCAGAAAAGAAAGAAGCAGACTGGAGAACTGATGATAAAGCTAAGGTACTTTTAAACTCTAAAGCTCAATTATTCTTATCTTGTGCTTTGAGCAGGGAAGAAAGTGAAAGAGTAGATGAATGTGAAATTGCTAAAGATGAATGGGACACATTGCAAACTCACCATGAAGGAACAAGCCATGTCAAAGAAACAAGAATAGACATTGGCATAAGAAAATTCGAATTGTTTGAGATGCAAGAAGGAGAAACTATTGATGAGATATACGCAAGATTCACAACAATAGTAAATGAGATGCGTTCCCTTGGCAAAGCTTACTCAGTACAAGACAAAGTAAGAAAGATCATGAGATGTCTTCCAATTGTGTGGAGACCAATGGTAACAACTATAAGTCAAGCCAAGAATCTTGAAGCACTTCCCCTGGAAGAACTTTTTGGAACCTTAAGAGCACATGAAATATTACTACAAGAAGATAAACCAGTCAACAAAAGGCAAGGCAATATCTCTGAAGGCATCTCAAGAAAGCATCACCATACAAACAGAAGAAGAACTAGAAGAAACTGGACAAGAAGATGCTGATGAAGAGATTGCCCTTCTCACCAGAAAAATACAAAGAATGATGAGAAGAAGAGATCAAATCAAGAAGGGATTTCCTAACAAAAATCCCAAAACAGAAGTAGACAAGAGCCAAATCACGTGTTTCGGTTGCAATAAATTAGGACATTACAAGGCTGAATTTCCCTTAAATAAGAAAACACCAAAACGTTTTCCTTTTAAGAAGAAATCAATGTTGGCCACACGGAATCAGACATAAAAGAAAGTGAAGAAGCCAACATATGCTTGATGGCAAATACAGAAGAAGATGAGGTAACAAATTATGAACCTTGCACTTTATGTGAACAATTGGGAAAAGAATTTGACAACTTACTAAATGATTCAAACTTTCTTGTTCAAAAATGTAGTTCTTTAAAAGAAAATTTTTTTAAAGAAAAAGAAAAATTTCAGGCTATGAATGATGTTCTCAAAAATACCATTCAAGAACTAAGAGAATCAAAACAGCAAAATTATGAAAGTCAGAAAAGTCAAGAACGTTCTGTAGTCAAAACGGAGAACGTTCTTCTTAAAACAGAAAATGAAATTCTTAAAATTGACTTATAAAATTTTATTAAAGAAACTGAGATATTCCAAAAAATCATGGGATTTCAAGTAGGAATATTTGATAAAGCTGGTCTTGGATTTATTCAAACAAAAATGTATGAAAAAAATTTTATTCCAGAAAGCAAGATAGAAAAATGTAAAACCAAATGTTCATATTGTAAGAAACTTGGTCATCTGAAATTTGCTTGCTACTTTAAGAAAAGAGATGAAAAGATTAAAAGGAAAAGAATTTTTAAAAGGAAAAAGTATTTCACATATAAAATTGAACCAGTTTTGAAGAATTTGCATAAAGGAGAACGTTCTCCAAGCTGTTCTCAAAACGGAGAATGTTCTGGAACAAAAACTGAACTTTCTCCAGAAAGTCTGAAAAAAGGAGAACAATCAGGAATTTCTTAAAAATCAAGATTAAAACCTTTTAAAACTCAGATTTCGATATTAATTCCAAGATCAACAATTAAATGTTCCTACTGTCTCAAAATTGGTCATCTCGAATCAATCTGCAATTTTAAAAAGAAAGAAACTTTTAAAACTAACTCTCAAGGACCCAAGACAAAATGAATACCTAAAGTTGATGTAAATTCTTATGCAGGTTGGATTTCCAAATGTCAAGAGAAAGCCTTGGTTCTTGGACAGTGGTTGTTCAAGATACATGACAGGAGATAAAAGCTGCTTCATGTCATTTATTAAAAAAGATGGAGGATCAGTTACTTTTCATAATTACAATCAAGCACAGATTAAAGGTAAAGGAACTATTGGTAAGGTAAACTCTGCTCAAATAACTGATGTCCAATATGTTGAAGGTTTGAAACACAATCTTCTGAGCATAAGTCAGTTATGTGACAATGGTTTTGAAGTTATCTTCAAACAAAAAGTATGTGAAGTCAGAAAAACTAAAACTGGAGAAATTCTCTGTTTTAGAAATAGAAAGAAAAATTTATATGTCTTATATCTTGAAGAACTACCTGATGAATCTTGTTTTATGTCAGTCGATAAAGATAAATGGATATGGCATAAAAGGGTTGGACATATAAGTATGAAAACAATTTCAAAAATTTCGAAACTAGATCTTGTCAGAGGATTACCCAAACTAAATTTTGTTAAAGATAAAATATGTGAAGCTTGTACAAAAGGGAAGCAAGCCAAGAGCAATTTTCATTCAAAATATTTACAACTACAAACAGAACTCTTGAATTACTTCACATAGATCTTTTTGGGACAATCAAAACAACAAGTCTAGGAGGAATGAAGTATGGTTTTGTTATTGTTGATATTTTTAAAATAAAAAATATGATGCATTTGATGAATTTAAAACATTTTGCAAAAAGGTACAAAATAAAAAGGAATCCAGCATCATTTCTGTAAGAAGTGATCATGGTAGATAATTCATAAACGCCTCTTTTAAAAACTTATTTGATGAACTTGACATTTATCACAATCTATCTTATGCAAGAACTCCACAGCAAAATGGAGTTGTTGAACGAAAAAATATAACACTTCAAGAAATGGCAAGAACAATCTTGGAAGAATCAAATGTTGAAACATATTTTTGGGCAGAAGCCATTAACACTTCTTGTTACATTTTAAATCATGTATCCATTAGAAAAATCATCAATAAAACTCCTTATGAAATTTGGAGAAATAGAAAACCAAACATCTCTTATTTTCACATTTTTGGATGCTAATGTTATATTTTAAACAACAAATATGTTCTTGGAAAGTTTGATGCAAAATTAGACAAAACAATCTTCTTGGTTTATGCAACCGACTCTAAAGGATATAGAGTGTTTAATCTAAGAACTAAAGTTGTAGAAATCAGTATGCATATATTATTTGATGAGTTTGATGATTTGGATTTGAGTAAAAAAGATGAGGAAGAAGAAGCTCAAACTGGCCTGCAGCAACAGAATAATCTGCCGGAAACCGAGATTGATAAACAATCTCCTTTTCATTCTCCACCAAAAAGCAAGAGAGCAATTGGAGATCATTCTCAAACACAAATCATTGGAAACACAACTGATGGAATTCGAACAAGAAAATCATTCAAGAATGATGAAAGCAACATGGCAATGATATCTCAAATCGAACCTAAATCAATCAAATAAGCTATAATAGATCAATCTTGGATAGATGCCATGAAGGAAGAATGGCTTCACTTTGAGAAAAATGAGGTCTGGACTTTGGTACCTGATCCACAAGATCAAACAATCATTGGTACACGGTGGGTTTTTAGAAACAAATTAGATGAAGAAGGTAAGGTTATAAGGAACAAAGCAAGATTGGTTGCTCAAGGCTACAATCAACAAGAAGGTATAGACTACGACGAAAATTTTGCTCATGTTGCAAGATTAGAAGCTATTCATATACTTCTTGCACATGCATCTCATAAGCTTGTTAAATTATTTCAAATGGATGTTAAAAGTGCTTTTCTAAATGGCTTTTTAAGTGAACAATTTTATGTAAAACAACCTCCAGGTTTTGAGGATCAATCAAAACCAAATCATGTCTTCAAACTTACCAAAACTCTCTATGGTCTAAAACAAGCACCAAGAGCTTGGTATGAAAGATTAAGTTCCTTCTTAATCCTGAATGGATTTTCCAGAGGAAAAATCGACACTACACTCTTTAAGAAAATTGATACAAATGATTTACTTATTGTTCAAGTGTATGTTGATGATATCATCTTTGGATCAACAAATGAAAAAATGTGTGAAGGATTTTCAAAACTCATGCAAAGTGAATTTGAAATGAGCATGATGAGAGAGTTGAGGTATTTTCTTGGCTTACAAATTAAACAAGTTTGAAAATGGTATCTTTATTTGCCAAGAAAAATACATTAAAGATTTGTTAACCAAGTACAAAATGAACGAGGCAAAAATCATGACTACTCCCATGCATCCTTTTTCTTCACTAGATAAAGATGAAAATGTAAAATCTGTTTCTGAGAAGGAATATAGAGGCATGATTGGTTCTTTACTTTACCTAACTGCTAGTAGGCCTGATATTGTATTTGCGGTAGGACTATGTGCTAGATTTCAATCCGCACCTAAAGAATCACATTTAACAACTGTAAAATGAATTTTTAGATATCTTGTTGGTACTACTGATCTTGGCCTTTGGTATAGAAAACGTTCACATTTTGATCTTGTAGCTTATTGCGATGCTGATTACGCTGGAGATAAAATTGAACGCAAAAGCACAAGTGGAGCATGTCAGTTCCTGGGTGAAGCATTGATAAGTTGGTTTTGCAGGAAACAAACACAATAGCCTTATCAACCACTAAAGCTGAATATGTTTGAGCATCAAACTACTGCTCACCAGTCCTTTGGATTAAAAATCAACTTGAAGACTTCTCTGTAAGTTATTCAAGTATTCCAATTTATTGTGATAATACTAGTGCAATCAATTTATCTAAAAATCTTATTCAGCACTCAAGATCAAAACATATTGAAATAAAACATCCTTTTATTCGTGATCATGTTAACAAGAAAGATATTGAATTAATCTTTGTTGATACTCAAAATCAGCTTGCTGACATCCTTACAAAGCCTCCAGTAAAGGATAGTTTTTATTCGATTAAGAAAACACTGAAAATTGTGAGAAATCCAGAGAATTCGCATTAATTTCTGCTTCAGCAGAAAACGGAGAACGTTTATCAATCTTTGTTTTCCAAACATCTTTCTCCATTTTTAAATCAACTTTCTCCTCTGTGTCGTCACTTTCTCTCTTTCGCAGAAAAAGGGAAAAGAGAAATCTTGGCATTTAATGCTCATGTCTCCCAGCCACCAAAAGCCGCATTGACAAGCTATCAAGTCATCCTGCATCCACTCATCCTCATTCCCTAGGCTCAAATCGTCATTGCATTTTTTCTTTCTAAATAAGAAACAATTGCTGCACAACCCCACACAAACACTTCAAACTTCCTTCTAAAACCAGACCTTCATCTTCCCCAAAATTCCCTCTACTCTGAAACCAAAATCTAAAAAAAAAATTCCAAATGGCCAGAACTAAAGCATCTGCACGTAAGAATGCATGCCCTAAATCTCCATCTCCACCCCGTCTTCCTCTTCTCCATTCATTCTCCATTGCCGCCACCAAGACCATCACCAAACTCCTCTGATAAAACCTTTTATAATTACTTGTCCTCCTCTAGAGAATCCAGTCCCATTGATCTTCCCCTTTGACCACTCTCACCTATACTTCCTCCACTGTTTCAATGCCCTACTCCAAACGAATCTCAAGTCCCTCCTCACTTGAGAAAGTCAGTGACTAAACCCACTAAGGCTCAACGTCATTCTATGCGCATACTATCTAGAATAGGTATATCAAAACCTAGATCAACTAAATCAACCATCTTTGTTATTTCTGATTCAGAAACCGATTCTGATGAGTCATCAACTCGTCCAAATAGCAACCATCAAAACCTATTACTCCTTCTAAACCATCATTCACTTCCGAGCCATCACAAACAACTCCCCCAAACCAGAAAAGAAAAACAATGGATGAAATCTTTGAAGGTGCAAACACGAGAAGGGGGTTGAATTGTGTTTGTCAAACTTAATTACTTTTGCTGTTTTGTTAAATGTTGATTTGAATTATTCGATAAATAACTAATCATATTCAACAGCGGATAATAATAACACATCAATTTATACTGGTTCACCGTTAACTAGGCTACGTCCAGTCCCTTCCTCTAGAAGGCCTTTTCACTAATTCAAACTCCTTTGAATTACAACACCACTGACTCTTCAAGTCAGTCTTCCCAAACAGCCTAACAACCCCAGACTTTTGAGGAACAACAACACCTTAACTAAACCAGCTAAGTCTTCTCAAACAGCCTGACAACCCTAGACTTTTGAGGAATAACAACACCTTGACTAAACCAGCCAAGTCTTCTCCTACCAATTTGACAACCCTAGATTGACGAAGGAATCTACACCACTATAATAAAGGTTTGGAACTTTGCAACGTTGCTTCTGGAAAGCTGTTTACTGCACTTATTCTTGCACTCTTTTATTGCTTCTGGAAAGCTGATTGTTGCACTGTATTTCTCTCTCAAAAACACTTAGAAAATATTGCTCTTGCTCATTTGTGTTTCTATGTTTTGAACTCTCATATAACTTTGAATTGAAGTTTGAGTTCTTGTGTTTTTCGATACTTTATTCTTCAGCATTAAGTCTCTATTTATAGTTGAACTTTAGAACTTCACTAATGCTTTACTTTTGGAGTATATTTCGATTAATCTGTTTTGAGAATATTCTGGAGTAGTTTGCTCATATTCTGTTTTGAGTCTTTTGCTCACTGATCTGTTTTGAGCATTTTGCTCCGCTTCTGTTTTGAGCATTTTTCTCAGATTCTGTTTTGAGCATTTTTCTCAGATTCTGTTTTGAGCATTTTTCTCCAATTCTGTTTCGAGCATTTTTCTCAGACAGATTCATCTGAAGATATCCTCTGGTGACGTCATCCTCTGATTTATGCTTCTAGTGACGTCATCTTCTGGTGACATCATCCTCTGATTTCTGCTTCTGGTGACGTCATCTTCTGATGACATTTTTCATTCTTCTTCTAAGTCAAATATGTTATTTTCATAAAATACATTTGTTAACATCAAAACTTTAATTGCAAGAACCAACTTGGTTCCAACAATCTTTTCCTCTTCAAAGCCATCCCAACCTGCCTCAAAAACCATGAAGGTAAAAACCACCATCACTTTTTCTCAATTCCTGGAAAAGAACAAATTAAGGAATCCACATAGAAAGAAATCCACTGCTCCAAAAAAAACTACACGGAGATGTTCTCCACTTGACGAAGAACAATCTCTATAACTTTCTCCTAAACATGCTCCAATCCTAGAACGTTCCCTTTTCCTAAACCAAGAACGTTCCTCAACTCCAAAACATTCTCCATCTCTCTTTCAAGAATGTTCTCCATCACCTGAACTATCTCCACCTGCTCCTCAACATTCTCCAAAATCCAAAAACACCCCACTTATTCCCTCCAAAATATTCAAACTCTTCAAAGAGAAATGGGCTCAACGCCCTATAGGTGTTGTCGTGTTTTCGTCTTTGACAATCTGGTTGTAGATGGAAATGCAGTAAAACATCACACTGATGTTTTAGGGTGGACCTTATTTCTACAAATATCTTAATGCTTCTATCCAGATGTAATTAGGGCTTTTTACTGTCAAGCCAAGCCATTCCCTGATAAATCCCTAATCATCTCCAAGGTTAAAGGGATTGAAATCAAATTAACACCAAACACTCTAGCCTCCATCCTCCACTCTAGCCTTATGGGATGATCTTAACCATAATCATTAGGCACTTCCAGATACCCTTCACGAATGAGAAGAGTCTATTTAAAATCTCCAAGTTTTCCATAAACAACATCTCTCACATGAGGAAAACCACATTAGAAATGAGTGCTCCTTCATCCTCTTTTCCATCAAAAACATTGAAGAGGAAGCACTCAGCAAGGAGAAGAGCTACTACTGCACCAGTCGTAGCGTCATCACACCAATCCCCTAAACTCACAGAAGTAGTAGCTGAAATTGCTCAAGAATGTTCTCCAGCAAACTGAGAACGTTCTCCAGACGAAACCAACAATCTTCAAACTTTCTCCGTTTTTCCCCAACCATCCACTATATCCTCAACATACATCCTCTCCTACTCTCAATACTTCCAATCTCCACCTGATGACATGTGTACTCCCCAACCATCACGTGTCCACCATGTCATCAGTGTTCATCTCCCCTCACAAAACCAGCCCCTCCATCTTTGGAATAAGTCAATTTCTGGCGTTTTCCGATACCCCTGGACCTTCCATAAATCAGAAATCTATTTCTGATCGCTTACCCCATGTCATCGTTGCCTCCACCTCTCTATCTACAAACTCCACCACTCCCGCTCCTCTTATGACCACTCCTCCTCCACTAAAGGAACCCACCAACTCTGAGATCATGACAGCCCTTCAAACTATCTTGGCACATCAGACTCAACAAGATTTGGAGTCCACATTGCTGAGAACTTGGATGACAGAGCATCTTGCTCCCAAGATGGGTCTGGACCCTCCTCCTGTTCCTCCTTCTCCCTCTACTCAGCCAATCCCTGACCCTGCAAAATCTTCATCATCTGAAGGATCTTCTCCATCACTTGCTTCATAGGGATCTTTTTTCTCATTCCTTTTTGCTATGACAAAGGGGGAAAATTAAGTTTAAGTTTTTAATTGATTCTGCTATGTAATTAGAAGTCCTTTTGTATATGGCACTTCTGTATATTTTGACTTAACCTCATCATGTATCTATCTTCTGAATATATCAATGGAAGTTTCTTCATGTGGAATCTGTGTATGTTTTTAATTTTCTGTCAAAAAATTATTTACTGCATAAGTTGAGAGGGAGCTTTTAAGCCCTTCAAAATTTAAATTAGAATCAGAATTAAAATCTAAATTAACATGTTTGTCATCATAAAAAATGAGGAGATTGTTAAGACAAATTCTCAATTTTATGTTTTGATGAAAATAAACAAAAGTTAATTAAGAAAGTTAATTATGATTCTAAATGTTATGTTAATTTAACTTGTGCTTTTGAGTGTATTAATTCAAAGATAGGATTCAAGCAAAGCAAGGAAATCAAATTAAAACTACACAAAGAACATTCTTGACAAATTCTGGCAAACAGAGAATGTTCTCCAGGTCTAAGAATGATCAAAACAGCTTCAAGATCAATCAATCTCCATTAATTAAATGAAGATATTGCTTCTGGAATTAACATCAATATTATCAGTACTTGACAAGGAACAAATACGATTCATTCTAGTCAAAGAAACCATTCGAATTACAAAGGGACAAGGTCATGAATCAAGCAAGTACAAACAAGTCTGAACAGTCTCCAGCTTAACTGCCAAGAATGATTGAACGATCTTGAAATATACAAGACATTAGAGCAGATTCTGGAATGGTCAGGAAAATGTCCAGAATGATCAAAGACTAAAACCTCCATATTGATTATCAATCTCCAGAATGTTCAAGACTAAAATCTCCAGATTAATCATCAATCTCCAGTAAACATTTTGCAACAATTCATCATAATTCTCTAATCTGTTTTAACAAGAATCAAAAGTTCAGATCAAGCTAAAGGCATCAAAAATATATTTGAAGTATTAAAGATCATTAAACTCAAGAGAATCTGATCAAGAACGAAGAATTCAACCCAGTCAAAACAGAACTCAAAAGTGTTCAAAGGCTGGAATATTTTTATTCATAAAAATTGGTTTTGGTCAAGCCTGACAGAGCCTGAAGTTCAAGTGCTAACAAAACTAATCAAATCATTCATATTCACATACTTGAAATTCTCCCATTCTCAAAGAGAGTCAATTATGATTTTATTTCAATCTCTAGTTATATTTGTTCTGAATCTCTTGTAAAGAATCTAATCTCAAGCACGAGTTGATGAAGGTGCAAACACGAGAAAGGGGGGTTGAATTGTGTTTGACTAACTTGATTACTTTTCCTGTTTTTATACTTTTAAAACAAAACTTGATGAAATAAAAACAGAGTTAGCAGCGGATATAAAGTAAAAAATAAAACACAGAATTTTTATACTGGTTCACCGATAACGAGGCTACGTCTAGTCCCTTCACCTTGAAGGATTTCACTAATTCAAACCTTGAATTACAGCAGTTCTACTGACCCTCCAAGTCAGTCTTCTCAAACAGTCTAACAATCCTAGACTCTTGAGGAATACAACACCTTTCTTCTCCTGCCAATATGACAACCCCAGATTGTAGAAGGAATTACAATGCCTTGAATCTAATTGCCAAGTAATCTGCTACCCCTTCTGACTTCCTCAGATTGTAGACTCTACTTCAACAACTTAGATCTAACACAAGGGAAAGAAAATAACACGAGTGCTTGCTTCTTGAAAGCTGGAACTCACAATTAACCTTACTGAAAAATTGAGTGTTTGCTTTGGAAGTGTATGACTCTTTTGTGATTTTTGATGCTAAGTATTCTACCTTGAGACTCCTTTTATAGATGCAGATTTGGGCTCTTCCAAGCTTAATTTCGAGTTGAATCTTGTTGGATTCTCTTGCAAAAATAACTTGACCAATTGGGCTTTATTTAAATAAAAAACATATCTTTTATTAAGCTTCAGATTTTCTTTCAAAATAACTGGCCAATCAAGTCTTTAGTTCCTTCCCGTCAACAGCTCCTGAGTTCCACAATACTTCACTTTATTTTTGTAACAAATCTTTTTTAATACTTTGATCAAAATAAATTAAAATCTCCACCGTTAATCCTCATGATTAAATCTGGACCATTTGATTTTCTGCACTAGTCCACATCTGGACCATACCAATCAATATGCTGTGATCCTCTGATTTCGGCCATCCCTGGACCACACTTCCTAACCTTCTGATCTTCTTATCTCGGCCATCCTGGTCTAGCAAACTGATCTACTGTGATCCTCTAATCTCGGCCACTGCTGGACCACACATTCTGACCTTCTGATTTCGGCCAACACTAGGCCATGGTCTGATCTTCTGATCTCGGTCAACATTGGGCCAAATAATTAAATCTAAACCATTGATCTGAAAATCTTCCCTCTGATCTGGACCAATTCTGGACTTGGTCTGGATTAAACTGAAATTAAATCTGGACAAATAATATTTCAGTCTGGACATTTTAGCTTTGATTTTGGATCAATTCTGGAAATCATTTCTTCTGGTCTGGACTTAGTTTCTTAGCCTGAACCATGCTATCTTCTGGTCTGGGTCAAATCTGGGTTAATCTCTTGTTCTGGACCCATTAATTCATCCTCTGATTAAGTCTGGAACAAGTCTGGACTGTTTATCATTTCACTGCCAGGCTATCTTCTGGTCAGAATAACTTCTGGAATAAATTTGACATTTGATTCCTTCAGGTCTGGATCAAGTCTCCCTCTAGCAGGCTTCATTCTGGTCTGGTCCAGGTTTCCTTCTGACTTTGCTTCCTTCTGATCTGGGCCAACAAAGATATCTTCTGGTGATGTTTTGACATCCTGGAGTATCTTCTGGTACCTTCAGGATTCAATCTCTAGAACACTTTGATCTTCTGCTTCTTATTGCTTCAACTTCTAGTGACATTTGATTTAATAATTCAAGGTTCAAAATAAGATTACATGGAGTACTTTTGTAAATATCAAAATCCTAAGTACTTAGAACCAACTTGGTTCCAACAGTTGAGACATCTTATATTCTATCAAACAATCTCTAGTTATTTTCTCAACCAAGATCATTCTTGAGTTAAAATCTTAAGTTTTTTTTCTAGAAATTTTAAATAGGAAAATTTACAATTCAAACCCCATTTCCTTGTAAATTGACATTGCTACTTCACGTATATCAACAAAAATGTAAATGATCGTCTCCAGATTGGTTATTGATGCGCAAATCGATACAAATGTAGATGATCATCTTCATCTTAGGATTGAATACCGATGTGTAGATCGACATAAATGAAAGAATGTTGGTTATAAGCAACCTATAAGTCTGGTTTAGAAGGTAAATAAAGAGAGAATATGTATATGGTACTTGCACCGCAAACGTTAATACACATAATAATGAACATGTTTGTTATGCAAGATTGTCGTAAAGTATGAATGAAGATGCATGATTTATATATGCTATGCATTATAGATAAATTCTTATTGATTTTTTTAGTTCATCGATCCTTATATGATCTTATACGCCCACAAGATTCAATAGATGAATGGAGATAACAACCATTTTTGCATGATGACTCTAGTACATCTCATGTGACCCTTTTTTCGAGGTGAAGCAAAGTCCATTGTTTAAAATTATTACCCTCCTTGTTTTTTTACACACCCATATATGTTGAGAATCTATCGGGTTCCCGTGTATATATTTTTCAAGTTTCAAAATATTTAATATATTTTTTATATTTCCACATATTTCAAATTCCAACATTTTAATTTTGTAAAACAACATTTTAAAATGCTAGAACAATCAACCACAAAACTAAATTAATTTAGAAAGAGTGTAACATACAACATTCAATGACATCATTGGAAAAAGTACATTCATTACATTGGGAACAAAAACAATTGGAGTTACAATGTATGGATGACTGTGTTTAGCTTTAGTTGGAGGGATAAAAAATTAACAAATGCTAGTCATTCTTGTAATTTAGGACTCATGTTGGTCAACTTCCAAGAATAATAATTGCCCCAGTTTGAGCCGCTTGATCTTTTTTTTATATATATCCCTAACTTTTGCATGGACCGCTCTTTCAAGTTTTCTATCTATCGGGATGCTCTAATTTTTGCTCAAGTCGCCTTTTCAGGTTTTCAACCAAGCAAGCCTAATTTTCAATCATTTTTTTTTATTTTGTTCAAGCATAATATTTCTTGACTACATCTGAATTTACTGGAAGTGGAAACTCCTCTCCATCCATTTTTGCGAGTATTAGGGCTCCCCTAGAGAAAGCTTTTTTTACAACATACGGTCTTTCGTAGTTCGTGTTCCATTTTCCATGAGAATCCTTTTTTATGGGAAATATTTTCTTTAAAACTAACTCCCTTTCTTGAAACTCTCGAGGATAGACCCTTTTCTCGTAGGCTTTTTTAAGTTTTTTTTTTGATATAGCTGACCATGACACAGAGCTATCATTCTTTTTTCTTCTATGAGATTCAATTTGTCAAATCGTGATTAAACCCATTCCGTCTCTTCTAGTTTTGTTTCCATCAAGCCTCTGTTCGAGGGAATTTTAACTTCAATAGGAAGTACCGTTTCCATTCCATACACCAATGACAAAGGAATTGCCCCTATTGAGGTACGAACAGAGGTTTTATAGCCATGTAATGCAAAGGGCAGAATTTCATGCCAATCCTTATATGTCTCTACCATCTTTTGTATGATTTTCTTGATATTCTTATTTGCTGCTTCTACAGCCCCATTATTTTCGAACGATATGGCGAAGAATTATGGTGCTGAATTTTGAAACTATCACACAACTCCTTCATCATTTTGTTATTCAGATTGGTCCCATTATCAATGATAATCTTATTTGGCAAGCCATATCGACAAATCAATTCTCTCTTCATGAATCTGACAACCACGCTCCTCGTCACATTGGCATAAGAAACAACTTCAACCCATTTTGTGGAATAATGAATAGCTACTAGGATAAACCGGTTCCCATTTGAAGCCTTAGGCTCGATGAGTTCAATAACATCCATCCCCCACATTGAAAATGGCCATGGTGATGTTAAGATATTCAAAGAGGTTGGCGGTACATGTACTTTATCAGCATAGATTTGACATTTATAACATTTCTTTATGTAACTAAAGCAATTAGACTCCATAGTCAACCAATAGTAGCCAACCCTTAAGATTTTTC
The DNA here is from genome assembly GCA_037974295.1 of Cicer cuneatum. Taxonomy (NCBI): domain Eukaryota; kingdom Viridiplantae; phylum Streptophyta; class Magnoliopsida; order Fabales; family Fabaceae; genus Cicer; species Cicer cuneatum. The sequence goes on along the minus strand of JBBPBO010001986.1, from coordinate 32,369,020 downwards.
TTGCCATTGTGTGCCCATTTTCATGAGTTCCAAAAGAACCTTCGTGAACCTCTTGAATGATTTTCTCTGCTTCCATTTTATCCACAAAAAGTGTTGTCTTAGCCTCCGCGTAATTTTAAAATATAATACAACAACGCTTTTACTTAAAAAGCGTTGTTAAAGATGCGCTGTAAAATCTATATTTTGGTGTAGTGTGGTTATAAAATCAAGTAAACGTAAAATTAAATAGAAAAACTTTAATATGAGAAAAACGATTAGTGAATTTGAATCACCTTTTCTTCATTATGTAATTATTGATTTACTATTTTAACAATCTAACATATTTGATTAGGTCAAATTAACAAATTAAACTAAGCATGTACGAACATTAATTTATTACACACATGTTAATAATTTATATTCCTATAATAATATTGAAACATGAACATATATTTTGGTTTTGTTTATTATAGTCTATTTTCCAATAAAGAAATAATACCTAGATTCAATTCAATGGTGATCAAGCACAGAAAGTATTAAGAACAAAAATGTATGAATAATTACGTTTTAATTACATAAATAGCGTACGAAAACTAAAACTACATAGATTTAAGAAGGTTCATCTAATTCATAATCAATGAATAAATTAACTACTCTATTTGATAAGAGACACATAAAGAAGAAAAATACACATAAAGTTGCACAAAGTTTTCTCTAAAAAGTAGAGACCTCCTCCTTTATATCTAAAAATCAGAACCAACACGACTGTCTTCATATGTCACCTCATTTGTATCTAAAAATCAGAACACATGCAGTTGTCTTCCTACCTGAAGGTGCAAACACGAGAAGGGGAGGTTGAATTGTGTTTGACTAGCTTGAATACTTTTTCTGTTTTTGCAGTTTTAAACCAAAACTTGATGTATAAATAAAACAGAGTTAGCAGCGGATATAAAGTAAAAATAAAAACACAGAATTTTATACTGGTTCACTATTAACGAGGCTACGTCCAGTCCCTTCACCTTGAAGGATTTCACTAATTCAAAACCTTGAATTACAACAGTTCCACTGACCCTCCAAGTCATTCTTCTCAAACAGTCTAACAATCCTAGACTCTTGAGAAATACAACACCTTGACTTCCTAAGTCAAGACTTCTCCTACCAATCTGACAACCCCAGATTGTAGAAGGAACTACAACGCCTTGAATCTAATTCCCAAGTAATTTGCTACCCCTTCTGACTCCCTCAGATTGTAGACTCTACTTCAACAACTTAGATCTAACACAAGGGAAAGAAAATAACACGAGTGCTTGCTTCTGGAAAGCTGGAACTCACAATTAACCTCACTGAAAACTTGAGTGTTTGCTTTGGAAGTGTATGACTCTTTTGTGATTTTCGATTCTAAAGTCTTCTGCCTGAGCCTCCTTTTATAGATGTGAATTCGGGTCTCTTCCAAGCTTAATTTCGAGTTGTATCTTGCTGGATTCTCTTGCAAAAATACTCTGACCAATCGGGTTTCATATAAATAAAAAACATATCTTTTTAGCTCCAGATTTACTTTCATAAAAAACTTGAGTCAATCCTGTCTTTAATTAATTCTGGAACAAATCTTTCTTCCCGCCAATAGCTTCAGAATTCCCATACGACTTCAACTTATTTTTGTATCAAATCCTTATAATACTTTGATCAAATTTAATGAAATCTCCACTGATTATCATTTTGATTAAATCTGGACCGTTTGATCTTCTGCTCTAGTCCACATCTGGACCATACTAAGTGATCTGCTGTGATCCTCTAATTTCGGCCAACATTGGACCACACTTTCTGATCTTCTCATCTAGGCCAACCTGGTCTAGCAAACTGATCTGCTGTAATCCTCTGATCTCGGCCAATGCTGGACCACACATTCTGACCTTCTGATTTCAGCCAACACTGGGCCATGGTCTGATATTCTTATCTCGGTCAATACTGGGCCATATACTTAAATCTTGACCATTGATCTGAACCTTTTCCCTCTGATCTGGACCAATTCTGAACTGGGTCTCGATTAACTGAAATTAAATCTGGACAAATAATATTTCAGTCTGGACATTTTACCTTCTGATTTGGATCAGGTCTGGATCATATCTGGACATCTTTTCTTCTGGTCTAGACTTAGTTTCATACCCTGAACCATGCTATCTTCTGGTCTGGGTCAAATCTGGATTGAATCTCTTGTTATGAACCCATTAATTTATCCTCTGATTAAGTCTGGATCAAGTCTGGGTTGTTTATCATTTCACTGTCAGGCCATCTTCTGGTCAAAATAACTTCTGGACTAAGTCTGACTTATGATTCCTTCTAGTCTGGATCAAGTCTCCCTCTGGCAGGCTTCCTTCTGGTCTGGTACAGGTCTCCTTCTGACTTTGCTTCCTTCTGATCTGGGCCAGCAAAGATATCCTCTGGTATTTTCAGGATGCATCCTCTGGTACCTTCTGGATGCATTTTCTGGTGTCTTCATCTTCTGCCTCTAGAAACTTCATCTTCTGGTGGCATTTAATGTAATAATTCAAGGTACAAAATAAGATTACATGGAGTGCTTTTGTAAACATCAAAATCCTAAGTATTTAGAACCAACTTGGTTCCAACACTACCATTACTAGTGCATAGGGGTGGGAATAGGCTGGACCGAGCTAGGCTTTGCTAGGCCTATTCCTGACTTGTCAAAAAATTCAAAGCTTAAGTCTGACATGTGGCCTATCATAGGCTTACTTTTTAGGCCTGAGTCTGGTCTTGATAGAAGTCTGGTCTAACCTGTTAGCCTGCTTAAAAGCCTATTTTATTTTAACATTTTTGAATAAGTAATCAAACATATCTTTAAATAGATTAATGAGTTAATATGTCAATGAAATTAAGTTCTATTTTGATATTTAATATCACATTTTGAAGAATATGACTTTATAAACATCCTACTTAAATTATATTTTATAATAATATATTTAAATATGTCAAAAGCTAAATGTGGTTAAGATGAGTAAATTACTAAAAGTTGAATATGTAACAAAAAGATCAAAATTTAATATAATAATTATAGTAATAAAAAAATATTATTTATATTTATTTAAATAGGCCTAAAAGACTTATTATGTGACATGCAGCCTGCCTATTTTAACTTAATAGCCTTTTTAGAAGTCTTAATCTTATCTGTTTAAAAAAAAAATCTATTATAAGTTGAGCTTGACATAGGCTAAGCCGTGGACCCCTGTTGGTCGACCTAGCCTAGTCTCATCCTAGTAGTGTCTACTTCCGTAAGTTTTCATTTCTCACTCCTGGTGTGGCCCCAGCCAAACGCCCTTTTTGCCTTGCCTCTCCTTTTTTCTTCTTCTCAAAACCAAAAGCTGAAAGGCTTTTAATTTGGACCAAGGCCTTTCTTTCAAAACGTGGCCATAATATACTAATATATATATATATATATATATATATAATAATAATAAAATATTATTGGTAATTTGCAATCTTTTCATCATTAAGTAATGCAATAATAATTTCATAACTTTAGTGTGATGTTTCACTCAAATGGTCAACCTATTTTGCCGAATTAATGAAGCAAAATAAAAATTTCACGAAGTATTTGGTTATGAATAAATTAAAAGCATAAATACATAATTTATCTAAGAATTACAAAACAACAATTTATTTAAATAACTCCTAAAATACTTTTAAAAATAATAAAATCATACATATAATGAAAAGTTATCATATATACTTTCATTTCTTGCGACTTTGAGCCCTCAAAATATTAGAGCCATTGAACTATATCGCGGGCCTTCAAATATAGACCTGTCAAAACATATTATCTGACCCGTTTAAGGCTGACCCTAACAGGTTGTGGGCTTTTCTAGGTCGGGCTAACAAGTCATGTTTTAATACGAGCTGGAAAATAAATTTAATTTTTTAAAATTTGTTTGCAACTCTTTTAATTTGAAATTTTTTTTCATGTCCATTTTTATTTTTTATGGTATACTAGAAATACATTAAGAATGAATCAATTTGGATGAGTGTAAATTATAAATTGATATCTAACTCAATTTAAATGAATTTTACTATTGGGTCACAGATGGATAAGTGGATTAGATCTCTTTTGAAATTTCCAGTTGAAAACAACTACCGGATATTTGAAATTTTCAGTTGAAAATAACTGCAAGAAATTTCATTTTTGAAATTCCCAGTAATCGAAATATAACTATCAGAAATTTCAAAGAAATTTAGAGAAAAAAAATATATTTTTTCAAAAAAATTTGGGAATATGTGGGTATGATCAAAATATCTGAATTTGCTTTGATTTTTACTATTCACTTAAAAGTATTTTAGTAAATTAAAGGAGAAAACTTATAAATGTGGGGGTACAAGTCAAATTATGAGGGTACAAAATCCAATTTTCTTAAACTAGTTATGCAAGTTGCGAGCTACCCAATATCCATATGGGTTAGTTCAAATGGGTTTATTCGGACTAAGTAAATAAATTTTGAAAAATTTCAGATTAAAATTATTAGGTTCAAACCCTATGTTTTAACGAATTGAATGTGTCTGTCCATATAAGCTAACCCGTTTTGACACCTCTTTCAAATGCTGCTGGAAGTGTCAAAATAAAGTCTTCAAAATGGTACACAAGTGTTATGAGGGCTAAAGCCGCTTGAATTGCCATAATTTTGAATTCGATATCTAGATAATGTTGTGAAGGTCATTTACCGCCAAAATGGTATTTTTGAAGTTTTTGAACCTTCAAAATTGTATTGCCTCTCGAGGGCGTCATAATGCACGAACTGTTCTGAGTGTGTGGCCATCAAAGTGCACAACCTAAATTTTGGGTCTGCATCCTCAATAAAACTAGAAAGAGGAATTCTTTTTTCCTCTAAATTACGAAAACAAGATTCGCAACGAGCAACATTTTTTATGGTAGGTTTTGAAAGCTTCTAGAATATTCTCGAGCAAGTTCCCACTTAAATGGGTGCAACTAATTGGGTTATCATTCTACTATTTCTAGAACCATTTTTTTTATCATTATGTACGACTATGAAAAAAACTAATTTAGTCAAATTTTCTTTATCTATATAAAAAATTATTAAGTTAATAGAGATACTCACAATTCATATACAACGATACTCGAATAAGATTACCTCAGGTGAAAGAAATTTATAAGAAATCAAAATAAAATTACTAAGTTAAAGATAATAGATAAAATTAATTCTAGGCAAAATACATTTTACAATCTCTTAACTTAATTTCAGATTACAAATCAATCATTTGTCTTTTTTTTCTCGATACAATTATTTATGTCTTAAAATATCAATAATGTTATCATTTTTTTACAAAAATCCAGAAAATTCATCATCGTCTTCAAATAAAACTCAAAAAAATAGTTATTTTCTTGTAGAAACTAGTAAGAACATATATCAGTCAAATTTTCAATGCACAAATCGTGAAGGAAACTTTTTTTTATTTAAAAGGAGGCTTCTTTCCATCATGAAATTGCAATATAATCACATTAGTACTACCTTATAATAAAGTAGTGAAAGAAATGATGAGGGCCATACTTTCAACCAGTTCTTCATTTCTGCATTGTCAAATAATTGAAGCTGCGGTTGAATATGCCAAAGCATGCATTGTTGTGGCCACTAAATGTCAAATTCCATTAATTGATCTATGAAATTGAAGGTAAAAAGAACTATTAAAAATAGATAAAATAAAATGCAATTTACATTATTTTCTTATTTACGACTAAAATGGAAAAAAAATTAGTTGATCATAAATTTAAAAACCATTGATCACACTACAAAGGAGGGGATGTAGTCAATGTCACCAATAAGAAAACCAGCCACCAAATAAAAATTCTCATAGATCTTGTAAAAGGAGAACAACATTAACATAACATGAAAATACAAACACAACCAACAAATAAAAGAGAAAAGATACATGGATATTACAAGTTTATCTAATGGACATAACTTTAAAAAATCAAAAGAAGGAGATTTTAGGGTTGAGAGGAACTGTTGGAAAGGAGAACAGAATGAAGGAGAAAATTAGAAAGAAAAACCAAAAACCAAGAGAACATAAATAGAAATCAAAAGAGGAAAAAATATAAAGAGACCCACAGACTTTGAGAGCCAACAGTTACCTCAAAAAAATCATCACCTCCATTTTCATCATTCTCTGCCGATCAACAAGAACCCCCATAAGTTGTATGGGAGAAAAATCAAGCAAAATGTAGAATTTCCAGCTGCAACTTTTTTAAATCCGTCAATGCACCTCATCAATCTCAATACTTTCGTCCTAATATTCGAAAAAACTAAAAGTAAAAAATAAAAAATAAAATAGAAGAAAAACATAAAAGAAAGAGAGATGAGAGGAAATCATTGCCACAATGTATCTGTCAGAGCCAACACCGACGAACGATGAACATTGCCGTCGCCACCAGATCCGCGACTGACCATCCACCAATCAACTGCAGCTCCGCGAGTGCCGCTGCTCATACCATCACGCACAACCTCACTGTGATTTTCTTATTGACATGGCTAGGGTTCTATTGGGATTCTATTTCTCGATTAGGGTTCTATTGGGATTAGCTTAGATTTTATAATAGGGTTGAAACAATGGTAGAAGGAGAATGTTGGGATTTGAAAAGAAACGAAAAACAAACGTAAATTTGATTTGGTTAAAAAAGAAAAGCAAATCATTTTTTTGACAAAAAGAAAAGAGGTTTTGCTTTGCGGGAAACATAAAAAGACAAATGAAAATGAAATAAGGAGGGGATGATGTTGTGCTTAAATTTGGGCAAAGTGAATTTTTCTCACAGGTCCTTTATCCATAATTTTTTGCACACATTTGTAGGAAAATGATACCTATACCTACCACTTTAACTACGTAGTTAAAAGGGTTCCTGGGTATATGGCACAATTTATGACTATCATAAGAAATATTTTAATAAAGGAAAGGTTTAAACATCTCATTATTTCATTATTTGGTCGTGAAATATTAAATGAATTTGAAACAAAATGTTTTGATTTATTTTGGACGAAGAAGGAATGTTTTCTAAATTTTAGAACTATTTAAGCGACTCAAGAGATGCACTTGTCGAAGAGAAGGTTGTCACTTTTTTATTCATAATTGGTCATAATGTTCGTCATAGAGTCGCTTCAAATCATTTTCAGCATTCCACAAAAATAATCTCACATACTTTCAAGGAAGTATTAAGAGCACTATGTTGATTGAGAAAAGAATTGATAGAACAAGAGTCAATAGAATTGCCTGAAAGAATTAAGAATCATTCAAAATGCTATGCTTGGTTCAATGTATGCATATCATATTATCAAAGCTATTTGAGTTCGATTCACTTATCCATATTATTTTGTTCTGATTCTTTTTGTTTGTGTTATGCATTATATAATTGCATAGGTACAATAGATGGTACACATATAATTGCGTGAGTTCCCACAGAGAAACAAATTTCATGTAAAGGTAGAAAGACAACAATCACGCAACATGTCATGCGTGCTTTGTGATTTCAACGTGATGTTTACATATGTATATTTGGGGTGGGAAGAAAGTGCACATGATTCAAAAAAAATTTTGGATGCAATTAGAAATCCAAATGCAGAATTTCCTTGGCCACCTAGAGATAATTAGTAGTATCATAATAAAATTACAATATGTCGATGAATTTAACAAGTAGAGCTAACATTTTTTTTTATGAAGGTTCATTTTATCTCGTTGATTATGGGTATTCATGTACTAGAGGCTTGCTTCCTCCTTATAGGGGTGAAAGTTATCATGCCCAAGAATATAGAGACCAAGGTAGACTAGTTAGGAGTCATGAAGAGTTATTTAACTGCTGACACTCATCTCTACGGATGACAACTGAATGTTGTTTTGAGGTGTTGAAAAATAGATTTCCTATTCTGAAGTTGATACCTCCGTATAAACCATCCAGACAAAGACTTACAGTGATAGTTTGTTGTGTTATTCATAACTACATACATAAGTGGAATTTACCAGGATGAATTATTCAACATATGGGAAGCAATGGATCCTGTGAAACTTGATCGGGTGAACGAAGGTCCAGGCATAAAAGGAACAAGTGCCAACAACAACAACTTAACTAGGTTATCTGATGAAGGTACAGTGGAAACGACAATGAGTAGGGATCGTATTAGAGATATGATGTGGGTACCACTATAAGAAAAATTGTTGTTACCTACAACAGATTTTATCTTTTCCTACGGAAAGTCCGTAGGTAACGTAAAATTACCCACGGACACGGGTTCGTAGCTATTTCGCTCGTAGGTAAATATTTACCCACAGACAATCAGTGGGATACAGTTACTTAAAGAATATCCGTGGGTAGTATGACTCACAGATTTTCTGTGGGTAAAGTTACCCATAGATTTTCCGTTGGAAAAAACGCAGATACTTACCAACAGAAAAGTCACAAGTAACATTACCCACGGACAATCCGTAAACTATTATACTGATTTATAATTGATATTTAAAATTTTATCCATGACATGTCCGTGGGTAAATTATCATTTACTCATAGAATGTTCGTGGGTAATGAAAATATGATTTTCATTCTATTTTGTATTCTACTGATTCCTGTATTTTTTTAAATGTATTTCTAAAATAAATTGTAAGCATATTAAAACATCATTGTCAAAACAAAGTGAAGTTTTATATAAATAGTGTTTTCAAAATATACATTGTGACTACCACAAGTCTCAAAATAAGGACAATTTAAACTACCATAATTCTCAAAATAAGCATATTGTCACTACCATAAGTTTAAAAATACACATAACGATACTGTCTTAAGAATATATATAGATAATGCCAACAAGTCTAAGCAAAATATGTAGTCATAACTACTAAATAAAACTGACACTGAAATCAGTATCACTACTCGTCGTCATCATTGTTATAGTCATCCTCTTCATAATCTGGATGACGACGACGACGACGAGAGGATATGAGTTGACCTACTAGTCTTCTGTAAGTAGTAGGATCGACCAAAGGGGTGCCATCTTCCTTTGTAAGCTTTGTTCCTCTATGCATTGGGATAGTAGCAAGTTTTGCAGCAAGTAGGCCATCACTAGTGAGTATGTCCAACACATACTTGCGTTGGCAAACGTTGAGTCCTTCTTTTGATCTTGTTACTTCTAGGCCTAGAAAATAGTTTAAGTATCCCAAGTCTTTGATCCTTAAATGATAATTAAGAAAGCATTAGGGAAGCTAAAGTAAAAAGGCATTATTTACATCCAATTGATGCAAATGTAAATTTACGAAGAAAGCTAAAGTAAGCAATAATCTTACAGTTGTCAACTTGGCAACAGGAGAAAAGATGTTAAAGAAATCAATACCTTTAATTTAAGTGTAGCCCTTAGCAACTAGCCTAGTCTTATGCCTTTCAATGTTGCCATCAGATTTGTATTTTGTTTTATATACCCATTTACAACCTATAGCTTTCTTACCTGGAGGTAAGGCAGTGAGAACCCAAGTATGGTTCTGATTCAAGGCTTGAATTTCAGAATCCATAGCCTAAATCCAATGTTGATGTTGAACTTCCTGTTTGTATGTAAATGGCTCTAAAATGGAAGCAATTGTAGAAATAAAACCAAAATGTGCAGGGGAAATAGAATTATGAAAATGAGATGCATGGCACACAAATCATTTAAGTATGAAGGTCTATGGGTAGGCCTAATTGATTTGCTAGTTGGTTGTTCAGTAGGTAAAATAGAATTATTAGTGTTAATGGCATCATGAGCAAAATTATTAGAAGATTGAGGATGGCATACATCACTATGAGGTAAATCAGAATTATCATGATTCAAAGGAAAATCAAGTAATAAAGTTGATTTAGTAGAATCAGTATCATAAAGAATATTAGCATTATTAGATACATTTGTGGAATGAATATAAGAAAAACCTGCTCATAAAAGATAGCATTGTAAGAAATAAAGGTACCTCCAGTGCGCAAATAAAATAGAATGTAGCCCTTTGTGCCAGACTTGTATCCAAAAAAATGCATTTGGTGGCTCGAGGGTCTAACTTACATTTATATCTAAATAAAGTGGAAGCAAATGATAAACAACCAAAGACTTTCAAATCATTGAGACTAGGAGGCGCTTTATATAAAAGTTCAAAAGGAGTTCTATTTTGAATAACAAGAGAAGCAAGTCTATCAATAAGAAATGTAGCATGACAAGCAACATATGACCAAAAACATTTATGTAAGTAGGCTTGAAAAAGAAGATATCTAGTGACATTTAACAAATATATATGCTTATGTTCCACAAATGAGTTTTGCTGAGGTGTTTCAACACAACTCTTTTGATGTAAAATAATTAAAGATGCATCATAATAATGCATAGTGAATTCTAAACCATTATCACTAAGAACAAATTTAACTTTACAGGAAAATTGAGTGGCAACAACAGATATAAAATTATGAACAACTTGCCTAGTGACAAATTTAGTTTGCATGGTAAAAATCCAAGTGAAACAAGAATAATCATCAATAAAAGTAAACATATTATTGAAAACCATCTATGGTATTAATAACAATTGGTCCCCAAATATCAAAATGCATAAGATAAAAAAAAAAACATGATAAGTATGAGTAGAACTAGTGGGAAATGGGAGTTTACATTGCTTGGCTAAATGGCAAGCATCATAAATTGCATTTTTATGAAAGAAATATAAGGAAATCTTACAGACATATGTTGCAAAACAAAAGAAGATGAATGGCCTAGTTTACAAGATTTTCAGCTCTCAAATAAAAGTAGAGTAGACTGATATATAAGGACAAAAACAGATCTAACCATCAATATCAAATTTATGGGAGAGGACGGGTCATAACTTATAAGGACATAAGCTGCAAAATTGAATGAATGAGAAATTGATTTAGGCTTACCAATAGCAGCAGTAATGTTGGACGTGGTTAGAATTATCACATTTGGAGATGATTTTAACTTATCCATCTAAGTTAATTATGCATTGACAACCTGAAATTGAATATTCAGAGTAAACCCATATTAATACACAGACACCCATAAGTCCTCACTTTTGAATTACATTTTTACAAGTTTGTGCAACAATTTATAGCATTTTCAGAAAATAATGGGGAGGCAGGGAGTTTATTTTCGCAGAGGTCCCAAGCAGGAGGGTTTTACCCGAATAGAATCTGAAGGTTCAGAACCAGACAAAGCAGCTTTTCTAGCTGCAGCTAGGCTTTCAACTTCATCTGTAGGATCGTAAACATATATACTCAAGAAAACGTATAAGAATAATACACATACATTAAGTTGATTTTCCATCAATTATGCCTCACCGATCAAAACAAATACCGGATTGCTTTCTTCTTCTACCATTTCTTGAATCTTTTGGAATAGTTTTGCTACCTAGAAAACAAAGAATCACAATTACGCATTCAACATAACTACAAAAATGGTTCACGAAAAGTATAATGCATCATTACAGTTCACAATTTCACTATTTGACTTATTGATCTCCATGATTCAAAATTCCTTTAAATTCCAATTCCAAAATGAAGAAATAACATAGTTTATCAGTAATGACTCCAACGGGTCTTACATATGTAATTTACTCGTTAATCATACATTATTTGCTTTTCTCATATAATGAACAGAGAATATTATTCAGGGGGAAATGCTTACACCAAAATGTTGGCAGTATCACTAATATCTTAGTATGCGTAGCATTCGGTATACTTTTTTCTTTCAATTTTTTTTGTTGAATACATGTGAGTACACGTAGGTTAAGCACCGCAATGAACTGATATTAAGTACAAAATGCTGACTGCTAATTCACCCATGCCCTAACATTTTTTATCCGCAAGATTACTTTAAGTTTAGATTAAAAAAACTAGAAACATACTTTTTGTTTATGAGAAGCCACAACAGTTTGAATTGACCTAACCATGGTGGGTGTTTTGTAGCAACAGGTTGCCCTTTTTACTTTTGTTTATATTTTTTCTCTTTCTTATCATATATCATCCTGTACGGGTACCCTATTATGTAAAAAGTTTTTGTACCATATACTAGTATGGCACTTTATAGTTTCAGGCCCCATAAGAAACCATCCTACACCATCTTCTACCTAAGCAAGCATCTTCTGTGAGCTTTATTTTTGCAGACCCAATGTCAAAACCAATACAGCCCAGCTTGCAAAACCATACTAATACTAAGATGTGAATTGTGACAAACGACAACTAGATGCTTAAATTCAAAAAGTAACAATGACAATGAAGATGGTATTGACTTTTTTTTTTTTTGCTTTTTCAACAAATGTTAATACTTAATACTAGTATGCAAATATGTCTGGGTTTCCTAGCTACTTGAGTCAACTCAATCCTTTGATCAAGCTTCATATCAAATTGAAAGCGGCAATTATAAGTACAAAAATACTATGCCCCCAGCCCATGTAACATGAAGGAATTTTGATTGCCAAGCCCACCAATATAATAAACATTGAAGCTAAGAAGTAATACGAGCATGGATTATGAAAGGTCAATTTGCAAATCTACGAAAGTGTCAAACACCAAAAGTAAAGGCATACGTGCATACCAGCTTGCCGCTTTCAGAGAACCATTTACTGAACAAAGAATGTGCATTCACTTTAACAAGCTGAAACTGTGGGTATCTGAGTGGGAAAAATGGTAGGTAAATTTCGTTACACTCACTTACTTGTTTTCATTGATAAATATGATTAATACTTAGAGTATTAATAAAATATCAATAATAGATTGATGCACCTTGCGCTGAATCGAATTGATAGTTTTTGAGCTAATGCTTTACATAAAGACGTCTTTCCAGTCCTTGGGGGATTATGCAAAAGAATTATGTTGCAAATAAGTACAAATCCTAAAATTATCAAGATATGTTCATAGTTCAATCATCTCATCTCACTCGTGTTCGAATATCATTTCATATAAATGCATAACATTTGTAAAGAGACGATATTTTTCAGTAACATAACCATATCAACAAATTATGATCTCAACATATAAGGCCAATGTTAAACTAAATAATTATCTGTGGTGCTTACCGATTCCAAGAAACAAGGAATGGATCAACAACCTTTTCAGTGAAGAGCAAAGCACTCGCAGCATACCGCAACAACCTTTGCTTTAGACCAAATTCATATATTAGGGCAGGGTGATTTAATTTGGGCAGGGTGATTTAATTTAATTTTTATTAAGAAAACAATAGTCGAGGGAAAGGCACAAACTACAAAGAAGTAAGAACCTTTCCCACATGCCATCAAATTCTTTTGCAGGAAGAATCCATTCATTGAAGCTAGAAGATTGGCCATCAGAGCTGATATCCTCTCATGGTCCTTCCTCGCTAAGCTGACAAAGCAAAATGCAGACATTATTCACAAAGCTCATAACCACATTACCTGAACAAATAAATTCTAGACTAAAGCAAAGTACAATTTGAGAGAATGTGATATTGAAATTACATGTTAGGGATTCTAACAGAGTTAGGGGATTTTAACAGAGTTAGGAAATCAAGTAAATCATCAGAGTTGCAAACCAAATACAAGAATGATTAAACAAACAGAGTTAGGAATTTTCAATCAATAAACATTCATTTATGCAACAAATAATCATGGAAATAGTAAAAATTAGAGAGCAAACAAGATAACGACAACGAACGACAGTGGAAACGATGGTGAATGAGAGAGAAAGAACAAGAGAGAGAGAGCGAATGACAGAGAAAGCAAACTATCTTGAGAAAATATAAGAAACCAACAATAACTTGTATACACCATCACAATTAGTTGCACAAATTACTATCTTTTAAATTTTTTTATATGCAATCTTGGCAGATATTTTTTAAATACTTGTGTTGGTTCGGCTTTATATGTTTATGTTATTGGTGGATAATATTTATGTTAAATTTTTATATACTTTTTTCTACCATTGGATTTTAAAAATAGTGATCAAATAATACATTTTTATATTACAATTGGATTTGAAACAATATTCACGTGCAATTAATCTTATTTTATAAAACAATAAGGAAGTGAACAATAATAGATAAGTGTTTATTAAATTCTTTTTATAAAAATTTATTTATTAATTATGCTAAAATATTTTACTTGTATTTAAATGTTATTATTTGAATTTTTCTATTTACTTTTATTACTTATTATTTAATATACGAAAAAACAAATTTTGAAAATTGTATTATCAAATAGTTTTTTTAATTCTCTACTAAAAAACTTTTAAAACAAACTAGATTACTAAATAGGTTTTCACTTTTTTTTTATCTTTAAAACTATTTTTAGAAATAAATTTTTTCTTTAATTCTATTCTTTAAAATAGTTTTATAAATTAATTTATAAAATATTTTTTAAAAATTATATATTGTAATTTTTTCATAAATACGACTTCAAATGTTTTTGTGAAATCTCTCTAAAATAATTCATATTATTTTTGCAAACATTTACCCTTGAATGGCGCAGGTCATTTATACTAGTATTATTAATAAAGATATTTTTTATTGTTTGTGTAAACGTAAAATTATTTCAATTGGTAGATGTTGATATTGAAGGTTGAACATGTTTTTAGTTTAAATATAAAATCCACAGTTATCTGTAATTTTATAGTTATAATTATATTATCTCATCCATAAAACAATTTTTTTTTTTGCCTGATTATATTTTGATATGTTATGCTAGACTTTATACACTATGCCATGTACAAGGTCCCAATCGGAGGTGAAGGGTCATTCATGGATGGGGTGGGGTGTAGATTTGCCTATCTCAATTTTTTTTACTGTTTTAGTAACTGTTTTAGTAAGTAGATATAGCGTTACATTTAGTAATGCCTAATAATATATATTTAACTACCTCAAATATAAATTTATTGGTCTAAAAAAATATAACAAAAATAATTAGTTTTGTTGGTTTATTATTAGTGGAAACAGATAGTCTCCATAACTAATTTTAATATTGAAGATATTAAAATAATAAAGAAACAAAAGGATTACTTTTTAGAAATTAGAAAAAGAATAAAAAATATTGCTTTAAAAATACACGGTGAGTATGCTTAGCCCATAATCAATTATATATTGATGAATGTGACTCCTTAAAATATTATTGAATTCAATATTTCTAAATAGTCAATTTTTAATTTTTATTTCGGCTGTTACTGAAATAGCTTATATTTTATATCAGTTTTAATTTAAATTGATATATGTAAAAATTATTGCTTTATTGTTGATGTCTAAGAGTATGTGAATATGGTGTTTTAAATGACAATGTTTCCTCTGTGAATATTCGACTTATTTTTAGATTTATTTTTTACATTTGATGAAAAGATAAATTATGCTACTTGAGTTGTGGTATTTATATGATTATTTAATTGTGGTGAATATATATATATATATATATATATATATATATATATATATATATATATATATATATATATATATATATATATATATACATCAATATCATTAGAAAACTTTCTTAGAAACCTTGTAGTTCTCCAAGTTTTCTTGTAATATAAATACCATTTGTAAGTATTATCTTATACCCTCTCTTGGATCCAGATTGATAACACCTTATTCTTATATATCTTATATATCTTGAGCATCCTTTGCATTTTCCTGTTTTCATCATGCATTCATTCATGCATGCATTTTCTTTGAATATCTTATGTATTGTTACTCTGAACTATAGATCTGTACCATTGGATCATGCGGCGTCTTTGGTATCAGACTTGGGAGGGTATAAGATATATAAGATCTGTTTTTTATTTTTAACGTTGGAAGTTTTAATTTGAAGATAACGTTAGACCTGGGTTGTAAGTCTCGCTTTAGCTGACGGACAGGCGTTTAGGGCAGTGAATCCTTTGGTACCTTCTTCAAATTAGAACCAAAACTTTAAAAATGGAAAACATATTTTGTAGATCTTCATCTTTCTCAAATCCTACTACTCAAAGCACCTCAAATCAAAGGGAACCTATCAATAGCGAAGAAATCACTATTGAAGATTTTCAAAAATCTATTAACAATTGGAAAATCCCAAAAATAAAAAAAGATCAAGTTTATGAATTCGGACTATTTAAAAAACTTCTCAAAACAGATTACGTAATCAAAACAGAAGAAAAAGATGTCCCTTTATCAAAACCCTTTGAAACAATACAACTTCTTTCTCAAAAGACAATAAATAAACATTGTGAAAGAAAATATAACTTCATTCACATAGGCCTTGTCCAAGTAGGTATTAAACCTCTAATTAGGGAAGGTTTAAACACATCAATCCTTTGTGTCTTACGAGATGCAAGGTTCTTGAACTTTCAAGACTCAATCATAAGTTCAATTGAATCTAGCTTATGTCAAGGACCAATTTATTTTGAAAGTTATCCAGATTTTTCGTTATCTTTGAAAGATCCAAATATCCTGAAATCTCTGGTTTTACAAATCAAGACTCATAACTACAAAATGCTAAGTGGATCTATTCCTGTAGCAATTATTTACAGAATTCATTACAAAGCTATGTTTTCAGCCTTTACGGCAACAAAAAATATTGAAAACAAAAAAGGCGAAACCCTGTTTTTACAAACAGATCTAACAAAATCAAATACTGTAATTCCGAAAACCATCCTTTGGAAAGACATTGATCTTCCTGAAGAATGGATCCTTGAAGGAGCAGCTAGACCAAAGTCTCCTGAACAATCAAAATCAAACACTAAATTAAAAGAAGTTATCCAATATATTGATGGAAAGGTAAAACTAAGTTTTACAAGAACTTCCAGTGCCAGATATTTTGATACTGGATCTTCCACCAATACAGTGGATTTGACTTCAAAACTCAACAAAATAGAAAATTTTTCAAAACCTAGATTCTCTTGTTCAAGCATTCCAGGAGCTTCTTACCAAAACGTTGACTATTCTACAAATATTCATCATCAGATCTATACAACATCTCAAACAAATGACGAGGAACAACATAATAATTTACCAAACATTTCTCCACCAACATAATAATTTACAGAATTCATTACAAAGCTATGTTTTCAGCCTTTACGGCAACAAAAAATATTGAAAACAAAAAAGGCGAAACCCTGTTTTTACAAACAGATCTAACAAAATCAAATACTGTAATTCCGAAAACCATCCTTTGGAAAGACATTGATCTTCCTGAAGAATGGATCCTTGAAGGAGCAGCTAGACCAAAGTCTCCTGAACAATCAAAATCAAACACTAAATTAAAAGAAGTTATCCAATATATTGATGGAAAGGTAAAACTAAGTTTTACAAGAACTTCCAGTGCCAGATATTTTGATACTGGATCTTCCACCAATACAGTGGATTTGACTTCAAAACTCAACAAAATAGAAAATTTTTCAAAACCTAGATTCTCTTGTTCAAGCATTCCAGGAGCTTCTTACCAAAACGTTGACTATTCTACAAATATTCATCATCAGATCTATACAACATCTCAAACAAATGACGAGGAACAACATAATAATTTACCAAACATTTCTCCACCAACTTCACCTTCTTTTTTTGCAATAACTGAAATGGTTATTAACGAATTAAACGTCATAGAAAAAGATTTTGAGGTTGATAAGAAATCTCTTCATGATGAATTTTATAATTCAACAAATACAGAAAAAAGAACATGGTTCTTTAAAAATTACATGGAACAAAGAAAAGAAATTCAAAATGAATTTTATGAATTTATTCTTCAAAACAAGGTACATATTTCATTTTTTGAATGGTTTGAAATATATGCTTCAAATAATCAAATTTCTTATCCTTTCAAACAAAATCAAAACTCTGCAAATCCAGTAACAATTAGAAACAAAGTTGCAGAATGGGAAATGTCAAATGGTAGGAAAATACAATCCGAACATCCGCCATTAAGACAGATCAAAATACAAATACCACACACAGATCAAACAATAGAGGCTGCACCTTACAAAATCCCTAGTGACAGCCTAGATAAAGATATTCAAAATATCTTGCAACAAAACAACTTTACAAATGTTCATCTTAGTACAATTGCAAAGCAATTAACTAAAATAGAAGAACACCAAAAGACAAACAATGTTTCAGCTCCTGAAACAACAGATTTGAAACTTAAGAACCCGGTCTTTAAGCCATTCCAGATCTCCAAAACAAGCCAAAAATTGTTCAGGGATGGCAAAACAGAATTTACTCAAGCCTTACGAGACCAACTCAGTAGAATAGAACAATCTTCTACCTCTTCACCATTGGTAGCAAAAGATACCCTAGAAAAAACAATTACAACTCTAGACCAAGTGTCTGAAAGTGAAAAAGAACAAAACCAACACCTGTGCGGACTCTAGAGGCAACAAGGTCAACCTTTAGCCATGGTTACGGCACCAGACCTAGGCATTGAGAATAGACCAAACTTTCTTTCTCAATCAAAATTTAATTCCAATACTAGCTATGAATGGAACATAGATGGTATGTCTGAATACAACATCCTTAGTCTTCTCCAACAGATGACTATGGCTTCAAATGCTTATAAAACCCAGGAAACCACCCCTGATAAGGCCATTGCTGAACTCCTAATTGCAGGATTTTCAGGCCAACTCAAAGGATGGAGGGATTATCATCTTACACCAAACCAACAATTAGAAATATTAGGTGCAATCCAAACCACAGTGGAAGGAGTTCCCATCCTCGACGAAATTGGAAATCCAATACCTGATGCGGTTGCAACACTGATTCATACCATTAGTTTGCACTTCATAGAAGACCCTTCACATTTAAAAGATAAAAACGCAGAACTCCTTTCAAACCTTAGATGCAAAAAACTCTCAGAGTTCCAAAACTAGAAAAATACTTTCTTAACTAGGGTTATGCTTAGAGAAGACTCAAACCAACCCTTTTGGAAAGAAAAATTCCTTGCAGGACTCCCAACCCTTTTAGGAGAAAAGGTGAGGAACAAAATCAAAGAAATTTACTCAACAAACCAAATTCCTTATAATCAATTAACTTATGGAGAATTGGTAAGTTTCACACAAAAGGAAGGTTTAAATATCTGTCAAGATTTAAAACTTCAAAAACATTTAAAATGGGAAATGAAACGAACTAGATTAGAACTAGGATCGTTTTGCAAACAATTTGAACTCCCCACAACGAATGTTTCAAAAGACTGTGGAGGATCTTGTTCAAAAACTTACAAAAAACCTCACAGAAAGATTTACTCAAAACCTAATAACCAAGAATTTTACAAAAATTACAAACCTCAAAAATATTACAAACAAAGAAAACCTTTTGAAAGAAAATTTCAACCTAAAAATACAAAACAAGTAACTTGCTATAAATGTGGCCAACCAGGACACATTTCCAAACATTGTAGAAAAAACAAAAAACTTCATGAACTACAAATAAGTGAAGATATTATTCAAAAAATTGAGGCAATTCTTCTTGAAACCTCTGAAAATGAAACAGATTCTGAAATAGGTTTATCAGCAACAGATATTGATCTACAAGTTGATGACATAGGAAACTCAGAGTCTCCTAGTGAATCAGGATCTAGTTTAAAATCAATAAATGTTTTGACAAAAGATCACGAATTAATTCTTGATATAATAAACAAAGTAGAAGATACAAGACTTCAAAAAGAACTAATAGAAAAATTACTAAATAGTTCTGAACCAAAACAAAGCCAACCTTCTACTTCATCAAAATTACTTCCAAAATCAACTTATGACTTGACCAACATTTTACGAACAAAAACAAAATCACAAACTCATGTCACAATCCAATCTCTTCAAGAAGAAATCAAGATTGTGAAAAATGAATTAAAAACTCTAAAACAAAAACAGGAAATTGATTCAAATATTCTTCAAAATCTCATTTCCAAATTACAAGAGCAAAATTCTTCCGAATCGGAACATGAAGAAGAAGAAAATGAGGAAAACAAAATTGAAAACTTAGAAAAAATTCCTCAAGATTTCTTGTTCGTTCTTATAGCTGTAACAACAAGAAAATATTTAATAAAAACTACTTTAGTTTTTTCCAACGATTTCAAAATTGAAGCAATAACACTTTTTGATACAAGAGCAGATCTAAACTGCTTAAAAAGTAGCATTGTACCAAAAAGATTTTTACAAAAATCTAATGAAAAACTTGTTGCGGCCAATAACTCGAACATGATTATAACAAACAAAACTGAAGCTTCTGTTACCAACGGAAGAGTTTCGATCAAAACTCCTTTTGTATTACTAGAAAATATGACTCATACTATCATTCTAGGGACACCGTTTATCAACATGATAACACCCTATTCTGTTAATTATGACAATATTTCTTTTAAAACAAAACAAAATAAAATCATTTTTCCTTTTATTGAAAAACCCAGAACAAGAAATTTAAACCTTTTAAAAGCTTGTTCAGTTTACAAAAGCAAATTAAATTGTTTAATTCAAGGAAAAGAAAAACATTTATGTTTTCTTAAACAAGATGTTTCTTTTTTCAAAATAGAACAACAATTACAAACAAATTTCATAAAACAAAAGATTTCAGACCTCCAAAAAGGAATTGAAAACGAAATCTGTTCTGATATACCTAATGCTTTTTGGAATAGAAAACAACACATGGTAGACTTACCATATGAAAATGATTTTTCTGAAAAACAAATCCCAACAAAAGCAAGACCCATTCAAATGAATCATGAACTAGAAGAACATTGTAAAAAAGAAGTTCAAGATTTACAACAAAAAGGTCTAATAACAAAATCTAGATCTCCTTGGAGTTGCTCAGCTTTTTATGTTAATAAAAACTCCGAAATTGAAAGGGGTACACCAAGGCTAGTCATAAATTACAAACCTTTAAACAAAGCTTTAAAATGGATTCATTACCCGATTCCAAATAAAAAAGATCTTTTGCAAAAACTACATTCTGCACTTGTATTTTCAAAATTCGACATGAAATCAGGATTTTGGCAAATACAAATTGATCCAAAAGACCAATATAAAACCGCATTCACTGTTCCCTTTGGTCAATACGAATGGACAGTTATGCCTTTCGGATTAAAAAATGCTCCATCAGAATTCCAAAGAATTATGAATGACATTTTTAATCCATTTTCAAAATTTTGCATTGTCTATATTGATGATGTCTTAATTTTTTCTGCAACTATTGAAGAACATTTCAAACACCTCAAGACGTTCTTCATGATCGCTAAGAAAAACAGACTGGTTGTTTCAAAATCAAAAATTTCTCTTTTCCAAACAAAAATTCGATTCTTAGGACACTATATATCTCAAGGAATGATCACTCCTATTGAAAGATCACTAGCCTTCGCAGAAAAGTTTCCTGACAAAATCATCGATAAAACACAATTACAAAGATGCTTGGGGAGTCTAAACTATGTGTTAGATTTCTGTCCAAATATTAATAGAATTGCAAAACCTCTCCATGATAGGCTTAGAAAAAACCCTGTTGCATGGACAGATGAACATACTAAAATAGTCAAAATAATCAAAATGCATGTTAAAGAAATACCTTGCCTCCATTTAGCTGACCCATCAGCTCAAAGAATTGTAGAAACAGATGCATCCGACATAGGATATGGTGGTATTCTTAAACAAAAAACCAATGGCAAAGAATGTATTGTCCAATATACATCCGCACATTGGAATGATTGTCAAAAGAACTACTCTACCATCAAAAAGGAAATTCTTTCCATTGTCATATGCATAACAGAATTTCAAAGTGATTTACTTAATCAAAAATTTTTACTCCGCATTGATTGTAAATCAGCCAAAGAAGTTTTACAAAAAGATGTTCAAAACATTGCATCAAAACAAATTTTTGCAAGATGGCAAGCCATCCTTAGTATTTTTGATTTTGACATTGAATTCATAAAAGGAGATCAAAACTCAATTCCTTCAAAACAGGTCCTGATTAAATGCCAAGAAAGCCAAAAGAAAACACGGTCCAAAAGGACCACAGTCAAAAAACACCAAAACCTCTATCATCTGCAAATCCAATCAAAACCTGGGCAGACGCAGTAGAAGAAGATACCAAAACCAATACCCAAAACCAGATTCAAAAATGGCTGAGTAGCCAACAGATCTCACAACCTCAAAAATACATTGATGATATTGAAGCCTCAATTCTCAAAGAGAAGCTTCAATTACAAAAATTTACAGAAATTCACGAGCTCCAACAGAGAATCAACAGTCTTTCAATTGAACTGTCTTTATTTCAAAATCTAGAAAAGGGAGAATGTTCATCTTCACAAAAAACTCCTTGCCAGAAAATAATTTCAAAACCGTTACAAGAGGAATCATCTCGTATGATTATTTCTAAACCTCCTCAAAAAGATTTTGAATTACTTGTTTTTAAACATGACAATTCAAAAAATATTTCAAAACCAAATCAATCTCAGATTGCTTTTAAACCAAAATCTGAGTATTTTATTAAAAAAGATTTTCAAAATATTATAACTATAGAGGATGGTTTTTACAATAAAAATCCTCTGTTTGTTATATCAAAACTTTTCCCAGAAAATTGGTTTTTCAAGCCATGGGATCTATCAAAAACTCAAAATTATTATAGAGCAATTCTTGAAATCACTGGATTAGTAACATTTCAAGACCACCCAAAAGAAGGCCCAGCAGCCTATTCCACTGCAAAAATCCACAAAATCTTATCACCGTCAGATTGGGGAACGACACTCCACACATCAGAAGTCTTTCCCATAGACTTCAAAACAAATATTAACCACTGCAAAAGCTTTAATTACTGGGACTACCAACAATCCTGGTTTAATGCTTTTCTAGTTCAAAACCAGAAATTTAGTCATACGTGGCTATTTTTCTTCCAACTCAAAATGGACTCATGAAAAATTCCCTATTGGTTTGTTGATTGGTGGAAACTTTATGGTTCTACCCCAGATATCCTCAAACTAGAGGTTCAAGAGAGCTTCTAGCTCTTCAAAAACAATTTCAAACCCAGTAATAGAGAACGAACTTTTCAGCCTCTACTACTGTTCTCACCAAAATTCTTCTTACCATGGGTTACAACTTGATATTTAGATTTTGAACAAAAAGAATCTCAAATCATCCTTGTAAGGAGGTTCAAAATCAGGTGGTGGACTCAGTTCAATATTCCACCAAGCATCAAAATTGAAGCCGTCAACATATGGCTCCAAAAACAGGGATTCAAGAAACCTGATGAAAAGGCAACTCAGTTCTTAGCCCAAATGTCTTTCGCTTAGTCTCAGCTTGCAGCTGCTAGAAGCGAAGAAGAATACTTTCAAATAATGACTCAACTCCTAAAAAGCAAGACAGAGTCATCCAAAAGCTACTCAAACAACGGTTCAGCCAACTCTGATCCCCTCATAAACCTAGGCGAAGATGACGAAGATGAAGAATAAACCACTTGTCTTCTTCTGCAAAACTATTGGTCCAGTACTGGGCCAATTCAAAAATTATTTATTTTGTAATTATTGTTTATCATTGTAATTTCGTAGTTTGTTTGTATTGGGCCTAGCCCAATTATAAAAAAAAAAATTGAAGAAATTTTTGTTGTCTTGGATTCCTTTACTTAGGATTCTTTTCCTTGGACTCCATTTGTAACAAAGGAGGCAATTTCCCTGTAAATAGGGACCTCCCCTTACTTCTAAGATCATCTCTTTCTTTCACCAATCTTATTGTTACACAAATCCATTAGAAAACTTTCTTTAGAAACCTTGTAGTTCTCCAAGTTTTCTTGTAATATCAATATCATTTGTAAGTATTATTTACTTCTTATTTGCAAATGTCTTCTTTATTTTTATCTTTGTTTTAAAATTATAAGTATGCTCTGCTCCTGCGGCTTTAGCTGATCTTGAGCATCAGAAATCAAAAATTTGCATTTTCCTGTTTTCATCATGCATTCATTCATGCATTTTCTTTGAATATCGTATGTACTGTTACTCTGAACTATAGATCTGTACCCTTGGATCCTGCGGCGTCTTTGGTATCAGACTTGGGAGGGTATAAGATATATAAGATCTGTTTTTTATTTTTAACGTTGGAAGTTTTAATTTGAAGATAACGTTAGACCTGGGTTGTAAGTCCCGCTTTAGCCGACAGACAGGCGTTTAGGGCAGTGAATCCTTTGGTACCTTCTTCAAATTAGAACCAAAACTTTAAAAATGGAAAACATATTTTGTAGATCTTCATCTTTCTCAAATCCTACTACTCAAAGCACCTCAAATCAAAGAGAACCTATCAATAGCGAAGAAATCACTATTGAAGATTTTCAAAAATCTATTAACCACTGGAAAATCCCAAAAATAAAAAAAGATCAAGTTTATGAATTCGGACTATTTAAAAACCTTCTCAATATGTTGGATAACTGATATAAAATCAATAATTTTTAAAGCATTAATTTTTACATATATCAATTTAAATTAAAACTCATATAAAATATAAGCTATTTCAGTAAGAAAAATTTCTTCAAAATTTTTTATCATAAAATATAACCTTGCATATATTAGAAAGTTTTCTAAAGAATATATATATATATATATATATTTAAGTGTAATATTATGCCTATGCGTTTGATGATAATAATGCTAATATGATATTTCGGTATAATTTGCCATGAACGGGCTCTTACACTACATTTAGGTCTTTGGACTTTATGTGACGCTATCATAAATTGTTTATGAGATTTATATTTGCTTTGTTAAAATTTTACTTCGTGGTACTTTTATTTTAAGTTCATTAGACTTGTTGAAAATAATTTTATGCGGACGCGGATTTGCCTTCTTGACACAATTATTCAATTATAAAATTTCTACTATTTTATTTTTTTGTAAATTTTCTTCAAACAAAAAAATCAATATTTCTTTCTTACGTGTAGTTAAATATTTTTCTAACAAAATATTAAATCTCCTTTTAATTTAATCAGTAAGTTCCGTAGTTTTACAAAAAAAATTCCCAAATTCTTTTTAAAAAATATAGTTAAAATTACCTAACGCCTTGAAAAAAATTTCGGGGTGGTATAATTTAAATCTTGGAGATAAGAGGTGCTAATATTATTAGGTCTAAGATTGCTTCTAAGAGACCAAATCACCCAATCAGGCTCCCCACCGATTTCATGTCAATCTACTTGTGAAGTCACCAAGCCAACTCCAAAGTTACAAATATCATAAGTAGGCATTTAATTTTCAGAAGTCTCCATAGTTAGAAAGTTCAAGAAAGGAGTAAGAGTAGACCAAATATGCTTTCCCCAGCTATTGGAGATAAGGGTTGAGAGCCTATAAGCAATGTAGTGAGGGACAATGAGCTTCCCTTGGTGAATGAAATCAGCAACAAAAGACACAAGTATAAATGTTTAATGTGGACGAGGAAAATATAAGTGGTATTGCATTTATGTGGACGTTGAAAAAAAATTAAAATATTCACTAAAGTAATATTTTTAACAATTGATTTTTTTTAAAAAACTTTTAAATATTTAATGTAAACGTTATTATATAATATATGTATTAAATTTTAAATTGACTAGTGTAAATTACTTTTTAAGTATAAAACATTTCTCCATAATAAGCCCCCAATTTTTTTATATAAATACCCTTATAAGTGTATATCAACTATTTCATATCTTACATACGAAGGAGCTTTTACTTGATCATGGATATTCCTATATTATTCAACTTCCTTTATGATAACCCAGATACTCCTATCCCTTCTCCATGGCAACGAATTTTCGATGTTGAGGTATTAAAAGTGATTTTGTTTCTCTTGTTTTATTAATAGTTGAAATCCAACTAACTATATTTTGTTTTGATTGATCATAGAGGGGACTCATTTACTACAAACATAGTGGGAATGGTTTTTTGATATTTGATTTTAGGAGGCGGGTTAATCTTGGAAGGGGAGTTTTCTATTACAACTCTGTATGGTCTGCATTTACAGGTTGTCCCATTATTGGTGGAATGATGGAGAATTTTCAAAATTTATATGGTCTTCCAAGACTTTATCTCCTTCGCTTCAATTGTTTTCCTGGTATCATTGTTTACGGTATTGTGGAGCAACGAGTGATTCGATGTCCGTTATGTGGTTGCATAACTAGGTGGGATCCATGATTTTATTAAACTTTTTTTCAAAATAAATGAAAACTGGACTCATTGTTTATCATGTATTTTGTTTTCATGGAAAATATTCAATATGAATATCTAGATACCGTAAATTTATTTTCAATTATTGTGGATGCGACCACATTGTCTACACTGCACATGTAAATTTTATTATTTTTATTATGTCCACTTAATATCTTTCAATACTACTAATGATGTTTCCTTTGCATTCTATAATAACTTCTTTCTTAGTGTCACCACTACAAGAAAGCATTTTTATACCTACGGAAAATTATTCACGGATCTTAGTTTGTGGGTAAATTATTAATTACCTATGGAAAAATCGTGAGTAAATTTGTTATTAAATAAATTTATTTTTTTTAACAAGATTCCACAATTAGTCTGTATGTAAAAATAATTCGTCGATAATGTTAAAAAAAAAATGCAACTCAACTTAAGTTTTCAAAATATCTTCGTATTTTACTTTTCCACTGATTGTCTGTGGGTAATGTTCGTGGGTAAAGTTAAAGTAAAATTTTGTTTATTATTTTATTTTTTTTACAAAAACAAAACTATTGTATGAAATTATTTGTTCATAACCTTAGCCTCAGAAACGCGAACTCAGAAACAAATTGTCCATTCCTAACCTTAGCCTCAGAAACGCAAGAAGCAAAGATTACCGCCGCCGGTCAGAGCTCTAGCAACGGTGCCGTCTTCTACTCAAGAAGTAGTCTCACCGCCCTTGACCCTCTTCTTTCTTCTTCTCCTCTATCGGTCGTCCCTTCGCTTTTCTCTTCTTCTCTCTCGCGCGCCTACTTCATGTTTAGCTTTGCCTCTAAGACCTTCTCGCGCCTTTGAGATAGACCTCCACAGTGCTCAAGCAGCGAGAGTGCACTCTATCATGGTTATCACTAGTATGTCAAAAATTAAATATAGTATGAAGTGTTTCAAAATCCCATTGAGAAAAATAAAATAAACAATTATAGGGGAGAAAAATAAAATAAACAATTATAGGGGAGAAAAATGTTTGAGGAAAAGAAAAATTCAAGAATTTTATATAAACAATTTAAAAATGAAAAAACGATACTAACCGAAAATTACAAAAAAGAAAAACTTGAATAAATACTTTCATATCTTCTCATGTTAACTCTTTTGATTAATGACATGACACTTTGATGTCATTTGTGAGTTTGATAAAATATTTCTTATGTTATTATTGTTGTAATTAATTTTATTTATATATTAAAATATTTATAATTAAAATTTAAGACTTTGAAATATTTAAATAAAATATTTAAAATTTACTTATTTTATTCAACTTTTATGATAATTTAAATTTTAAAATATTTATATAAAATAGTAGAATTTTTTTTAATATTTTAATTTATTTTATTTATATATTAAAATGCTAATCATTTAAATTTAAATTTAAATTAAAAATATTTAAATAAAATATTTAAAAAATTTATTTATTTTATTAAAAAATGATTTAAATTTATTTATTTTATTTTAATATATAAGTAAAATAAATAATAACATTAATTACAATAATAATGACATGAAAATTATTTTATCTAAGTCACAAATTTCCATGTAAGTGTCACGTCATTAATAACAGCGTCACAATATAAAAAATAGTTGAGATAAAAAATATCCCAAGAGTTAGTTAATACGGAGAACAAAAAATTGGTTTTAAAAATAAGCGGACTAAAAGTTCATTTTTGATAAAATAGAGTGTCTAAAAATGCATTTTAAGCCTTTTTTAAAATATTGCTAACTTGTTTCTACGATTACAATTCAACCCCCCTTCTCGTGACATTCACTTTTACTTCAATTGGTATCAGAGCTATGTCTATAATGTTTGAGCACTTAATAGTGTAATAGGAAAAGCTCCACGAAGAAGTTATGTCAAAAATTTCAAAGTATATTCCTAAAGGAAAACGTCAAAAAGAGAAAGATGGTTGAACTGAAAATAACTCAAAATCTTCCAAACAAAAATTCATCCTCAAAATTAGAAGAGGAAGAAGCTATCATGTGTCTAAATTCAAATTCAAATACTAATGAGGTAATTGTTCGTGAACCTTGTTCTTTACGTAAAATCGTGATAGTTGAATTAGATAGTCTTTTAAACGACTCAAACATTTTATATCAGAAGTGTACATTTCTAAAAAACCAACTTTTTGAGATAAAGAAACAAAATAAGGAGCTACAAACTAAGAATGATGAATATGTTAAAATCATTCAAGATTTGCAGCACTCTCATTATAAAATGTTTGAGCAACAAAAAAATCTTAATGAGAGGGGAAACTCATCGTCAACCTTTAAAAACTCAAGAAGAAAACATTGTCTTAAAAAATAAAGTTGAAGAACTAACAAAAAACATTATTAACTTTGTAAAATCCAGTGAGACCTTTCAAAACATTATGGGATCTCAAAGTGGAATATTTGACAAAGACGAGATTAGTTTTGAAAGTTCTCAAAAACAAAAACTTTATGAAAAATTTTCTTTACCTCAAAATATTGAGATTAAAAGGAAATGCTTTCACTGCAAAAAAAATTGGACACCTTAATAAAGATTGCTATTTCAAGAAAAAGATTGAGAAGGTAAAAAGAATATGTTCTTATTGTGGGAAACATAAACATTTTGAATCTATATGTTACCATAAGAAGAAAGCCTCTTCAAAGAGAAACACTAACCATCAACGACCCAAATCAATATGGGTACCGAAATTACTACTAACTTGTGATGTAGGAATGCCTTCTATCAGTCAAGAAAAAACCTTAATACTTGGGCAATGGATGCTCAAGACATATGACTGGAGATAGATAGTGTTTCATCTCAATAAAAAGTATATGGAGGATATGTAACCTTTGAAAATAATGACAAAGCTCAAATAAAATGTACATGTATCATTGGTAAACTCCACTATGTGAAAATGGCTTTTAAGTTATATTCCAACTCCACTAGTGTGTGGTAAAACAAATATCATCATTAAATATTATTTTTCTTAGGTTTAGAAAAAATAACATTTGTGTTTTATACTTAAATGAATTATCATCCAAATCATGTTTTATTTCTATTGAAAGTGATAAGTGGTTTTGACATTAAAAAGAGTTGGTCATGTAAGTATGAGAGATATTGCAAAATCATCCAAACTTGATCTTGTGAAAGGTCTTCCAAATAATTTGTTTTGAAAAGGATAAAAGCTTTTAAAGCATGTGTGAAAGGAAAATAAGTATTGAAAAAAAAAATGGTCTTGTAATAATTGGTGATTATTCAAGATTCACTTGAATTCTATTTTTAAAGTATAAGTATGATGACATCCTCTCATAATGTTGATCCTCAAAAGAGAAGCAAGAAAATTTGTCTTCTCTTTCCTTTATCATTGGTTTTGGTTTAATATGCTTGTGCTTTGTAATTAGATTTGTTTTTGCCTCTGTTTTGTAACATATATTTTTTTTTTTATTTTTAGTTTTCTTGTATGAATGTCTATATTACTATTTTTTGTATATTTGTTTACTATGTTAATATTCTACACATACTTCTCTATTTTAATTTTTTTAAATTTTATTATTATTATTATTATTATTATATTTGTTTATCATACTTTTGTTATCTTCTTTGCTTAATATCATCCTTTCAACGTGAACATTGTTTTTATATTAGTTGAATATTAAAAAAATCTTTCTTTTATTATTCTGTTTCTCTTAAAAAAAAATTCATCTCATTTCTCACATTTGTTTCTCATAACATAAACTTTTCTTTGTTATCTTCATTGTATGATATGTGTGTTGGAACCAAGTTGGTTCTTTCAATCAAAGTTTTGATGTTAACAAAAGTATTTTGTGTAAATCGTATTTTGATTTAGAAGAACAAATCAGAGGCTGTACAAAATCAGAGGATGACACCACCAGAGGATAAATCCAAAGGAAGCAACCAGAGGATAAAAATGTCACCAGAAGTTTCGGCCAAAGGAAACATCCATAGGGTACCAGAGGATGTCACTAGAGGATACCAGAGGATGTCAAACAAATGGAGACCAAAGGTCACTCAAACTTGGCACTTATGGCTCATACTCATTCTGCCTCGGGATACGACACTGATGCTGACTCTGGAAGAGAATTAGAAGATGAAGAAGCAGAACTGGCTCTTATGGCTTGGACCAACTCTGCCTCTGGATCCAACCCAGACTCTGATTCTAGAAGTGAATCGGAAACAGAACTGGCTCTGATGGGTCACAAAGACGCTGCCTCTGGATCCGATACAGAATCTGATTCTGGAAGTGAATCATCAGAAGATGAAAAAGAGGTATTTTCGGAACTCACTCGATCTGATTTAACTACTGCATAGAATGATATTTTAACTATCAGTAACAAACTATCTTTAAAACTGAAAAAACTTAGGGAAGAAAATAAAATTCTAACCAAATAAATTGATGTTTTAAACAATCAAAATGCAGAATGTAAAACAGAAAATGCAACTCTTAAAACTGATATTGCTGAGCATAAATTTGAAAACCTAACTCTAAAAAGTAATATTTGTTCAACATCAAATACTGTATGTAATTCTGATATGCATGAACAAGTTTTACAACATTTTATTGTTAATGGTATGGAAAGAAGCAAATATGCTTCTATGATCTATGGAGTTAGTAACAATGGTAAAAGAGGCATATGTTTCGATGAAACTGTAAATGTAACTAAACCTATTTCCTCTGATGCTTTGTGTGCTGTTTGTGCTAAGTAAGGTCACTCAAAATTGTCTTGTCCCATGATAAAAACAAGAAAAGACAAGAGACCTTTCAAGACTAACAAACCTGGTCCCAACCAGATTTGGGTACGAAAAGATAAAATTGTTTATGTTGCAGATGTTCTGAGCAACCAAAGTGAAACACCAGTCATGGTGCCTGGTCAATGGATGCGGACAATATATGAAAGGAAAAAGGTCTATGTTCCAATATCTGCCAAACAGAAGCAAACTGACTCTGGTGGAAGAAGAACTGGTCAACAAAATAACTTTCAAAACCAGAACCACATGAAGAACCAGAAATATCAAAACAGACAGAGAAAGCACACATATCAACCAAATCAAAATAGGCAGAGGAATCACACATATCAACAAAACTGGAACTACTAGAAGAATCATAATTATCATCAATTCCAGAACTATTAGAGGAACCTGATATATCAGCACCAAGAGAAGTGTTAGAATCTGGAGACTTCTTTGAACACTCCAGTGAAATTCATCAAGACTACAAAACTGGAAGGGAATGAAATGCCCTTCATCCAGACCCTCTAATCACAGAATATGCAAATCCATAATTTGAAAACCAGAAAAGAAGAAATACGAGGATTTTCAGAGTGAAACTAAAACTGGTCATATAGTTTATATATTTCTTTAAATACTATTATTGTTTGATATTTATGTTTACTGTGATAACAAGAAGCTTGATCTTAAAAATCAAAGCTAAATAAGTATTATGCAAGTTTTCAAACTGTTAGAGGAACAAAGTGATCTATGAGATGTGAACACTTCAACAGAAACAATATTTCAGTGGTTTCAAAATCAAGCAGAAACCATCAGAAGCAGAATTAATGGTTTGGTTGTATTGAGTTCATTTTTAAATTATTTGATTTGTATTATGTTATATGACAAATAGCTTGATTTGAAAAGTCAAAGCAAGATGAAGTTGATTTACTAGAACCAGAAGCTGATGTAGGCAAAAGAACTTGAAAAAGAAAAAGCTACAAGCAAGAATACGACAAATCCTTAGAGGATAAATCTGAAGATGAGTCAGAAGAAGGATATAGATGGAGTCTACCAATGAAAGAAGGGCTAAATGAATGATATTTTCGATCTAGTTCCAAGACTAGGGGGATATTATTGGAACGAAGTGGGGTTTGAGAAATAAGCTGAATGAAAAAGGAGAAGTTTTCTTAAACAAGGCACGACTTGTTGCACAAGGCTCATACCAACTCAAGTTCTTGATACAACTCAGGCTCTGGAACATATTCAGAAGATGAAGACAATAAGGTATTTTCTGATCTCACTAAATCTGAATTAATTGATGTTTTAAAAGATTTTTTAAATGCAAACAATAAGATGTCTTTAAAACTCAAAACTCTTAGGGAAGATAAGAAAAATCTGACCAAAGAAGTCCAAGTTTTAAAGAATCAAAATTTCTGAGTATGCAATTGAAAACAAGGATTTTAAAACTGAAGTTGCAAGACTCAAATTTGAAAACCAAACTGTCAAAAGTAATATTTATTCCACTTCCAAAACTGTTTGTGAATCTGATATGCATGAGCAATTTTTTCAAAACATTATTTCTAATGGAATGGAAAGATGTAAATATACATCTATGATTTATGGAAACAGGTGATTCACACGAATTGAGCACTTTCGCAGAAACAACATTCCAATTGTTTCAAAAACAAGCAGAAACCACCAGAAGCAGAATTAATGGTTTGGCTGTATTGATTTTATTTTTAAATTATTTGATTTGTATTATGTTATATGAAAAATAGGTTGACATGAAAAGTCAAAGCAAGACGAGGAAATTGCAAGTGAACCAGAGGCACAGGAACTAGAAGTTGGACCAGCAGCAGAATCTGAGAAAGATAAAGATGAAAGCAAGGAAGAAGAACATGCTGACTCTGAAGACAAGTCTAAGGGAAATAATGGATGGAAGTACAAGTCTTCACATCCAGAAACTCTCATTATTGGCAGTACAACAAAACCATTGAAGACCAGATCATCAAGTAGAGAAACCAGTCTGTTTGGTTTACTCTCAACAATTGAACCAAGCAATGTTGATGAAGCTTTGGCAGATGAACGTTGGATACTTGCAATGCAAGAAGAGCTGAATGAATTTCAAAGGAATGATGTTTGGGATCTGGTATCCAGACTAAACAAAAACATTATTGGAACCAAGTGGGTGTTCAGGAATAAACTCAATGAAAAAGGTGAAGTGGTAAGGAACAAAGCTACACTTGTAGCTCAAGGATACAATTAATAGGAAGGTATTGATTACACTAAGACTTTTGCTCTAGTGGCCAGGTTAGAAGCAATTAGAATTCTTTTATCATTTGCTACTAATCATGATATAACTTTGTATCAAAAGGATGTTAAAAGTACATTCTTAAATGGCTATGTAAGTGAGGAAGTCTATGTCAAACAGCCCCCTGGATTTGAAAATTCTAATTTTCCAAACCATGTTTTTAAACTTAAAAAATCTTTATATGGTTTAAAACAAGCACCAAGGTAATGGTATGACAGACTTAGTAACTTTATGCTTAAGAACGAATTTGATAGAGGCCAGATTGATAATACTCTATTTAGGAAATCCATTAAAAATGATATTTTGATTATTCAAGTTTATGTTGATGATATCATCTTTGGATCCACTAATGGCACTTTGTGCAAGGAATTTTCTGACCTAATGCAGAAAGAGTTCCAAATGAGCATGATGGGAGAACTTAAGTTCTTCTTGGGAATTCAGATTCACCAAGGTTAGGTATACTCATTCACCAATCTAAATACACTAAAGAACTTCTCAAAAAGTTCAAGATGAGTGACTGTAAACCTATGGCCACCCCCATGCACCTTACCTGCTCACTTGAGAAAGATGCAACCAGCCAAAAGGTAGACCAGAAAACATACAAATGTATGATTGGATCCCTTCTTTACCTAACTACATCTAGACTTGACATTTTGTTTAGTGTTTGTGTCTGTGCCCGTTTTCAAGCTGACCCTAGGGAATCCCATTTAACTGCTGTCAAAAGAATCTTGAGATACCTTAATGGAACCACCAACCTTACCTTGTTATACAAGAAAACCCCCACCTACAAACTAAGAGGTTTTTGTGATTCTGACTATGTTGGAGATAAGTTGGAAATGAAAAGTACAAGTGGCAACTGCACATTCTTAGGTGATAATTTGATCTCTTGGTCAAGCAAAAGACAAAACACAATTGCCATGTCAACAACTGAAGCTGAGTATATATCAGCAATAAGATGCAGCTCATAGTTAATCTGGATGAAACATCAACTTGAAGATTACAACATCTTTGAAACCAATATCCCTTTGTTCTGTGATAACACTTCAACCATAAACCTAACCAAGAACCCTATCTTACACTCTAGAGCCAAACACATTGAAATAAAACACCATTTCATTAGGGACCATGTTCAAAAAGGGACTTTAAGCATCTAGTTTGTGGACACTGATCATTAATGGGCTGATATCTTCACCAAAGCATTACCTGAATATAGGTTCGTGTTCATCAAGAAGCATCTCAACATTATCTCCATATCTGACTAGCTCAAGTAGTCATCTTAGGAGTTTTTAATTTTCTTGTAATTTTACTTTATGTCTTTTATTTTCTGTACTTTGTAAAGAAAAAAACAAAATACAAAAATAGTAGGACCTCTTTTTGGCTGATGACAAAAAAGGGGAGAGAGAGAAAAAGAGGAGAAATAAGTAGAAAAGGAGAGATAAAAAGAAAGGAGAAGTGAAAAAGAAAGAGATGAAAAGAGAAGGAGCTGAAAAGGAGAGGAAATAGGGAGAGAGAAAAATAAAGAGAGAAAAAGAAAGAGTTAAAAGAGAAGGAGGTTAAAAGGAGAGGAAAAGAGAAGAAAAGAAAGAGTGATTTAAGAAGGAGTTGAAAAGGAGAGGAAAAAGTCATTATTAGACTTAGGGGGAGAGATTGGTCTGAGGGGGAGTATTTCAAGTACTCTGATTTTTTTTCAAGCTTTTCAAAGTCTTTTTAAATAAGTTATAAGCTAACAAAATAAGTTAAGGTTTTGTCATCATCAAAAAGGAGGAGTGAAAAAGAAAGAGATGAAAAGAGAAGGAGTTGAAAAGGAGAGGAAACAAGGAGAGAGAAAAATAAAGAGAGAAAAAGAAAGAGTGAAAAGAGAAGGAGTTGAAAAGGAGAGGCAATGTGAAGAGCGAAAAGAAAGAGAGAATAAAGAAGGAGTTGAAAAGGAGAGGACAAAGTCATTATTAGACTTAGGGGGAGAGATTGGTCTGAGGGGGAGTATTTCAAGTACTTCGATTTTTTTTCAAGCTTTTTAAAGTCTTTTTAAATAAGTTATAAGCTAACAAAATAAGTTAAGGTTTTGTCATCATAAAAAAGGGGGAGATTGTTGAAACCACGTTGGTTCTAAGTACTTAGGATTTTGATGTTTACAAAAGCACTCCATGTAATCTTATTTTGTACTTAATATTATTATATAAAATGTCACCAGAGGCAGAAGATGACATCATCAAAAGATACATCCAGAGGAAGCAACCAGAGGATAGAAATGTCACCAGAAGGTTAGGCCCGATAATGCATCCAGAAGGTACCAGAGGATGCATCCTGAAGGCACCAGAGGATACACCTCCAGAGGATATCATCAAAGAAGAATAGATTAGAGGACGACGATTACAGAAGCAGAAATCAGAGGATGACATCACCAGAGGATGTCACCAGAAGCATAAATCAGATGATGATGTCACTAGAAGATGACGTCACCTGAAGCATAAATCAGAGGATGATGTCACCAGAAGCAGAAATCAGAGGATGACATCACCAGAGGATGATCATCAGAGGAATCTGTCAGAGGAATATGTTAGAGAAAAATGCTCAAAACAGAATTGGAGCAAAAGACTCGAGAAACATAATCTAGCTGAAAATATGCTTAAAACATAATTTGAGAAAAATGCTCAAAACAGAATTGGAGCAAAAGACTCGAGAAACAGAATCTAGCTAAAAGCATGCTCAAAACAGAAGCAGAGCAAAATGCTCAAAATAGATTAATCTAAATACACTCCAGAAGTAAAGCATTAGTGAGCAAAAGACTCAAAACAGAATATGAACAAACTACTCCAAAATATTCTCAAAACAGATTAATCGAAATACACTCTAGAAGTAAAACATCAGTGAAGTCCTAAAGTTCAACTATAAATAGAGACTTAATGCTGAAGATTAGAGTATCGAAAATACTTGAGAGTCATACACATCCAAAAGCAAAATACTTGAGTTTTCAGTGAGGTCAATTGTGAGTATCCGCTTTCCAGAAGCAAGTACTCTAAGTTTTTTCTTTCCCTTGTGTTAGGTCTAAGTTGTTGAAGTAGAGTCTACAATCTGAGGGAGTGAGAAGGAGTAGCCGCTTAGTTAGCAATTGGATTCAAGGTTCTTTTCCTCAAAAGTCTAGGGTTGTTAGTCTTTTTGAGAAGACTGACTTGGAGGGTCAGTGGTACTTTGTAATTCAAGAATTTTGAATTAGTGAAATCCTTCAAAGTGAAGGGACTGGACGTAGCCTAGTTAACCCAAGAAGAAGAATAAAACCCTAGCCTTAAAGTCCAAACGGAAGAAAGTTCTAAAAGCAGAAGCAGAAACAGTATCAGAAGACACTGATTCAGAGGACCAGAATCAGAAATCAGAAGCAGAAGACATTGCCTTCATAACCAAAAAGATTATGAAGATATGGCAAAATAGAAGGAAGAAGTTTCCCCAGAGGAATTCCAAGCATTCCATAGAGGAAAGAATGAACAAGACAAGAAGAGCATCATCTACTATTGATGCAATGAACCTGGGCACATCAAGTCAGAATGTAAAAATCTGGAGAAAGGGAAAATCAAAAGAAAGACTTCAGACCCAAGAAGAAGAATCTAATGGCAACATGGGATGATTCTGATGAATCCTCTCAAGATGAAGATGCAGAATTAGCCATGATGGCTCACATACATTCTGCCTCTGGATTCAACTCTAAAAGTAAATCAGAAGAAGCAAAATTAGCACTGATGGCTCATACTCATTCTGCCTCGGTATACGACACTAATGCTGACTTTGGAAGAGAATCAAAAGATGAAGAAGCAGAACTGGCTCTTATGGCTTGCACCAGCTCTGCCTCTGGATCCAACCAATAATTTGATTCTAGAAGTGAATCAGTAACAGAACTGGCTCTGATTACTCATACAAACGCTGCCTCTGGATCCGATACAGAATCTGATTCTGGAAGTGAATCATCAGAAGATGAAAAAGAGGTATTTTCTGAACTCACTCGATATGATTTAATTACTACAATGAATGATATTTTAACTTTCAATATCAAACTGTCTTTAAAACTGAAAAAACTTAGGGAAGAAAATAAAATTCTAACCAAAGAAATTGATGTCTTAAAGAATCAAAATGCAGAATGTAAAATAGAAAATGCAACTCTTAAAACTGATATTGCTGAGCATAAATTTGAAAACCTAACTCTAAAAAGTAATATTTGTTCAACATCAAATACTGTATGTAATTCTGATATGCATGAACAAGTTTAACAAGATTTTATTGTTAATGGTATGGAACGAAGCAAATATGCTTCTATGATCTATGGAGTTAGTAACAATGGTAAAAGAGGCATATGTTTCGATGAAACTGTAACTGTAACTAAACATATTTCCTCTGATGCTTTGTGTGCTGTTTGTGCTAAGAAAGGTCACTCAAAATTGTCTTGTCCAATGATAAAAACAAGAAAAGACAAGAGACCTTTCAAGACTAACAAACCTGGACCCAACCAGATTTGGGTACCAAAAGATAAAATTGTTTATGTTGCAGATGTTCTGAGCAACCAAAGTGAAACACCAGTCATGGTGCCTAGTCAATGGATGCTGGCAATATATGAAAGGAAAAAGGTCTATGTTCCAATATCTGCCAAACAGAAGCAAACTGACTCTGGTGGAAGAAGAACTGGTCAACAAAATAACTTTCAGAACCAGAACCACATGAAGAACCAGAAATATCAAAACAGACAGAGAAAACACACATATCAACCAAATCAAAATAGGCAGAGGAATCACACATATCAACAAAACTGGAACTACCAGAGGAATCATAATTATCATCAGTTCTAGAACTATGAAAAGAAGCTGATATATCAGCACCAAGAGAGGTGTCAGAATCTGGAGACTTCTTTGAACACTCCAGTGAAATTCATCAAGATTACAAAACTGGAAGGGAATGCAAAGCTCTTCATCCAGACCCTCTAATCACAGAATATGCAAATCCAGAATCTGAAAACCAGAAAAGAAGAAATACGAGGGTTTTCAGAGTGAAACTAAAACTGGTCATATAGGTTATACCTTTCTTTAAATACTATTACTGTTTGATATTTATGTTTACTGTGATAACAAGAAGCTTGATCTTAAAAATCAAAGCTAAATAAGTATGCTACTGGTTTTCAAATTGTCAGAGGAACAAAGTGATCTATGAGATGTGAACACTTCAACAGAAACAGTATTTCAGTGGTTTCAAAATCAAGCAGAAACCATCCGAAGCAGAATTAATGGTTTTGTTGTATTGAGTTCATTTTTAAATTATTTGATTTGTATTATGTTATATGACAAATAGCTTGACCTGAAAAGTCAAAGCAAGATGAAGTTGATTTACTAGAACCAGAAGCTGATGTAGGCAAAAGAACTTGAAAAAGAAAAGGCTACAAGCAAGAATACGACAAATCTTCAGAGGATAAATCTGAAGATGAGTCAGAAGAAGGATATAGATGGAGTCTACCAATGAAAGAAGACCTAAATGAATCATATTTTGGATCTAGTTCCAAGACTAGGGGGAGATTATTGGAACCAAGTGGGGTTTCAGAAACAAGCTGAATGAAAAAGGAGAAGTTTCCAGAAACAAGGCACGACTTGTTGCATGAGGCTACATTCAACAAAAAGGTATTGACTACACTGATACTTTTGCTCTAGTGGCCAGGTTAGAAGCTATTCGTATTCTACTTTCCTTTGCTGCTAATAATAACATGTCATTATTTCAAATGGATCTTAAAAGCGCATTTTTAAATGGTTATATAAGTGAAGAATTCTATGTTAAACAACCCCCAGGTTTTGAAAGTTCTCAAATTTCCAAACTATGTTTTTAAACTTAAAAAATATTTGTATGGTTTAAAACAAGCACCTAGGGCATGGTATGATAGACTTAGTAACTTCTTGCTTAAAAATGACTTTGAAAGAGGACAAATAGTCAATACTCTTTTTAGAAAATCAATAAAAGATGATATTCTGATTATTCAAGTTTATGTTGATGATATTATCTTTGGATCTACTAATGGCACTCTCTGCCAATAATTTTCTAAATTGATGCAACAGGAATTTCAAATCAGCATGATGGGAGAACTTAAGTTCTTTCTGGGAATACAAATTCAGCAAAGTCAAAAAGGTATATACATTCATCAATCAAAATATACATTCATCAATCAAAATATACAAAAAAGATTCTCAAGAAGTTTAAGATGAGTGACTGCAAACCTATGGCTACCCCCAATGCACTCCACCTGCTCACTTGAAAAGGATGACTCTGGCCAAAAACTTGATCAAAAATCCTACAGAGGTATGATAGGATCTCTCCTTTATCTCACTGCTTCTAGACCTGACATTATGTTTAGTTTATGTGCATGTGCACGATTTCAGTCTGACCCTAGGGAATCCCATTTAACTGCCGTCAAGAGAATCCTTAGATACCTAAAAGGCACTACCAACCTCACCTTGTTCTACAAGAAAAATCCTACATACAAACTAAGTGGATACTATGACTCTAATTATGCCGGAGACAAACTTGAGAGAAAGGGCACAAGTGGAAACTGCACGTTCTTGGGAGATAATTTAATATCCTGGTCAAGCAAGAGACAAAGCACCATTGCAATGTCAACAGCAGAAGCTGAATATATCTCAGGGGGAGTTTTATATATTTGAACAGAGTTAACATCCTCTAAAATAAAAAATTTCAAAATATTATAGGTTATACATCTCATAAAACTTAGGGGGAGCTTTATATATTTGAAAATATTATTTTTCTTGAAACATGCATTGAATTTGAGGTCAAATCACTTTTTCTAAAATTTTGGAGAGTATATAGTCAATTACTAAAACTTTAGATGTGCTGAAATGGGTGTATAATTTTTTAATATGATTTGAGTATATTATTTTAGTTATCATTGTCTATGTCTTGATTGCAATATTGATTGAAATAATTAATGGCTTTCTTACATACTATGTGGTTTAATGTTAAATAAAAATTTGATATGAGAACGAACCTCTCAACTACGTGACAATATTTATGTGATCAATCCATATTCTTATTGCCTATAATTATCCTTCACCCCCTCACACTTTTTGATAAATGTCAAAAGGGGGAGAGAATATAGAAGAAAAGTATATGATGTAAATGATTAATGAAGAATGTTAATAAATTAAACCTCTTGCATATGTTTAGGGGGAGTTTTATTGCATATCTATGAACATTCTTTC
The DNA here is from genome assembly GCA_037974295.1 of Cicer cuneatum. Taxonomy (NCBI): domain Eukaryota; kingdom Viridiplantae; phylum Streptophyta; class Magnoliopsida; order Fabales; family Fabaceae; genus Cicer; species Cicer cuneatum. Next base: position 32,328,624 of record JBBPBO010001986.1, on the reverse strand, counting down.
ATTTGTTATTTTATCCATCTAGAAAACTAAGGATTTGTTCTAAAGGTTTGTCATCATAAAAAAGGGGGAGATTGTTGAAGTAAAAACTTTTTGATATGTGTTTTAATGACAACAAACCTTACGAAATATATGTTAAGTTTTCTAAATGGTGATCTACTGATGTTTGCATTTGAGTTTTTGTTGAAAGAACAAAAGTGGTCAAGCTTGAAGCCACTCACATAAAAAAGTGTGTTGTATCAACTCAACGATGAAAGAATTGAGGAGCCTAATTCATTAAATATGCTTATCCTCAAGCCGAGGATGACCATCACAATATGTTGCATCTGAATCATACATAAAACCTCTTGGAAGAAGTCAAGAAAAACTATGCATATGTTAAGGGGGGAGCATTTTTACAAAAAGTAGTAATACAATTCTTTCAATCAAATCATAATATGAAGAATTTTGTCATCATAAAAAAGAGAGAGATTGTTGAGAAAAAATCTCTTTCAAATACTTTAATGATAACAAAATTATCTCAAAGATTATGATTATGTATGTAATCTAATATGTGCTTTTGAGTGTTTTTAAAAGTAGAAAACAAGTCCTTTCTCACAATGATCCAAAAAGGAAAAGCAGAGTTAAGAAAAATTGAACTCATCCTCCAAGCTAGAGGATAAACAAATAGAGAATGAAGCCTTAACCTTCAATCAAGAGGATGAACATATACTGCAGAAAAAATGACTCTATGACCAGTTCAAGGAAGATGATTTTGTGTCTAAAGATAGTTAATAACAAAAGCAAAGAATCAAAAGAAATCATAAGAAGAGGATCAACGTCAGAGGATAAATAGATAAAACTTCTAGTTCCATTCATCCTGCTACGTAGGAAATGGCCAAAAGACATCAATCGTGATTTAAACAAGAAGGAACCTTCTCATCCATAATAGATCAAGAGGATGAATATAATCTCAAGATGAAGATAGGCGTAAAGGATATCCTCATAACAAATTTGACACATACAGAAAAGTACAAAGGTACAAAAGGTGAAATACTTGACATGAAGGGCACACTAATCAGAGTGGTTGGAAAAGGGAAAGCAAAAAGTCACAATCACATCAAGACTCAATAAAATAGAAACTCCATTCTCATACTTAAATTAGATGTGAGGACAGAAGTAGAGGATAAACAACACTTACGAGAGGATGAATTTATGTGAGATGATAAACAATACTGAAGAGATGATGAACTTCTGTTGTCTATTCATCCTCGCACACGGGAAAATGAGTAAAAGTATTAAAGTAAAAAAAGTGATGTCCTTGACTTATAAGGCAAGCCACTATAATTGTTGGGAAAGAAAAAAATCCAAAAACATAAGTCACATCAGAATTAATGAAAGCTTCATTCTCCTCCAACTCAAATATAAGGATAGACTGCAACACTCATCCTCTAAGCATACTTAACATGAGGATAAAGGCTAAATGGTAGTTTTGCAAATAAAGACAAGTCCAAGGAAACTTAGCAAAGTCTCCAACAACTATATTTTGATAACCCACATGTTTGAAGCTTCAAAGGCAACTATAAATAGAGAAGAGTTAATCTTCAAACATCAAGAGAATCATCTACAAGAAAATATCTAAGTTATTCAAGCTTATTATCATTCTCTTCATTCTACACACTTTTCCAAACTTAAACAGATCTGAGGATCATTTTTATTGAGTGTATTATGTACAACTTCACATCACCATCTTATCTTAGAAAGTTGTAATTTGATCCCCAAGTTGATATATCCTCAAGTTGATATATAATTGAGTTATTTTGTAAGCTTGTCGAGGCTAGTAAAAATATTGTGTTGTAAGCCTGATGAGGCTAAGAAAATACATAGTTGAAAAGGTGCTTATGAGAGAACGAGTTTATGAGCATTAGTGAAAATCTCACAAAGCTGTGAGGACTGGAGTAGCCTATATTAAGTGAACTAGTATAAATTCTATGTGTGAATCTTCTTAAACTCTACTCTCTTTATATTTGTTTTATTCACACCATTAGCACACTTATCACATATATTTCGAACTTGTATTATTATTATTTTGATCATCCTCGATAAGAGGAGGATTATTTTTCATCTAACCATCCTCACTCCAAAGACTACTTGAGAGAATAATATTTGTGAAAGAACTAAATTTTTAAAAGGGTCTCAATTCAACCCTCCTTTTCGTAACATTCACTTTTACTTCAAATATATTTTGTTTTACTTTATTAATATTATTTTATAAATATTTTTATTATTTTTTATTTATTAAATTAACAAATATTGTTTTGTTAAATTAAAAAAAAATTAAAATGTAGTACATGGTCGCATCATCCTCAGGGATGCGACCTCAACAAAAAATATTCTTTCTGCTGGTCGCATTTTGGGGATGCGACATCTGAAGGTAAAAAAAAAAAACGATATTTTGGTATATATTTTTGAAGGTGATGTATTTTGGTGAGTTTTAAAAAAAAGTAGGATATCTGAATAAATAAAATCCTGATGTAGAAGGATCCAAGACAATATAAAATTAAAATATCAAAATGAAATCTACAACTATATACAATAATGTATTTTTCAAATATATAATATCAATAAATTAAACTATTAAAAATGAAATAAATAAAATTCTACTATTTTGTATAAATATTTTAAAATTTTAAATTATTTAAAAAGTTGAATAAAATAAATAAAGTTTAAATATTTTATTTAAATATTTCAAAGTCTTCAATTTTAATTTTAAATATTTTAATAATTAAATACATAAATTACAACAGTAATGATATGAATTTTTTTTATCAAACTCACAAATACCATCTAAGTATCACGTCAGTAATAAGAGTGTCACAAAGTGAAAAAATAGTGGAGACAAAAAATATCCCAAAGTTTAATTATTAGGGACAAAAAATTGATTTTAGAAACAATGAGACAGAAAGTTCATTTTTTTTACAAAATAGAACATTTTTAAGCTTTTTTATTTATTTATTTTTTTAATATTGCTAACTTGTTTCATGTGATTACTACAAAATGAACACTAATCTATTGTCTTTAATGTTCATGAATGTCGTAGAAGAAGCCAAGACAAAAATAATTAAAAGTGTCAAAATAAAATCTACAACTGTATACAATAATATATTTTACAAATATATAATATCATATATTTTAGAACACAATACATTTGACAAATAAATATTATCACAAAAGTTTATAATATAATATATTTTGCAAATATATAATATCATATAATTTAGAATATAATATGTTTTATAAATATATATTTTACTAACGTTATAGTATTCTAAGATGGAATAAACTAATATCATATCTATCAAACGTTAAAATGATATACTTACATCTATTATATATTAAAAATAATATATCATATATATTCCAACGTAGTTTATGTTTAAATTGTTTTAGTATTTAATGTATTAAATATCAATTTGGAGATTTCGCAACAAAAATTTACCATATAAAAATGTGTTACAAAATAATAGTGTATTTTAATTATTATTTTACATTATGAGATTTTATTTGAAAAAATTTCTAGGGACGCATGTGTTATAAATATATTAATACTTAGTTCTGTAAAAAAATATATGAATCGGTAGTTCAACTGATTTTAATTAAAAATTAAAAATTAGTTTCCGGATTCAAAATAGGTGGAGAAAAAAAATATAACAATTAATTAACATTTAATCGTCAACCACCATTGTTGTCTATCACCTCAGACAATCACTATTATTAAAACAATAAATTATAAATTTAATTCAAATCATTTTTGTTAAATAATTTACATTTTCATTCCTTGAGAAATTCATAAATTACACTGCTCTTCATAAATTATTCTACTCTTCATTGGTGTAACGATATTAAAACAGTCATCTAAGCAATAAATTATTTTCTAAAGAAGCTAGTATATGTTATGAATTTTTTATTTGCGAGTATATGTTATGAATTTTTTATTTCATTTTTAATTATATTTTTTAGTTTCGTAATGATAAGAGTATCAAAATCTATAACTTCAATTTAAATAACCGTTTTTCTACCTCATGCAGGCTCAATGATTATAATACATTCAGATGATTATTTTTAGACGTTAACCTTAATATAACTGAGTTATTTTGATCGACTGCCGCAAAAAAAGTTACTTTTATTGATAAAAAATTATATAGGTCCAAAATATATGTATAAAATATTAAAAAAAAATTATGTACAAAATGTTCTTACCAATTTTAAAATTAATCTAAATTATTATATTGGATTAGAATTTATATGTGAAGAAAGTTTCCTTATTTCTTTTTTTACTAAAAGAAAGTTTCCCCGAGGAATTTGTGATGACAATAAGTTTCATATAAAAAACTACTATAATTATCTTGTATATTTTATTATTATTATTATTATTATTTATCAAGTTTTATTAATTTGGTTTTAAAATTAAAAATAAATATGTTGCATTTGGAGGGAAATTGGATGATTAACGGGAGGGGTATTTGTTTCACAGAGTTAAAATATATTTTCAGGATTAACTTTCCCAGGAGTATAATAGTGGGAAATTTATTCTTTGGAAAATTTGAAAAATATGTTTGGTGGATGATTTGAACTCTTGTAATTTTTTAAAATATATGATATCCTTACTTTAAAACCCTTATTATGTAAAATATTTTTCTATATTTTTCCAAAATTATCATTAGCAACAAAAAATCTAAAACAATAATCCGTAAATATATAGCATCGATTGATGTATGTATCTTTTAAATTAATCTATGCAATCAAAATAACATAAGGGTTATATATCTATTAGACTACACCCCTTGTAGAAAAAAAGACTACAAATTTATCATCCAGAAAGAAAAGTGGTACACATATGGCTTTGAACATTCAGTCAATAACAAGTATATACAGTGACTTGTGTAAAGTTTCCCTTTCTTGTATAACAAAATGTGTTCAAAGTTGCAGAAAGAAAATTATAATTGTCATATGAGTGCCTTGCAGTTACTTGGGTAGAGACGGACGTTAAAAAAATAACTGATGATAACTACCGGGAATAAATCATTACCACCTCAAATGCCTGGAATAAAAACAGAGGTTAAGTAGGTAAAAAAAATTACTTGGAATAAATTATTCTTTGGAACATTTTTGTTTGTACGTGTACCAAACAAGAGAATAACAGCAATTTAAAACTCTTAATCTAAAGTTATACCTTTAGAGATAATCGCATGAGCTATTTTTTAGATTTCATGTGACTGAGCCTCCATTGATCTGTTATTGCCTTATCGGTCATCTAATATTTGAGGTAGCAGCTTGCAACATACTTTTTAGCTACAACTTCCTCGATATCATATTTCTTCTTCAGAGCATACCATACATGTCTAGCTATATTGCTGAAACTATAATAATCATCCAGATCATCAACAAGTCCATTAAGAATATAATTCTTACATAGGTAATCATTATTTTCCCATTGGGTTAATTCAACAACTTTCTTATCCTTTTCTGTTTGTTCACCAGTTTCTGGAACAATAGGAATGTCATCCTTTATAACGCTTCAACCTTTTTCATTGTAAAGAAAAATAACATCTTTTGTTTCCAGCATTTGAAATGACATCCCTCAAACCGAAACGGTTTATTGAAATCCGAAGCCGTAGAACCAGACCCAATAATTTTCGTCAGTAGACATGACATAAAAAAAGCGTCTTAAAATTGTTGATTTTTGAGTTTCGAAAAAACTGTTTCAAAAATAAATTTCAGCAATCGAAGATATTACTGGGTTGAGTGACAGACTAAGTCACTCTCTTTAAGACGTTTTGCAGAACTTCCCAAATTGTGCAAGACAAACTCTTAATCACAAAGTCCCTATGATAAAATATCTCAGACAAACTATATCGGAGTTCTACTGCATCGTAGAAAACTGTTCTAGAATTAAACCATCTAAATATGTAGGTTAAGGCCACTGGTAATATGGTCTTGTGACCACTTGAAAGAAAGAAATAAAAGATGAAGCAGAAATGGGAGAAAAAGAGAAAAGACTCTATTTATAGAGGAATTCTGCAACTGATGGAGAGAAATAAGTACGGACGGACGGCGGCGTGCGTGTGGGGTGGTCGTTTTGCATGCGTTTTCACCCATTCACAAAATTGGGTACCCCTTGGGGCATACCATAATTTGCATACCTCCACCCTATAAACACTACTAGTGTGTGTTATCCCTCCTATGTGGGACTTCATTATTTTTCAAACGCCAATTAGCTCTATGGCTTTCAACATCAATTCCAACACTTTCCTTAGCCAGAACTTTGTATAAACAACACTTCTACATTATAACATTTTTTTCTTCTAATGTGGACCAAACCAAAAGCTACTAATACTAGACTGAGAAAATAAACAAACATACATTTAAATAATAATCAAAACACAAGAAAATAACGTGGAAACCACAACCAAATAAAAATATTATGTGAAAATTGTTAAACACGTAGACTTCTCTCAAATACGCACACTCTTAATACAACCACACTCTTCAAAGAGAATATCTAACTACCTCACAAAATTCTAAAACAAGAGAGAAATAAATAGTCAGATATAAACTTAAAGTGTTTCTGAATGGTGCAAATTGTAATGAAAAACTAGAGTCATATAAACAACTTTGAACTCCCTCTTCCTTTACAATTTCAAGCAATGTGTGACTGTTTCAATTTCCTCAATTTCAACCATGGTGTAGTTAGAAGGCGGATTTCGTTGGTAATAAGGGCGATACATGTATAAAATGTGGGAGACTCATATTTGAGGGGAAAAATGTTTGGGTTGAAATGTGAGTGGTTCAGTTTCACACCGACTATGGATAAACTAAATATTTTTGATATATAAGATATGTGACTCATATACTCATTGCCTTAAGGTTTTGGGTTGAGATGTAGTGTCAAAGTCTGATTTGGTCCTATAACATTTGGCTCGTTGTTGGATTTGCGCCCCCAAAACTCCCTAAGGATATTATTGGTGAATATATTCATAATCCAAGTTTTTATTAACATATTGCACTTCATCAATGAATTTGTCCAAATTAAAATCTTCCTCTTGGCCCCCCTGGCTCCTATCTATATCAGTGTGAGGTCTTTTTTCAGGTTCCACAGACTGCTTGGGCACATACACTTGCATTTCTGTATAAACATTATTAGGATTTGGTCTCGTACACGTTTTCAATGAGTGACCAATGGATTGAAATAACACAAAAGTATGGCACTCTTTCATTTTCTATAAAAACAAAGAAGGCATACCCTTCCCTTTCAACTAACAGTCTCTTATGTTAAAATTCTAATAGATCAACATCTACCATTACCCAAGAAAAATGACCAATAGATCTTGAATTAGTAACTTTGTTAAGAGATAAAACTCTGCTCATTCCCGAAGCAATTGAAAAAAACTATTATAGGACTCCTATATTAGTGTTCTTGACCTCTTATGGTTTAAAATCCTTTATCCACGAAATAATCGCAGCAAACCTGGATTCAAGTTAAGTGTACCAGTTGTAAAAACAACGCAAAAATCCTCTTGGCAGGAAAACGACAACTCGTAGAAACCTTTTTCAAGAGAGATCATTCTACAAGAATCAACAGTTCTTCAATAATTGATCAGTTTTAGATAACATCAACTAGAGGACGCGTTAGGTCGAGTTTGTTGTGTTCTTTATCCGGTTCAAATATTTGATCAGACCAATTTTTAAACCCTAACCCGTCTCTTAACCCGACTAAATCAGATTAGTTATGAGTTCAATACAGACGGAACGAAATAACAGGAGACCGGGTTAGTTTTAAGACAAGTCGCCAACTAGTAATTTTTGAACTTATTTTTAGAAAAAAAATTTAAATTTAAAATAACTCATAACAAGCCACATATGTTACCACTTGTCAATTTAAATCATAACATTCTCATACAAAATACAAATCATTTAATCAAAACAAGTAACCTATTAGACTCATAGATCTTTCACCACTTAATAGTCTTATTCTTTAATCAAAAGTAGTATCAATTGTCTTATAATAATAATAATAATAATAATAATAATAATAATAATAATAATAATAATAATAATAATAATAATAATAATGCATATAGGAGAAGAAAAATGAATCATAATCGCATGGAGGAGAAAGGATAATAATAATAATAATAATAATAATAATAATAATAATAATAATAATAATAATAATAATAATAAGGAAGAAAAGAATGCATAAAGGAGAAGAAAAATGAATCATAGTTGATGGAGGAGAAAGGATACAGGGAAGAGGAAATGTTTTCAAACCCTAAATTAATTTAGTACAGTGAAATTAATAATAAGATAAAATAATAAATAAATAAAAAAGTCTTGTCCTTTATGTATTTTGGGATGGCGTACAACTTAGAAAGTGAACCGAACCCTATCATTTTTTTACATTGTCTCTGTCTCTGTCTCTGTCCTTTCTTTTTTTTCTTTTTACCGGATTAGACCCAACCCGTTGCTTATGAGTCAGACCAAGTTTGTGGGATTAACTGAGTCTTTTACACCCCTATCATCAACCACTAGCGGAGCTTTGTGGGAATATAGGGTGGCTACGGCCACCCCAATGTCCACAACAATTTTTTTTTAATAAAATAACCTATAAAATAAATACAAAAAATATAAATTAGAAACATACATCACATCTTTTAATTTAAATTTCAATTGTAATTTTTTTGAGTTTCGGCTAGAAATATAAAAATGAAACCAATGATCTGATAAACTTAAAAACAAAAAGAATGGAAATAAATTAAAATTGATTTTTTTTTTGTGTTCAAGTTCAATTTGAATCGAACTAAATAAACTAAATCTCTTTTGATTTGAGTATAATTTTACTTCATTTAAAATTGATCACTGATATCTGAATAAAATCGTTAGACTATATCAATAGTGTTATATTAAATATGTGTTGTATTTAAGGACTTTTTAATCATTTACATATTATTTTTCACATTGTAGTTTAAAAAGTATTTACACAATGGTTTTAATAGTATAAAAATTCTAGTGTGCGAAAAATAAAATTTTATATTTTTAAATAAGTATCTTAACTTTTATTAATGCCAACTTAATTGAGCATAACCAAATCAACATGCTATTCATCAGTTTTGGTTAAATTTTGTGAGAAAAATTGTAAAAACTCAACCAAACTAATTTTTTTTATTTAGATATTTTTCCTCTCCAAAGATACGAACTAAATCCATATGTTATACCAATAACTCTATCTCTCCTAAACATATGCAACTTTTTAGTTCAATTCGTCACCTTTGTGTAGTTGTATTTGCAAAGAAATTTGCGTGTTTACACTGCAAATTTACAACATAAAATTCTAATATGCAATAAAAAACTATATTTAATTTATCAATTAAAATTTTCATAATTCAACACCCCTAAAATATTTATTCAATCTCTGCCACTATCATCAACCTTCCATGAAGGCTATTTGTGCATCTATGTAAGTCTCTTAATACTTCTTTTATGGAATCTTAACCGTGAATTCCTTGCCATTCAAGCAAGGTTTTTGTTATTGAATAATTGGTATTGTCATGACCTAAAAATCAACGCCGTGATCCCTGGACAAACTACCGTCTAACTTAAATTAAGCAATTAAATAGTTCTAAATAACCATTGCTTCAAAAAATAACATTTCTCAAAATTTCGACAGAGTATTCTTTGAAATTTTCATTGTTTCCTAATATAAAATCATGTTTCAAACATTTAACCAAGTCAATATTTCAAAAGAAAAAATCTAAAAGTTTAATACATTCCAAAATGACTTTGTAGACTCAAAATAGTTGCAGAATACACAACGACTCATCATATACATAACAAAATAGTCACTGATCAAGAAGGCCTACCAAAAAATGTGACTGGGACTTGAATCTACTATCAGTTTGCTACTCAATTACTTGTGAATTTGAAAGAAAAAATAAACATGAAGGAGTAAGTTACAAAGGCTTAGTGAGGAGACAATAACCCCCACAAACTAGAAGGGAAACACAAAAAGGCTTGAATACTTGTTTTACAATCTTGTGACAATTACACTAATAATATTACCGTAAATATAGATAATTCTCAATAAAGTATATGAAGGTGTAAATACGAGAAGGGGGGTTGAATTGTGTTTGCCAAAGTTGACAACTTTTTGATCATTTATAAATAAATTAAAAACTAGTTTGGTTTTTGGTTACTTACTTGGAGTAGAAGCAATCGGATTCAGAGGCAGCAAACAATGAAAGCATAATTAATTTGACACATAGATTTATCCCGGTTCACTACTAACTTTGCTACATCCAGTCCCCTCATTCAGAAGGCTTTAATCCACTAATTCAAATACCTTGAATTTCAAAGCACCTGACCCTCCAGCCAGTCTTCCCTAACAGCTTGACAACCCCAGATTGAAGAAGGAACTAAACCATTATCGGGTTGGATACAAGAGATTGGAACTTGAGTAATTGCTTTTGGAAAGTCAATAATAATAATAACTCTTACACTCTAAGAAAAGAACACTCAGAAAAATATTTCTAACTTGAAACTGTTGAGGAAAAAACCTTTTTGATATATGTTTTAATGACAACAAACCTTTTTAATTAAATGATTAAGTCTTATGAATGGTGATCTACTAATGATTTCACTTAAGTTTGTTTAAGGAACTGCATAAGTGAACAAAGCAAGAATCGAAGAAAACAACAACAGAGAACATTCTTGACATATTCTGGAAAACGGAGAATGTTCGCGAGACTGTGATAGCATAAAGACCAAACTTTCTCCACCACTTAATTAAAGTTATTGCATCTGGAATTTACATCAGTACTGAGAGTACATGACAAGGAACAGATGTGATCAATTAGAATCAAAAGGAACCATTCTTATCGCAACGAAAAAAGGCCATGAATCAAGCTGCCAAAGCAAGACTGAACAGTCTCCAGAATGTCCAGAATTAACAGCATGTTAAAGATTCAAGGAAAGCCAAGAAATCAGCATAAAGAACACTCTTGACACAATCTGAAAAAACAGCAGATGTTACCCGATGACATCAGAGGATACCTCACGAAGCTGCCATCAGAGGATACCTCACCAAGTTGCCATAAGAGGATACCTCATGAAGCTGTCATCTACCTCACCAAGCTGACATCAGAGGATACCTCACCAAGCTGCCATAAGAGGATACCTCACCAAGCTGCCATAAGAGGATACCTCACCAAGCTGCCATCAGTGGATACCTCAACCAGAGGATATCAGAGGATACCTCAACCAGAGGATATCAGAGGATACCTCAACCAGAGGATATCAGAGGATACCTCAACCAGAGGATACCTCAACTAGAGAATACCAGAGGATACCTCAACCAAAGGATACCAGAGGATATCTCCAGAAAACGATATCAGAGGATATCCCCAGAAAATACATTCAGACGATACCTCCAGAAAATACATTCAGAGGAAGAACCAAGTCTGTTCTTGGACATCAGAATGTCCAGAATGATCAGAACAGTCTCCAGAATGATCTTCTATCAAGAATGATCATCAGTCTCTAGAAATGATCATCAATCTCCAGAATGACAATCATTCTCCAGCATACTGAACATCATTCTCCAGCTTGATTGCCAATAACGTTGAACGATCTTGAAGTATGTTTACATCAAAACAGATCCAAGAAAAGATCAGGAAGACATCCAGAATGATCAAAACTGAACCTCCAGATTGATTATCAATCTCCAGAAAGTTCAAATACTAGGACTCCAGATTGATTATCAATCTCCAGAATTTTCATTAACATTCTGCAGAAGTTCATCATCATTCTCCAAGCTGTTTTGACATAATCAAAACTCCAGTTCTGCTGTCAAGATTGATAAACAATCTTAACAATATACAATGCATCAAGATAGCTTCCAGTATGTTCAGAAATCAGTCCAGATTGATTATCAATCTCTAGGAAACCCAAAAGCTAAAGCTCCAGATTGATCATCAATCTCCAGCAAATACAGTTTTTCTGCAACAAGCTTTGTGATCGTTTTTAATCTATTTTAAGTGATTCAAAAGCTCCAGCTCAAGCCTACAATATTATCACTTATCAGAAGTGTTAAAGGATCAGTAATCACTCAAGTAAATTTGATCCAAAATGTAACACACAGCCCAGTCTAAACAGAAAATAAAAATAGTCAAAAGTTTGATTACTTTTATTCAGAAATAATGCCTTTGGTCAAGCCTTACAAGAGCACTACCAACGGCTCTATTTGACCATCATTATATGCTCTCACGCCTATAAAAGGAAGGCAAAAGCTCAGGAAGATATACAACTTCAAGTATAGAGAAAAACATCACTCACATACATCTTCATACTTGAAAGCTTCTCAATCATAAACAAAAGATTCAGTTCTGTTTTTCCTCTTCATATCAGAATCACCTACTGAATTCTTTTGTCAAGAATCTAATCTCAAACACGAGTTGAGCATACTCAGATTCTGTCCAAAAATCAAAGACATTCAAGTGCCAAGATATATCATCAATCACTCACATACATACTTGAAAATCTCTTATCACTTACAAGAATCAGTTTGATTAAATTCTTTTTACTCTGATACAGTTATATTGAATTCTTTGTAAAGAATCGAATCTCAAACAAGAGTTGAGACATCTCAGATTCTAAACAATCTCATCATTGTTGTAAAACTCAAACTATAAGAGTTAAGTATAGTTTGGGGTAGATTGTAAGAAATCACTATCAAGGTTGGTAGGTGATTTGATTAATCTCTTTCTGGGTGGAATTAGATTAAAGTCTGTAACAAAGATGAAGGTTGACCTAAGCTAGGTGCTATAAAACCAAGAAGGTTCTTGTTTTAAACACTTAGTGGAAAATCTCACTATGGTGAGGACTGGACATAGCCCGGGTTGGGTGAACCGGGATATATCTGTGTGTGATATCTCTTCCCTTATCTCTATTTACTTTCAGTCTGTTAATTATCAAGTTAAATAGATAAACTGAACTGTTGATTTTAACTAACCAAGAACGTTCTCTGTTTTCTGGTGAAAACCAAGAACGTTCTCCTTTTTCTGTTTTCACAACCAAGATCAATCTTGAGTTATTTTCTTAAGTTTTTAACAGGAATTTTAAAAGGGCGAATTTACAATTCAAACCCCCCTTTCTTGTAAATCGATATTGCTACTTCAATTGGCATCAGAGCTTGGTCTCTAAAGATTAAGCACCTAACAAGTGTTAGAGGAAAAAATTTTGGAAGAAGAAGTAATGTCAGAAGCCAACATGTGCTTCAAGGAAAACTTAGAAAATAATGAGGTAACCATATCTGAACTTTGTCCTTTATGTGAAGAAATGGAAAAAGAATTTGGTAATCTTTTATGTGATTCAAACCTTCTTGCTTGAAAATATGGTTTATTAAAAGAACAACTCCGTAAAGAAAAAGAAGAAAAAGAGAAAGCCCAAGCTATGAATGACGAACTCAGAAAGGTCATTCAAAGTTTGCAGCAAACTCATTTACAAATGGTTGAACAACAAAAGTCTCTCAATGAGATAACTATAAAAAATCATTTTCCAAAATATTTTGAAACTAAGGAAGAAAGTACCTCTTTAAAGATAAAAGTTCCTGATTCAAAAAATGATTCAACCAACTTGGTAACAACCACTGAAACATTTCAAAAGAATATGATATCTGAAGAAAGGATATTTGAGAAAGATGATTTATGTTTCAAAAATTCTCAAAAAGAAAAGATTTATGAAAACATTTTTGTTCTCGAAAGAAAGGAAGGTAAATGCAAAACCAAATGTTCATATTGTAAAAGAATTGGACATCTGGAAGTTGCTTGTTACTTTAAGAAAATAGATGAAAAATTTAAAAGCAAAAGGATTTTTAAAAGGAAAGAGTGTTCTGCAAATAAAGTTGAACCAGTTTTGAAAAATCTGCAGAAAGGAGAACGTTCTCCAGGTTGTTCTCAAAACGGAGAACGTTTTGGAACAAAAGCTGAACTTTCTCCAGAAAGTTTGAAAAAAGGAGAACGTTCTGGAATTTCATCAAAATCAATTTCAAAGACTTTTAAAACTCAGATTTTTAAACCTTCTTCAAGACCAACAACAAAGTGTTCCCGTTGTTCCAAGAATGGCCACTTCGAGTCAACTTGCTATTTTAAAAAGAGATCAAGTTTTAAAAAATCTTCTAAAAGAAGATATACTAACCATCAAGGACCCAAACAAATATGGGTACCAAAGTCATTACTAACTTGTGATGCAGGAACACCATCCAACAATCAAGAAAGAACATTGATACATGAACAAGGCATGCTCAATACACATGAATGGAAAAGTATGATGTCTCCTCTCATTACAAAAATTTGGAGTGTCTATAACCTTTGGAAACATTAACATATCCAAGGTACATGTATCATTTGTTGAAATAATTTTGCATAGATTAAGAATGTTTGATATAACTTTGTAAAATTACTTTTAAAGTTATTTTTTTAAACCCCACTTGGCTGAAGTAAAACAAACATCCTCATTTTAAAGAAAAATCCTTAAGTTTTACACTTAGATGAATTTTCAACCAAATCATGCTTTTAAGTCTTTTGAAAAAGAATTGTCATTTCTATAAGAAATGATCAAAGGAAATTTGAAATATTATTCTTCAAATAAATCTTTGATGAAAATGATATTTCACATGATTTGTTTGTCAAAGAACTTTCAAACAATATGAAGTTACAAGAAATTAGTTACAAGAAATGGATAGAACAATTTTAAATAAATCAAGTGGTGAAAAATAATTTTGGAGAGAAGCCACAAAAATTGTTTATCATGTTCTTAATCTTGGCTTTAGTAGAAAATATCTTTGACGTGCCTTCATATCATTTTTTTTAGAAAGCAAAACATATCATACTTTGAATGTCATTACTATGTTTCACATAATAAAGAAAGTATGAGCAATTTGTTTTAAAATGCCATCAAAGTATATATTCTGAATGCTCTACATTCTATAAATATTATAAAATCTCAAGGCCCAAATGAAATTATGCATATTATGGTTAATGAATATGTTGATTTTTATGATGAAAGATAGGATGGTGAAGATAAATAATTACAATGTTATATTTGGATAAATCACAAAGTTGATAATGTTCAAATATCATTCATGAAAACTCCAAAGTCTGATCATGGCAAAAAAAAAGGATATAAGAAAAAGATCAAATTAAGCAAGAAGGTATACACCAGAACATTCTCCACAAAGAGCAGAATGTTCTCCACAAGAGCAGAATGTTCTTGACAGTAAATATATTTCATCCAATCAAAACTAATGTTGCACATCATGATGATATGGTTGAAGAACATCAACAATGAGCTTGAACCATTTGCTCCTATACCTACCTCACTATTAACCTTTCCTCCAAAACATCTCCTCATGATCAAATTATTAGAAGAACTAATTGGGAGGAATTTGTTACTGGTACCAAAGTTGTTGCTGTTGCTGGAGATGCAACTACAGTGGTTAACATGCCTCTGAACAATAGAAATGATATTCAAGCTCTACTAAAGAATAAGTATAATGACTCATTCAAAATATCCAAACATCTATTAGGCTGAAATGAGTGGCTCTGCCATCAAGCATTCCAAGCTTTAAAATTCAAGCAGCAAGGTGTTGTATACGGCATAGACTTGATTATGGAGCAATCATCCTATTGGATGAACGCTTGTGCAAATAAAGGATTAAAGCATTAATTTCAAAATGGTTAAAGATACTCTTGAGAGTGTATGACAATTTTGATTCATCATTGGAAGAACTCTCTCAACAAAAAAAGAGAAATTGTCCCACTTTGACCATCAATCAAGATGAATAAAATAGAATGAAGAGAAGCTCCAAAATATTCAAAGATCTCTTGTCGTTGAACTAGACCACTAAAGGAGGTACACTCAATCCAAAATTCTTATGCTATTTGCATCATGATAAGAATGAATATTTTTTTTATATCATGTGATTGATTGGGTGTTCTTAAAATTAAAAATGCATGTTATTTTTTATGCAAGTATGACTTTAAAAGTTTAAATTGATTACATTACTTGTATGTGCATATGCCTATTTTCTATTCTAAATTCAACATATTTTCACTCTTTGTTCATACACTTTTTATGATAAACAAGTGTGCAAACCCAGTTTGACATTCAAAATTATTGTTCTAGTTATAAAGACATTTAAAATAAATTAGTGTCTTTAATAATTAGACAAAAGGCCGTTTTGTCAATTATACTTCATTGAACCTTTTTACACTTTGCACAATAACATCTTTCAAATTATCATGTTAAATGTATTAACATCATTCACCTTCTTATGAATTAGAAAGAATTCTTTATCATGTTCTCTTCAACGCATCATATCGCATCAATTACCGCAACGCATCATATCGCATCAATTAGGGAGCTTACATCTCGTTGATAGTTCTCTCTCCTAAGGATGACATCTTTCATAGGGGTTACTCCATCTAATGGGTAACTCTCCCCAATCAAAACAATGTAACTAGGTACAGCTATCCCCATTAATGATTTCATAATTATAACATTGATTTCCAAAACACATTTAAAATCATTTCTCATTTCATCGTAACTCATAAAAAATATTTTTAACTAAACATCAATTCAATATTTAAATACTTTATAACTCATAAATAAATCAAGCTATAAACATATTATATACCAATATCATGAAAGTAAATAAAGTCAAAAACCGAAAAAATTCAAAGGTTGTGTTCTCCAATTTTTAAATTAATACTTTAACATAATAATAATTATAGTATAATACAATATGTGACGATGATCGTCATTTACTCACTACTACGACGAGTAAACTAAGTTTTCTCTCTAATAATTCCTTGAGAAGTAGGCGTAACCTCAACTGACAGATATGAGCATCTAAAATATTTTCAAGACTTTAAGTTAGTGTGAATGTGTGTGGGTTTTGTTTATCTAACTTTTGTTTTAATTAAACGGCGTGTTTCAGGTATGCTATAAATGTTTGTTATGGCTAGTGCGATTGACGTTTTAGAGGGTTTGTAGCGTTATGTGTGATCTTTGCAAGGATGGAGTCTCGAAGATTAGACCATGGAAGGGAATGATAATGAAAGATATTTACGACAACCGTGGTATAGTGCATTCATAAACCCTAAATTATGTGATAAATCCTAACAAAGCCATCTCATGTCATTATTTGTGATTCTTTTACATATGTACCAAGCAGTGGCAATATGATCACTTCAGTTCAAAAGCTGTACCTCAAATTATACATTTTCCAAGAATTAGTGTGAACAACATATGCATCTATCGAGTGACAACCCTTTTTAATCAAGAATATTATAGATTCCAAATAAAATAAATTAGCGTGATGAACAAATTTATAAGAATAAGGATCATGGTTTTAAATTGTGATCTGCAACTGCAATATTGCAGATTTTGAAGTCTTTACAACGGCATCGCAGCCGCAACTACCCACATTTTCTCGCAATGTGAAGTTTTGCGGCATAATCGCAACCATAATTGAAAACCATGATAAGGATTTTCTCTCCTATGGTTTCCTTGTTAGGGTTTTCTTGGGGAGAGTTTGTGTTTCCTTGGTAGAGCGTGCCTACTCTAAGCAATTTGTTTCTATTTATACGAACCTTGGTGTACGTCTTTTCTCATTCAACATTAGAGCTATGGAGGTAACCTTTGAAGGTTTATGTTTGTTTGAGGAAGATGAAGGAATGATGCTGAATGTGGAATCAGACCAAGCCACGAGAAGTATAGTAGAGCATTGTCTGATTGGTGTATTCTTGTCCCACAAGCCAATCTGTTTCAACATTATGAAAGGCAGAATGTCGTCCATATGGAGGCCAGGGAAATGAGTGACCATCTCTTCACTCGAGCAAGGTCATTTTTTATTCCAATTTTATCATTGATTGGATGTGGAGAGGGTACAGAATGAAGGCCTACAGTTTTTTGATAACTTCTCACTAGTTCTTTAGTGGGAGAGCCTTGGAGACATACCAATAGAGATCCTTTTTGATAAGATGAACGTATGGGTCCAAGTCTATAATTTACCTTTGGGTTTTATGACAGAGCATGCTGGTAAAGGCATTGAGAACTTCATTGGAGAGTTTAAAGATTATCATGAGCGCAACAATATGTGATTATTGTCTCTACCTCTGACAAGTGTGATGAGCAAGTAACTACGTGTGATAATCACATCAAACATCTAATTTTGAACATTTGTGTATACTCTAAAAAGTTAATGCTATGAAAAAGTCAACACTTTGAAAAACTCAACACTCCAAAGAAGACAAAGTAGTTACACATCCTCTAATACATATCTTGAATCACCTACTTGTCTGAATATCTTAAGACATTCTCTAATCATCGTACCCTCTACCTCCAACTAATTTAAACAAATATGCTGAATCATTACAAGATCAGTTTTTGGAAACTTTCTTTGACAAATAAATTTCACAAACATACGATACGAAACTCCACGAATTATGTTGAGTTCTTGCAATTAGGACAACGACCAGAAACCATAATCGTACTCTATAAAAGACGTGCCTCCCTCAACAAAGAAAGACAGACAAGATACATAACATACAAGCAACAGGCGATAAGTACGTCTGCACTTTTGCTTAATATCATTCTATTTCATATTAGTGCTAAGAGAATTTATGAAGAAATAAATTTGTAAACACTCTATGCGAAAAGCCAATTTAGAAAAAACCAAAACCTTTTGTTGTAACCTAACCTAGTAGAGGCTGTTTTCCTATATAGCTTGATTGTACTAAGCTAGAAGGTTTAAAAGATTGAACACAGTTAGTGTGGCTAGAAAATGTTCAAGTGTAAGTTTGATTCAGTGATAAATTAGTGGATTAAATTTTTCAAGTTGAAGGAACTAGACTTAGCTACCGTGTTGGTGGTGAACTAGGAAAATCGGTGTATCTCTCTACTTTGTTTTCATTCAAGAGAACTAGCTTCTTTACTCTAGTATAGCCACGTAGATTTTTTTTAAAACACAATACAAACCCCTTAGCTTTCTTGTGTTCTTTTCATTCTACAATTGCATGCGGATTCAGGTTTTTAATTAGATCAAAAAACGGTTAAAGATAGAATGGAGAATATGAAAGTCTGTGTTGGAACCAAGTTGGTTTTCCACTTATAGTTGTGATGTTAACAAAAGTATTTTATGAGAACAATAAATTAGGATTAATGGATCTGAAACTGAGTCTGATGAATGGCTCTGAAACTGGGTTTGAAGACTGCCTCTGAAGACTATTTGAAGATTAAATTTGAAGCATGCCTTTGAAACCCTTGCATGTCTCTAATATGCACAAACTCAACATGTCTCTAAACAGTTCATATCAAGGTATATTTTACTCTGAAGAGATTGTTCAAATCATAAGCTCAAAGCTCACAATCCGCTGATCAAAATGGTGCAACACATTCCAAATGCTGCCTCGAATATACAACCTCTAATGTTGCACTTACTCTGAAGTTTCAAAATGGTGATTTTCCAAATGCCACTAATTCTAAGTGAAGCAATTTTACCTCTGACTATCATTATTCAAGAAACACAACATCTCACTCAAATAAGAAAGTCAATGCCTCTGATGTAAAGTCAACAACTGAAATTAAAAGAATTAAGTATGAAAAGAAGACTTAGCCGAATAAAAAAAACTTGTGAAAATGCAAGAACATCCCAAATTCATTCTAGCTCAAATCAAGCAATAGTATGAAAGAACATTTGTGTTTCCGAAGACAATCTAAAATAAGATTTGATTCAAATTTATAATTGAAGAAAATCTTTGACCAAGTTGAAAAGAAGATATGGTCCAGATTTAGAAAAGATATGATCAAGATCTTATCAACAAGAATATATGAATTATTTACAAGAATATTTGATCAAGATTTATCAAAAGAAGATATGAATTATTTACAAGGAAGATTTGATCAAGATTTATTACAAGAAGATATTAATTATTTACAAGAAGATTTGATCAAGATATATCTACAAGAAGATATGAATTATTTACAAGAAGATCTCATCAAGATTTATCACAAGAAGATATGAATTATTTACAAGAAGATTTGATCAAGATTTATCTACAAGAAGATCTGATCAAGATTTATCACAAAGAAGATATGAATTATTTATAAGATGATTTGATCAAGATTTATCTACAAGAATATATGAATTATTTATAAGAAGAGTTGATCAAAATCTACAAGAAGATATGAATCATTTATAAGAAGATATGTTCCAAAATTGTTTACGAGAAGATACATTTATTATTTGCAAAAATATGATTCAAATTTGTCAAGGATAAAGGAGAAAACCGATTCTGTAAATAGATACTCAAGGATGAAGGCGAAAACAAGAAAAGTCACAAGCACAAAATTTCTTAATTCATTAGAGTTCATAATGTTAAGGTCTAGAGAAATACTTGCTCAAAAGAAATATTTTCTTAAGTGTTTTCTAGTGTGAAAGTCATTGTTATAATCAACTTGTTAGAAGCAAAGCAAATTATTCCAAACTCTTGTAACCCAAACCGATAGTGATTTTCCTTTTCCTGAAGCAATTTGTAGGTTTTCAAGTTGTGTTGAGAAGACTTGGCTTGTAGAGTCAAGGTTTTTATGTTCCTCAAAAGTCTGTAGATGTCAGGTTGTTTTGAGAAAAATAGCTTGTAGGGTCAGGTGTTGTGTAATTTATGTTTTGAATTAGTGGATTAAATCCATATGAGGAAGAGGACAGGACGTAGCTACTAAGTAGGTGGTGAGCTAGGATAAATTCATGTGTCACTTTAATTCTTCAATTGTTGTTTTACTTCTACCTCTGATCACCTAAACCGATTGCTACTACTTTTATTCTAAGTCACCAAACTCGAACCAGTGTTTAAATTAGCAAAAAGAATCCAACTTATCAAACACAATTCCACCCCCTTCTTGTGTTTGCACCTTCAATTCAAGAACCCAGTTTCAAAAATTAGCACATTATAGTGTTTGAACAAAGATCCAAGGATTCAACAATGTTTGGATTTGGTGAAGAAGCTATTGGAGGAAACATCAACAGGCCACCTTTGTTTAATGGTGAACAATTTGAGTACTGGAAAGATAAGCTGAGGAGTTTCTTTATCTCACAAAATTATAATGGTACTAAGATTTCAAGGAAAAAGATTGATACTGAACAGATGAAGATGTACAAGATGCATCACAAGTTCAGAACCTTCATGATCAATGTGAAGGTGCAAACACGAGAAGGGGGGGTTGAATTGTGTTTGACTAACTTGATTACTTTTCCTATTTTTATACTTTTAAAACAAAACTTGATGAATAAAAAATAGAGTTAGCAGCGGATATAAAGTAAAAAATAAAACACATAATTTTTATACTAGTTCACCGTTAACGAGGCTACGTCCAGTCCCTTCACCTTGAAGGATTTCACTAATTCAAACCTTGAATTACAACAGTTCTACTGACCCTCCAAGTTAGTCTTCTCAAACAGTCTAACAATCCTAGACTTTTGAGGAATACAACATTTTTCTTCTCCTGCCAATCTGACAACCCCAGATTGTAGAAGGAATTACAACACTTTGAATCTAATTGCCAAGTAATCTGCTACCCCTTCTGACTCCCTCAGATTGTAGATTCTACTTCAACAACTTATATCACACAAGAAAGAAAATAATAAGAGTGCTTGCTTCTTGAAAGCTAGAACTCACAATTGACCTCACTGAAAACTTGAGTGTTTGCTTTGGAAGTGTTTGACTCTTTTTAATTTTTGATGATAAGTATTCTGCCTTGAGCCTCCTTTTATAGATGCAGATTTGGGCCTCTTCCAAGCTTAATTTCGAGCTGAATCTTGCTGGATTCTCTTGTAAAAATAACTTGACCAATTGGGCTTTATTTAAATAAAAAACATATCTTTTATTAAGCTTCAGATTTTCTTTCAAAATAGCTGGCCAATCAAGTCTTTAGTTCCTTCCCGCCAACAGCTCCTGAGTTCCACAATACTTCAATTTATTTTTGTAACAAATCTTTTTAATACTTTGGTCAAAATAAATTAAAATCTCCACCGTTAATCCTCATGATTAAATCTGGACCATTTGATCTTCTTGCGCTAGTCCACATCTGGACCATACTAATTGATATGCTGTGATCCTCTGATTTCGGCCATCCCTGGACAACACTTCCTAACCTTCTGATCTTCTGATCTCAGCCATCCTGGTCCAACAAACTGGTCTGCTGTGATCCTTTGATCTCGGCCACTGCTGGTCCACTCATTATGACCTTCTGTTTTCGGCCAACACTGGGCCATGGTCTGATCTTCTGATCTCGGCCAACACTGGGCCAAATAATTAAATCTGAACCATTGATATGAAAATCTTCCCTCTGATCTGGACCAATTCTGGACTTTGTCTGGATTAAACTGAAATTAAATCTAGACAAATAATATTTCAGTCTGGACATTTTAGCTTTGATTTTGGATCAGGTCTCGATCAATTCTGGAAATCATTTCTTTTGGTCTGGGCTTAGTTTCATACCCTGAACCATGCTATCTTCTGGTTTGGATCAAATCTTGGTTAATTCTCTTGTTCTGGACCCATTAATTCATCCTCTGATTAAGTCTGGAACAAGTCTAGACTGTTTATCATTTCACTGCTAGGCCATCTTCTGGTCAGAATAACTTCTGGAATAAATCTGACATTTGACTCCTACTTGTCTGGATCAAGTCTCCCTCTGGTAGGCTTCATTCTAGTCTGGTCCAGGTTTCCTTCTAACTTTCCTTCCTTCTGATCTGGGCCAGCAAAGATATCTTCTGGTGGTGTTTTGACATCCTGGAGTATCTTCTAGTACCTTCAGGATTCAATCTCTGGACCACTTTGATCTTCTGCTTCTTATTACTTCAGCTTCTGGTGACATTTGATTTAATAATTCAAGGTTCAAAATAAGATTACATGGAGTGCTTTTGTAAGCATCAAAATCCTAAGTACTTAGAACCAACTTGGTTCCAACAATCTCCCCCTTTTTGATGATGACAAAACCTTAACTTATTTTGCTAGCTTGTAACACGAAGACTTGAATTACTCCCCCTCATACCAATCTCTCCCCCTATGTCTGATGCTGAATTTTTCTTCTCCTTTTCGACTCCTTCTTGATCACTCTTTCTTTTCTTCTCTTCTCCTCTCCTTTTCAACTCATTCTCTTTTCATCTTTTTCTGATTTATTTTTCTCTCTCCCTGTTTCTTCTCCTTTTCAACTCCTTCTTTTTTCACTCTTTCTTTTTCTCTCTTCACATTTCCTCTCCTTTTCAACTCTTTCTCTTTTCACTCTTTCTTTTTCTCTCTTTATTTTTCTCTCTCCCTGTTTCCTTTCATTTTCAACTCCTTTTTTTTTCATCTCTTTCTTTTTCACTCCTTCTTTCTTTTTATCTCTCTTTTTGTACTTATTTCTCCTTTTTCTCTCTTTCTCCCCCTTTTTGTCATCAGCCAAAAAGAGGTCCTACTATTTTTGTATTTTTTGTTTTTCTCTTAACAAATTACAGAAAGTAAAACAGAAAATAAAAGACAAAAAATAAAATTACAAGAAATTTAAAAACTCCTAAGATGACTACTTGAACTAGTCAGATATGGAGGTAATGCTGAGATGCTTCTTGATGAACTCGAACCTATCTTCTGCTAATGCTTTGGTGAAGATATCAGCCCATTGATGATCAGTGTCCACAAACTAGATGCTCAAAGTTCCTTTTTGAACATGGTCCCTAATGAAATGGTGTTTTATTTCAATGTGTTTGGCTATAGAGTGTAAGATAGGGTTCTTGGTTAGGTTTATGGCAGAAGTGTTATCACAGAACAAAGGGATATTGGTTTCAAATATGTTGTAATCTTCAAGTTGATGTTTCATCTAGAGTAACTGTCAACTGCATCCTGCTGCTGATATATACTCAGCTTCAACTGTTGACATGGCAATGGTGCTTTGTCTTTTGCTTGACCAAGAGATCAAATTATCACCTAAGAAAGTGCAGTTGCCACTTGGACTTTTCCTTTCCAGCTTGTCTCCAGCATAGTTGGAATCACAAAAACCTCTGAGTTTGTAGGTGGGGTTTTTCTTGTATAACAAAGTAAGGTTGGTGGTTCCTTTAAGGTATCTCAAAATTCGTTTGACAGCAGTTAAATGGGATTCCCTAGGGTCAGCTTGAAAACGGGCACAGACACAAACACTAAACAAGATGTCAGGTCTAGAAGCAGTTAAATAAAGAAGGGATCCAATCATACCTCTGTATGTTTTCTGGTCTACCTTTTGGCTGGTTTCATCTTTCTCAAGTGAGCAGGTTGGGTGCATGGGGGTGGCCATAGGCTTACAGTCACTTATCTTGAACTTTTTAAGAAGTTCTTTAGTGTATTTAGATTGGTGAATGAGTATACCTGATTTACCTTGATGAATCTGAATTCCCAGGAAGAACTTAAGTTCTCCCATCATGCTCATTTGGAACTCTTTCTGCATTAGGTCAGAAAACTCTTTGCACAAAGTGCCATTAGTCGATCCAAATATGATATCATCAACATAAACTTGAATAATCAAAATATCATTTTTAATGGATTTCCTAAATAGAGTATTATCAATCTAGCCTCTATTAAATTCATTCTTAAGCAGAAAGTTTTAAACCATATAAAGATTTTTTAAGTTTGAAAACATGGTCTGGAAAATCAGAATTTTCAAATCCAGGGGGCTGTTTGACATAGACTTCCTCACTTATATAGCCATTTAAGAATGCACTTTTAACATCCATTTGATTCAGCATTATATCATGATTAACAGCAAGTGATAAAAGAATTCTAATTGCTTCTAACCTGGCCACTGGAGCAAAAGTTTCAGTGTAGTCTATACCTTCCTGTTGATTGTATCCTTGAGCTACAAGTCTGGCTTTGTTTCTTACCACTTCACCTTTTTCGTTGATTTTGTTCCTGAACACCCACTTGGTTCCAATAATGTTTTTGTTTGGTCTGGGTACCAGATCCCAAACATCATTCCTTTGGAATTCATTCAGCTCTTCTTGCATTGCAAGTATCCAACCTTCCTCTGCCAAAGCTTCATCAACATTGGTTGGTTTGCATCAGCTTCTGGTTTTGGAAGATCTGTAACAGCTTCTGATTCTGATAAATCAGCTTCTAGTTCTGGTGAATCTGTAACAGCTTCAGATTCTGGTAAATATCCAGATTTCTCTTCTGACTTATCTTGGCTGTTTCTGACTTGATCAGATTTATCTTTTGAAGATTTGTCATGTGTTGCTGACTTGCTTGTATTCTCTACCTTTCAAGGTACTTCTGTTTCTTCTGCTTCTGCTTCTGCTCCCTTTGGTTTCTGGTGAACCTGCACTATCTTTATCTTGCTTTGATTTGTCAAGATCAAGCAGTTTGTCATATAACATAATATAGATCAAATAATTTAAAAATGAACTCAATACAACCAAACCATTAATTCTGCTTCTGGTGGTTTCTGCGGAGGTATTCAATTCGTGTGAATCACCTGGTGCCTTTGACAATTTGAAAACCTTCAGAATACTTATCTAGCTTTGATTTGTTAAGATCAAGCTTCTTGTTATCACAGTAAACATAAACATCAAATAATAATAGTATTTACAGCAAGATGTAACCTCTATGTCAGCAGTTTCAGTTTTACTCTGAAAATCCTCCTGCTTCTGATTTTCAGATTTTGAATCTGTATGTTCTGTGATTACATGGTTTGGATTAAGGGATTTGAATTCCCTTCCAGGTTTGTAGTCTTGATGAATCTCACTGGAGTGTTTGAAGAACTCTCCTGATTCTGATTCCTCTATTTCTGCTTTGGCTGATACACCATGTTCCTCTGGTGATTATACTGATTCTGGTAATTATACTGGTTCTGGTTTGGGTTTTGGTACTGATTCAGATTCTGGTTCTAGTGTTGGTTCTGGTTCCAGTTCCTGTTTTGATTCTGGTTCCAGTGTTGGTTCTGGTTCTAGTCCCTATACCTCTGATACTGATTCCAGTTCTGATTCTGGTTCCAGTTCCTGTTCTGATTCCTGTGATATGTGTGATTTCTTTGATATTTCCTGTTCCATATATGGTTCTGGTTCTGGTTCTGATAGGTATTGTGTTGACCAGTTCTTCTTCTACTAGAGTCACTTGCCTTCTGTTTGGTAGACGTTGGAACATAAACCTTCTTCTGCTTGTGCATTGCCAACATCCATTGTCCAGGTACCATTGTTGGTGTCTCCTTCTGGTTGCTCAGAATATCTGCAACATAGACAATTTGATCTTTTGGTACCCAGAACTGATTGGGTCCAGGTTGCTTAGTCTTAACAGCTCTCTGATCTTGTTCAGATTTTACCATTGGACAAGATAGTTCAGAGTGACCTTTCTTAGCACAAACAATGCATAAAACATCAGAATGAACAACTTTACTTTCAGTAATCGTTTCTCTAAAACCAAGACCTCTCTTTCCAGTGTTACTGTTTCCATAAATCATAGATGCATATTTACTTCTTTCCATTCCATTAGAAATAAAGTTTTGAAAAAATTGTTCATGCATATCAGATTCACAAACAGTTTTGGAAGTGGAACAACATTGCTTTTGAGAGTTTGGTTTTCAGATTTGAGTCTTGCAACTTCAGTGTTAAAATCCTTGTTTTCAGTTGCATACTCAGAATTTTGATTCTTTAAAACTTGGACTTCTTTGGTCAGATTTTTCTTATCTTCCCTAAGAGTTTTCAGTTTTAAGGACATCTTATTATTTGCATTTAACAAGTCTTTTACAGCATCAATTAATTCAGATTTAGAGAGATCAGAAAATACCTCACTGTCTCCATCTTCTGATTCTGTTCCAGAGCCTGAGCTGTATCCAGAACTTGAGTTGGTATGAGCCATCAGAGACAAAATTGCTTCCTCCGATGTGCTTCCAGACTTGCTTGAATGACTACTTCGTTCATTCTTCCTTCTGCCTGCTTTCCTTCCTGAAATTATGCCTTTATGAGGTCCAGAAGCAGACCGGATGTGTGCCATCATTGCTGTTTCTGCCTCTTCTTCATCAGACGATTCTTCTTCTGATTCTGATACATCCCAGGCAGCCATCAGACCATTCTTTCTGTATCTGAAACTCTTCTTGGGCTGTTTGCCTTTTTCCAGATTTGGACATTCTGACTTGATATGTCTAGGTTCATTGCATCTATAACAGATGATGTTCTTCTTGTCAGATTCTTCCTTATCTTTGCTGTTATGTTTCTTCTCGGAACCTCTCCTCTTGCTGTTTTCCCAGATCTTAACCATCTTTTTGGTTAAGTAAGCCATATCATCACTGTTACTATCATCTGATTCTGATGCTGCCCTTGCAGCTTTCTTCAGTTTTGACTTCAGAGCCAGATTCTTCTTCTTCTTTGGTTCATCTGCTTCTAGTTCTATTTCATGAGACCTGAGTGAGCTGATCAGATCTTCAACTCTTAAGTTATTCAGATCTTTGGCTTGCTGAACTGCAGTAACCATTGGTCTCCACTTGGTTGGTAAACTTCTTAGAATCTTCTTGACATGATCTGCTGTTGTGTAGCTTTTCTTCAAGACCTTCAGTCCATATATGAGAGTCTGGAATCTGCAGAACACTCCATCAATGTTTTCATCATCTTCCATCTTGAACATCTCATACTATTTGACCAGTATGTTAGCCCTTGCTTCTTGAACCTGCTGGGTTCCTTCATAGGTCAGAATCAGACTGTCGAATATGCTCTTTGCTGTTTCTTTATCTGTGCATCTGTCAAATTCCTTGAATGTGATGGCACTGATCATGATGTTTCTAGACTTGTGATGAAGTTTGCGTAATCTGCTCTATTCTGGTTTCATATCATCCATGTCTAGTTCTTTAGTTGGATCTTCTGGATCAGTAAGTGCAGTGTATCATTTGACTACCATCTTCCATAATTCAGGATCTTGAGATATGAAGAAACTTCTCATTCTGTCCTTCCAATACTCAAACCTTTCTCCATCAAACAGTGGTGGTCTGTTGATGTTGCCTCCCAGTTCATCTCTGGATTCTGCCATGTTGAACCCCTTGGAACTTTCCTCAAACACTATTAAGTCCTCAGCCTTGAGACCGAGCTCTGATGCCAATTGAAGGTGCAAACACGAGAAGGGGGGTTGAATTGTGTTTGACTAACTTGATTACTTTTCCTGTTTTATACTTTTAAAACAAAACTTGATGAATAAAAAACAGAGTTAGCAGCGGATATAAAGTAAAAAATAAAACACAGTATTTTTATACTGGTTCACCGTTAACGAGGCTACGTCCAGTCCCTTCACCTTGAAGGATTTCACTAATTCAAACCTTGAATTACAATAGTTCTACTGACCCTCCAAGTCAGTCTTCTCAAACAGTCTAACAATCCTAGACTTTTGAGGAATACAACACTTTTCTTCTCCTGCCAATCTGACAACCCCAGATTGTAGAAGGAATTACAACACTTTGAATCTAATTGCCAAGTAATCTGCTACCCCTTCTGACTCCCTCAGATTGTAGACTCTACTTCAACAACTTAGATCTAACACAAGGGAAAGAAAATAACACGAGTGCTTGCTTCTTGAAAGCTGGAACTCACAATTAACCTCACTGAAAACTTGAGTGTTTGCTTTGGAAGTGTATAACTCTTTTGTGATTTTCGATGCTAAGTATTCTGCCTTGAGCCTCCTTTTATAGATGCAGATTAGGGCCTCTTCCAAGCTTAATTTCGAGCTGAATCTTGCTGGATTCTATTGCAAAAATAACTTGACCAATTGGGCTTTATTTAAATAAAAAACATATCTTTTATTAAGCTTCAGATTTTCTTTCAAAATAGCTGGCCAATCAAGTCTTTAGTTCCTTCACGCCAACAGCTCCTGAGTTCCACAATACTTCAATTTATTTTTGTAAAAAATCTTTTTAATACTTTGATCAAAATAAATTAAAATCTCCACCGTTAATCCTCATGATTAAATCTGGACCATTTGATCTTTATGTGCTAGTCCACATCTGGACCATACTAATTGATATGATGTGATCCTCTGATTTCGGTCAACACTGGGCCATGGTCTGATCTTCTGATCTCGGCCAACACTGGGCCTAATAATTAAATTTGAACCATTGATCTGAAAATCTTCCCTCTGATCTGGACCAATTCTGGACTTGGTCTAGATTTAACTGAAATTAAATCTGGACAAATAATATTTTAGTCTGGACATTTTAGCTTTGATTTTGGATTAGGTCTGGATCAATTCTGGAAATCATTTCTTCTGGTCTGGACTTAGTTTCATACCCTGAACCATGCTATCTTCTGGTCTGGGTCAAATCTGGGTTAATTCTCTTGTTCTGGACCCATTAATTCATCCTCTGATTAAGTCTGGAACAAGTCTGGACTGTTTATCATTTCACTACCAGGCCATCTTCTGGTCAAAATAACTTCTGGAATAAATCTGACATTTGACTCCTACTTGTATGGATCAAGTCTCCCTCTGGCAGGCTTCATTCTGGTCTGGTCCAGGTTTCCTTCTGACTTTGCTTCCTTCTGATCTGGGCCAGTAAAGATATCTTCTGGTGGTGTTTTGACATCCTGGAGTATCTTCTGGTACCTTCAGGATTCAATCTCTGGAACACTTTGATCTTCTGCTTCTTATTACTTCAGCTTCTGGTGACATTTGATTTAATAATTCAAGGTTCAAAATAAGATTACATGGAGTGCTTTTGTAAACATCAAAATCCTAAGTACTTAGAACCAACTTGGTTCGAACACAATGCAATAACTTTCAAGGATTTTGATAAGTGCATTGACAATAAAACAACAAAAAGTATTTATCGTAATTTGGTTCTAACTTATGAAGGAAGCAAACAAGTTTAAGAAGCATATGCCGACCTCCTAGTTAAAAAGTGTGAGTTGTTCAAGATGGAAGAAGATGAAGACATGGAAACAATATTTTCCAGATTCCAGACTCTAGTCTCAGGATTAAAGGAACTAGAGAAGAGTTATACTACTGCTGATCATGTGAAGAAAATTCTTAGGAGTATGCCAAGCAAGTGGAGACCTGTGATTATAGATTTTTGAGAAGCTAAGGATCTCAATACTCTTAAATTGGAAGAATTGATTAGCTCCTTGAGATCACATGAAATTGAGCTTGTAGAGGATGAGCCCAAAAAGAAGCAGCGAACTTTGGCCTTGAAATCCAAGAAGAAGAAGGTTCTGAAGGCAACACCAGAATATGAGGATAATGATTCAGATGATCAGAATATGAACTTATAGGATCAGGAGCTGGCTTTCATATTCAGAAATATTCAAAAGAAGTGGCACAGCAAAAAGAAGCAATTTCCTCAAATATTCAAAGCAGTCCATCAGGGGAAGGGATTAAAAATTTGACAAGAAAAGCATCATATGCTATGGATGCATTGAACCTGGACATGTCAAGTTTGAATGCCCGAATCTGGAAAAAGGGAAATGAAAATGTATAAGATCGATATTTTTGATGAAGACAAAAGACTATGTATAAAGATCAAGATACAAGCTCAAAGTGATATCAACATTCAAGTCATCTATTAGGAAACTTAGATTCTAAGGTACTTAATAAAAATCCAATTACATTTCAAATACAATATTATGAGAACCTTCTCTATTTAGCATATGCATCAAAAGTATTTTGTAAAGTGTGTAAATACATAAACAAATTTTTTAAATTAAGTTTTTGTCAAAAATCAAAGTTGTATTCGACTACAGCATCTCGTAGCCGAATACAAACGCTAATCAGTAGCAAAACCTTCAGTTATGTATTCGAATACAACATGTCATAGCCGAATACAGATATCAAGTCAGCTAAAACTGAAGATCTATATTCGAATACGAAGAGTCATAGCCGAATATAGATAACAAGTTAGTGGCTAAAACTAGACTTTTGTATTCGACTACATCATCTCGTATTCAAATGCAACTCAAGTCAGTGGCACAAATCACATACTTGTATTCGACTACGAGGTATCGTATTTGAATACGAAGTTCAAATTTTGAATAAAATCTGAACGTTACAGAAGTGTATTCGAATACGTTGAGGCTGTCTTCAAATACAACTACGAATCAATGCAGTTTTTCAGTTTAGATCTCATCTTGATCCTTGCATAAGTTCATCAAAACTTCTGGGAACAATTGCCACTGATCTGAAGTGTTGTCTATGGAGTATAAATACCTCATAGCTTCAGTCCTTACTGATAAATCCTACTACTAATCTTAGAACAACTTTTTGTAATATCTTAAACTTTCAAAGCTTCATTTTCATATTTTCAAGTACATGCTTTTCATTTTCATATCATTAAGAAAGGTTCTCAGTTGTACTTGAAAATGTGCTGGATTATTATCATTATACTTAGTGTTATGTTATTGTTCTTAGTTAAGAACATAGTCACAAAAATCATTTAAAGTTATTGTATTATTTGAAGAAATTAGTGTAGTTTCTTCAAGTGTTGTAAACTAAGATAGTGGTGTACTATCTTAGGTAAAGTGTTAGGAATTTGTAACTGAAGTCTTAGTGTTAGACTTGTAACTTATTCTAACAAATAGTGGATAATCTCTTGTGGTGTGCAAAAAAACTGGATGTACCCTTGGTTGTAAGGGGAACTAGGATAAATTTCTGTGTGCTTTACTTTCTGTCATTTACATGCTTTCATACACTAACACAACCAGAAAAATAATTCACAAAACTCTAAAAACCAAAAAAGTTTTTTAAACACCTAATTCACCGCCCTCTTAGGTGCGCCTCTGTAATTATAATTGGCATCAGAGCAGATTCTGGAAGTTTGCTCGTCGATTCATGGCTTCCGCACAGCCTGTGTTTATAGATGGTGGTAGCAGCAACAAACCACCTTGTTTTATTGGTGAGCATTATGATTTCTGGAAAATACGAATGCAGGCATATCTTGAGGCACAAGGAGATGACATATGGGAGGCTGTAGAAAATGGTCCCTATATTCCAGCAACGGTTATCAATAATAAAGAAGAAATAAAAATAAAAACATCATGGACAGATGATGAAAAGAGAAAAGTATTGTTTGACAAGAAAGCCAAAAATTTGTTACAATCGGCATTAGGAATGGATGAATTCTTTCGTATATATCACTGCAAAACAACAAAAGAAAAATGGGATACTCTTGAAGTAACCCACGAAAGAACAATTGAGGTAAAAAGTTCTAAATTAAACACTTTGTCCCAAGAATATGAAATGTTTTGAATGCAGCCATGAGAACCAATTCTAGACATGTAGAGAAGATTCTATCACTTAGCAAATCACTTGACGGAACTTGGCAAAAGCTTCACTAATGATGAATTGAACCTAAAGGTTTTAAGATCATTAACTAGAGCATGGCAGCCTAAAGTGACAACAATCTCTGAAAAGAAAAACTTATCTAAGATGTCACTCTCTGCACTTTTCGGAAAACTCAAAGAGCATGACATAGAACTTGGAAGATTGGAAAAAAAATGAAAGTTTAGAAAAGAAGACAAAGAGTATTGCCTTAAAAATAGAATCAAAAGAAATGATGAATGAAGAAAATTCAGACGAAGATGAAAACATAACCTTTCTAGTTGAAAAGTTCAGTAAGTTTCTTCAAAACGATAAAACATTCAAGAAAAAGAAAACCTTCAGAAAGAAAGATGTCTCCACTACAAATCCAAATTTCACTTGCTTCGAATGTGGGAAACAAGGACACATAAAAGCAGAATGTCCTAACATTATCAAGAAAAATGCTACCAAAAGGAAAGATTTCAAAAAGGCATACATAGCATGGGAGGATAATGAAGTAAGTTCATCTTCAAATTCAGAAAATGACGAATGCGCAAACGTTGCTTTGATGGCATCTCACCAATCCGATGATGAAGAAGAGGTTAGTAGTAAAAATACTTGTTATAATAATGATGATTCATGTGTTGAAAATAGTGATGCACAACAAGCTATAAAAGAACTACTTATGGAATGTAGAAATCTGTACAAAATAGTGTTGAATCAAAAGAAACAAATTTTATCTCTTAATGAAAAGATTGACACTATGGAACAAGATTTTGAAAAACAAAAACAGAATTCTATATGCAATAAGTGTGATTCACTTTCCTTTAGAATTGTCCAAATGAATTGAGTTATTGAAAGGTACGAAAAAGGACAAATTGGATTGGAAAATATACTTAACATGCAAAAATATTCAAACGAAAAAAGTGGACTTGGTTACTCAAAGTTTGATAAACCAAGTACTAGTAAAACTATCTTTGTCAAAGCATGTAACCAATCCAAAAATGAGAAAGTAAGAGCTGTTCAAAAGGATCATCTTTTTTCTAAGAAAAGTATTATTCAAAAGAAACCATGTTTCCTAAAAGCAAAAAGAGTCCAACATGTTTCTATTGTGGTCTTAATGGTCACACACCTAATGCTTGTCACTTTAGGAAAATTGGTGTTCCACATGGGCATTATGTGTGGGTCAAGAAATGTACTAATATTCAAGGACCCAAAGCACTTTGGGTACCTAATAATCTATAAATCTTGTTTTGTAGGAATTCACACAAAGTACCTCTAATATGTGGTACTTAGATAACGGATGTTCAAAACACATGACAGGTGACAAAACTAAATTTTCAGCACTAACTCTTGAATGAAAAGGTTATGTGATCTATGGGGATAACAACAAAGTAAAAATTATGGGCATTGGAAAGGTTGGTATTGCTCCGTCTCCTTCAATTGAAGATGTCCTCTATGTTGAAGGATTAAAGCACAATCTCATAAGCATAACCAGCTTTCTGACAAGGGTTACAAAATAACTTTCAACAAAAATAAATGTATTATCCAAAATGAGGTTACAAGTGAAATTTAGTTTATTGGTAAGCGTTCTAAAAATATTTTTACAATTAATCTTGATGATTTATCCTTAAGAATGAAATGTCTTATGGTAAGTGACAACAATGATGCATGGCTATGCCATAAAAGAGTTGCACATATCCATATGGATCATTTAAACAAGTTAGTCAAGCATGAACTTGTTGTAGACTTACCAAAGATGAAATTCATTAAGGATAAATTATGTGACGCTTGTCAAAAGGGTAAGCAAACTAAAGTTTCCTTCAAACCCAAGAATATTGTATCAACTTCAAGACCACTTCAATTAATACATATGGACTTGTTTGGTCCATCAAGAACTAAAAGTCTTGGGGGAAATTCATATGGACTAGTAATAGTTGTTGATTTTTCAAGGTTCACATGGACCTTATTTTTGGCAAATAAAAATGAAGCTTTTAAAGCTTTTTAAAAATATGCCAAACTAGTCCAAAATGCACAAGCAACCAAAATTGTATCAATAAGAAGTGATCACGGAGGAGAATTTCAAAATCCTTCCTTTGTAGAATATTGTGAATAAAATGGAATTTTCCATAATTTTTCTGCACCAAGAACACCTCAACAAAATGGAGTTGTTGAGAGAAAGAATAGATCATTGGTAGAACTTGCAAGAACTATGCTAAGCGATTCAAGTCTACCAAAATACTTTTGGGCAGATGTTGTAAGCACAACTTGTTACGTATCCAACCGAGTAGTAATCCGACCAATGCTAAAGAAGACTCCATACGAACTATATAAAGGTAGAAAGCCAAACATCTCTCACCTTCACATATTTGGATGCAAATGCTTTGTGCTGAATAATGGTAAGGATAATCTCGGCTAATTCGATGAAAAGGCCGATGAAGGTATTTTTATTGGTTATTCCTTCACTAGTAAAGCTTTTAGAATTTTTAATAAAAGAACTTTGATAGTTGAAGAATCTATACATGTATCTTTTGATGAATCTAACCCCTCGAAAGAGGATAAAATTATTTGTGATGATGATGACTTTATAAGTGAAGAGATAAGCAAGGACAATCAAGTTGATCAATCAATGCAAAAGGATGAAATCAATATAGAACAGCAAGATCAACACATTGATCTCCCTCAAGAATGGAGAACCCATCGTGATAACCCCATTGACAACATTATAGGTGATATCAACAAAGGAGTCACTACAAGGCTAAATCTCAAAGATGCTTGTTTGAATATGGCATTTGTCTCTCAAATAGAACCTTCTAAAATAGGAGAAGCCCTTAAAAACGATCAATGGATACTTGCCATGCAAAAGAACTAAACCAGTTTGAAAGAAACAAGGTTTGGGAACTTGTTCCAAATCCAGGAAATAAACACATCATTGGTCCCAAATGGGTGTTTAAGAATAAACTAGATGAAAATGGAATAGTTGTTCGAAACAAAGCAAGGTTGGTCGCTCAAGGATACAACCAAGAAGAAGGGATCGATTTTTGATGAAACATTTGCTTTGGTAGCAAGGTTAGAAGCAATCCGATTATTACTTGCTTATGCTTGTTCTATGGACTTTGAATTGTTTCAGATGGATGTCAAGAGTGCTTTCCTAAATGGCTACATCAATGAGGAAGTCTACGTCAAACAGCCATCCGGCTTTGAAGACTTCAAAAATCCTTCACATGTCTTCAAATTAAAGAAAGCTCTTTATGGTTTGAAACAAGCTCCAAGAGCTTGGTATGATAGGTTGAGTAAATTTTTATGTGAACATGGATTTGGAAAGGGTAAAGTTGATAAAACATTATTCATTAAAAGGACTAATGATCATACTTTACTCGTTCAAGTCTACATGGAAGATATCATATGTGGATCAACCAAAAGTGAAATATGTGAAGAATTCTCATTAATGATGCAAGGAGAATTTGAAATGTCCATGATGGGAAAATTAAATTATTTCGTAGGACTTCAAATCAAGCAACTCAAGAATGGTATTTTCATTCATCAAGCTAAGTATTGTAAAGAATTGTTGAAAAGATTTGAGATGGACAACAACAAAGAAAGTGATACTCCTATGGGATCCAGAATGTATATTGATAAAGATGAAACTGTTAAATCAATTGATATATCAAGGTATCGAGGTATGATTGGGTCTCTTTTATATCTAACGGCCAGTCGGCCAAATATTATGTTTAGTGTTTGCTTATTTGCAAGATTTCAAGCAGATCTGAATGAATCACATCTTGGAGCAGTAAAGAGAATAATGAAATATCTAAAGGGAACAACTAGAATTGAATGAATCACATCTTGTGCAAGATTTTAAAAATAATTTTTCAGTTGAAAATTCAATCTAAAAAGAAATTTTTGCTGTCGTATCTGAATACACACTATCTGTATTCGAATACACGTTTCCTGAAAATCCTGTATTTGAATACATCAAGCATGTAGTCAAATACAGATTCGATTTTTTTAGCTTATATAACGTTTTTTTGATAGATTTTAGGTTTTTTTCACAAATACAAATTTCAGTAGCCGAATACACTCAAATCCCCTGTTTTCATTTCTTCAAAAATCTCATCCAATCTTACATGCAATCATCACCAAACCTTTACCTCATCATCTATTACATTTAAGGTTGTTACCAAATCAAACTCAAACCCAAACTTTCCCTAAAACCGTGAAACTTCATCCCCTTCATTTCTTCAACATGGATGCACGAAAAAGAGGTTCAAGGATGAAGGTTGCTGCAGTGGGTCCTTCAAAGAGGAGAAGCCTTCACTCACTGGAAGAAATCGACATGTTGCAAACCTACTTCTCGGACAAAAAGTTGATCACTCATTAAATTGGTACTCTTGATTCCTTCTCTGCTTTTAAATTCCCTGAGTTTCTTAAAGCCCAAAAATTAGAAGCTTTCATTGGTTATAATGGTCCTATCTATCCCGACTTAGTTAGGGTATTTTTCTGCAACCTTGAGAAAAATGGTTCCAAACTAGTGTCTAAGATTAAGGGTAAAATTATTGAATAAGACACTAAAATCATTGGAGAGATTCTACAAATACCATATGAGGGTCAAAAACTGTGTCCAGGAAATTTATGTGAATGGGAAAATACTGAAGGTGCAAACACGAGAAAGGGGGTTGAATTGTGTTTGACTAACTTGAATACTTTTTATGTTTTTGCAGTTTGATAACAAAACCTGATGTATGAATAAAACAGAGTTATCAGCGGATATAAGGTAAATATAAAACACATAATTTTATATTGGTTCACCGTTAATGTAACACCCCGAACCCCACTGTTATCGGCAGTGCTACTCGGTCTTCTCACCCCCCCTAACCACCTCGTGGAAATAGTGAGTTTTGCCTTCCGTGGGAATCGAGCCCGGTACCTGGGGGATAAGTAACCGCCTCCTCACATTCCCACTATCAATTGATCCGAATGTAACACCCCGACCCTTTAGCGTTATCGGCGATGCTACTTAGTCTTCTCACTCCCCCTAACCACCTCGTGGAAATAGTGAGTTTTTGCAGATCAATTGGTAGTGGGAATGTGATGAGGCGGTTACTTATCCCCCAGGTACCGGGCTCGATTCCCACGGAAGGCAAAAACTCACTATTTCCACGAGCTGGTTAGGGGGAGTGAGAAGACTTAGTAGCATCGCCGATAACGCTGAAGGGTTGGGGTGTTACATTAAAAGGCGCCTTTTAATGTAACACCCCGAACCCCACTGTTATCGGCATGTGTTACTTGTGGGAATCGATCCCGGTACCTAGATCCTTTTAATGTAACACCTCGAACCCCACTGTTATCGGCAGTGTTACTCGGTCTTCTCACCCCCCTAACCACCTCGTATTAATAGTGAGTTTTTGCCTTCCGTGGGAATCGAGCCCGGTACCTGGGGGATAAGTAAGATCGAGTAACACTGCCGATAACAGTGGGGTTCGGGGTGTTATAGTTAACTAGGCTATATCCAGTATCTTCACTTTGAAGGATTTCACTAATTCAAAAACCTTGAATTACAAAGTACCACTGACCCTCCAAGTCAGTCTTCTCAAAAAGTCTAACAATCCTGAACTTTTGAGGAAAATAACCTTGAATCTAATTGCTAAGTAATCTGCTACTCCTTATGACTCCCTCAGATTGTAGACTCTACTTCAACAACTTAGACCTAACACAAGGGAAAGAAAAACTTAAAGTACTTGCTTCTAGAAAGCGGATACTCACAATTGACCTCACTGAAAACTCAATTTTGGAAGTGTATGACTCTCAAGTATTTTCGATGCTGAGTCTTCTGCCTTGAGCCACCTTTTATATATGAAGATTAGGGTTTCTTCCATGCTTAAGTGCGAGCTATATCTTGCCAGATACTCTTGCAAAAATAACTTGGCCAATCAGGTTTCACTTAAATAAAAAACATATCTTTTTAGCTCCAGATTTGGTTTCAAAAATAACTTTGGCCAATCCTGTTCTTAGTTAATTCTAGACCAAATCTTTCTTCCCGCCAATAGCTTCTGAATTCCCACAAGGCTTCAATTTATTTTTGTATCAAATCCTTTTAATACTTTGATCAAATTTAATCAAGTCTCCACTGATTATCATCATGATTAAATCTGGACCGTTTGATCTTCTACTCTCGTCCACATATGGACCATATAAACAGATCTGCTGTGATCCTCTGATCTCGGCCAATACTGGACCACACATTCTAATCTTCTGATCTCGACCAACACTGGGCCATGATGCTTAAATCTGGACCATTGATTTGAATATCTTCCTTCTGATCTGGACCAATTCTGGACTGGGTCGGGATTGAACTGAAGTTAATATGGACAAAGGATATTTTAATCTGGACATTTACCTTCTGATCTGGCTCAGGTCTGGATTAAATTTGGACATCATTTCTTCTGGTCTGGACTTAGTTTCATACTCTGACCCATGCTATCTTCTGGTCTGGGCCAAATCTGGACCAAGTCACTTGTTATGGACCAATTATCTGAAGCTCTGATTAAGTCTGGATCAAGTCTGGACTGACTATCATTTCACTGCCAAGCTATCTTCTGGTCAGAATAAATTCTGGACAAAGTCTGACTGATGAATCCTTCTGGTCTGGAACAAGTCTCCCTCTAGCAGGCTTCCTTCTGGTCTAGTCCAGGTCTCTTTCTGGACTCTGCTTCCTTCTGATCTGGGCTAGGAAAGATATCCTCTGATGGTGTTTTGACATCCTGGTGTATCCTCTAGTGCTTTCAGGATGCATCCTCTGGTACCTTCTGGATGCATGATCTGGTGTCTTCTGGAGGTGTATCGTCTGGTCTGATTTTATCCTCTGGTAATTCATCTTCTACCTCTGGTGACTTCATCTTCTGCCTCTGGTAATTTCATCTTCTGGTGGCATTTATAATAATTCAAAGTACAAAATAAGATTACATGGAGTGCTTTTGTAAACATCAAAATCCTAAGTACTTAGAACCAACTTGGTTCCAACAATCTCCCCCTTTTTGATGATGACAAAATCTTAAGACCAATCTCTCCCCCTAAGTCCAAAACCTTAGTCAACTCGAAGTACTTGAAATACTCCCCCTAAGTCTAATAATGACTTTTTCTTCTCCTTGTCAACTCATTCTTAAATCACTTTTTCTTTTCTTTTCTTCTCCTCTCCTTTTCAACTCATTCTCTTTTCATCTCTTTCTGTTCTCTTTATTTTTCTCTCTCCCTGTTTCTTCTCCTTTTCACTCTTTCTTTTCTCTCTCTTTATTTTTCTCTCTCCCTGTTTCATCTCCTTTTCAACTCGTTCTCTTTTCATCTCTTTCTTTTTCGCTTCTC
Source organism: Cicer cuneatum (assembly GCA_037974295.1). Lineage (NCBI taxonomy): Eukaryota > Viridiplantae > Streptophyta > Magnoliopsida > Fabales > Fabaceae > Cicer > Cicer cuneatum. The sequence goes on along the minus strand of JBBPBO010001986.1, from coordinate 32,288,911 downwards.
CTTTCTTTTTATCTATTCTTTTCTACTTATTTCTCTTTTTTCTCTCTCCCCTTTTTTGTCATCAGCCAAAAAAAGGTCCTAAAATTTTTGTATTTTTGTTTTTCTCTTTACAAATTACAGAAAGTAAAAACAGAAAAATAAAAAACATAAAGTAAAATTACAAGAAAATTAAAAACTCCTAAAATGACTACTTGAGCTAGTCAGATATGGAGATAATGTTGAGATGCTTATTGATGAACTCGAACCTATCTTAAGGTAATGCTTTGGTGAAGATATCAGCCCATTGATGATCAGTGTCCACAAATTGGATGCTTAAAGTCCCTTTTTGAACATGATACCTAATGAAATGGTGTTTTATTTCAATGTGTTTGGCTCTAGAGTGTAAGATAGGGTTCTTGGTTAGGTTTATGGATGAAGTGTTATCACAGAACAAAGGGATATTGGTTTCAAAGATGTTGTAATCTTCAAGTTGATGTTTCATCCAGATTAAGTGTGAGCCGCATCCTGCTGTTGAAACATACTCAGCTTCAGCTGTTGACATGGCAATGGTGCTTTGTCTTTGGCTTGACCAAGAGATCAAATTATCACCTAAGAATGTGCAGTTGCAACTTGTAGTTTTCCTTTCCAACTTGTCTCCAGCATAATCAGAATCACAAAAACCTCTTAGTTTGTAGGTGGGGGTTTTCTTGTATAACAAGGTAAGGTTGGTGGTTCCTTTAAGGTATCTCAAGATTCTTTTGACAGCAGTTAAATGGGATTCCCTAGGGTCATCTTGAAAACGGGAACAGACACAAACACTAAACAAAATGCCAGGTTTAGAAGCAGTTAGGTATAGAAGGGATCCAATCATACCTCTGTATGTTTTCTGGTCGACCTTTTGGCTGGTTTCTTCTTTCTCAAGTGAGCAGGTTGGGTGCATAGGGGTGGCCATAGGCTTACAGTCACTTATCTTGAACCTTTTGAGAAGTTCTTTAGTGTATCTAGATTGGTGAATGAGTATACCTGATTTACCTTGGTGAATCTGAATTCCCAAGAAGAACTTAAGTTCTCCCATCATGCTCATTTGGAACTCTTTATGCATTAGGTCAGAAAACTCCTTGCACAAAGTTCCATTAGTGGATCCAAAGATGATATCATCAACATAAACTTGAATAATCAAAATATCATTTTTAATGGATTTCCTAAATAGAGTATTATCAATCTGGCGTATATCAAATTCATTCTTAAGCAAAAAGTTACTAAGTCTGTCATACCATGCCCTTGGTGACTGTTTTAAACCATATAAAGATTTTTTAAGTTTAAAAACATGGTTTGGAAAATCAGAATTTTCAAATCTAGGGGGCTGTTTGACATAGGCTTCCTCACTTATATAGCCATTTAAGAATGCACTTTTAACATCCATTTGATACAGAATTATATCATGATTAGCAGCAAATGATAAAAGAATTCTAATTGCTTCTTGAAGGCGCAAACACGAGAAGGGGGGTTGAATTATGTTTGACTTAACTTGAATACTTTTGCTGTTTTAATACTTTCAAAACAAAACTTGATGTATAATTAAAACAGCGTTAGCAGCGGATAAAAATAAACATAAAAACTCACAGATTTTATACTGGTTCACCGTTAACGAGGCTACGTCCAGTCCCTTCGCCTTGAAGGATTTCACTAATTCAAACTTTGAATTACAACCTTGATACTGACCCTCCAAGTCAGTCTTCTCAAATAGTCTAACAATCCTAGACTTCTTTGAGGAAAAACAGCTCCTGTTCTTCAGCCAATCTGACACCGCAGATTGTAGAAGAATTCTCAACACTACAAATCTAATTGCCAAGTAACCTGCTACCTCTACTGACTCCCACAGCTTGTAGACTCTACTTCAACAACTTAGATTTGACAAAGTGGAACGAAAACAACAAGAGTACTTGCTTTAAAAACTAAGACTCAACAATTGACTTATATGAAAATTTGAGAGTGTTTGCTTTTGAAGTGTATGACCCTTTTGTGATTTTCGATGCTAAGTAATCTGCCTTGTGCCTCCTTTTATAGATGCTGATTTGGGCCTCTTCCAATCCTTAAATTCGAGCTAAATATTGCTGGATTCTCTGGCAAAAATAAATTGACCAATCTGGCTTCAATTAATTCCAAAACATATCTTTTTTAAGCCTTAGATTTCTTTCATAAATTAACTAGCCAATCAAATCTGTGCATTGCTTCCCGCCAATAGCTTCTGACTTCCATGCTCCTTCACTTTAATTAAAAACAAATCTTTTTCACACTTTAATTAAAATAACTTGCAATCTCCATCATTGATCAATTCTGGATCATCAGCATTTTCATGCGATAGTCCAGCCTAGACCAGCCGAATTGCTATGCTATGAACATCTGATTTCGGCCATTCCTGGACCATACTTCATAGCCCTCTGATCTTCTGATTTCAGCCTTCTGGATGCGCGCTTGATATGCTATGAACTTCTGGATTCGGCCATTTCAGCCTTTTGGGCCATGGTCTGATTTTCAGATCTGGACCATCACTTTAATTTTAGACCAGGTCTGGGTTGATTCTGGAACTCATTTCTTTTGTTCTGGACTTAGTTCCATGCCCTAAATCATGCTATCTTATGTTCTGGGCCAAATCTGAATTGATCCTTTTGTTCTGGACTCATAAACATACCTTCTGGTCAAGTCTGGAACAAGTCTGGGCTGTGTAATATTTTACTGCCAGGCCATCTTCTGGTCAGAATAACTTCTGAAATAAAATTGATATTTCATTCATGTTTGTCTTGATCTACTCTCCTTTTGGCAAGCCTTCCAATGGTATGATCCATGTTTCATTCTGATTTTTCTTCCTTCTGATATAGGCCTTCAAAGTTATCTTCTGGTTCAGTTTTGTCATCCTAGAATATCTTCTGGAAATTCCAGAATCCACTTTCCTTTTATCTTCTGCTTCTGATTTCTTCATATTCTGATTGTATTTAATTTAATAATTCAAGGTACAAAATAAGTTTACATTGAGTACATTTATAAGCATCAAAATCCTAAGACTTAGAACCAACTTGGTTCCAACACTTCTAACCTGGCCACTGGAGCAAAAGTCTCAGTGTAATCAATACCTTCCTGTTGACTATATCCTTGAGCTACTAGTTTGGCTTTGTTCCTTACCACTTCACCTTTTTCATTGAGTTTATTCCTGAACACCCACTTGGTTCCAATAATGTTTTTGTTTGGTTTGGATACTAGTTCCCAAACATCATTCCTTTGAAATTCATTCAGCTCTTCTTCCTCTACCAAAGCTTCATCAATATTGATTGGTTCAATTGTTGAGAGTAAACCAAACAGACTGGTTTCTCTACTTGGTGATCTGGTCTTCAATGGTTCTGCTACACTGCCAATAATGAGAGTTTCTGGATGTGAATACTTGTACTTCCATCCATTCTTTCCCTCTGACTTGTCTTTAGAGTCAGCATGTTCTTCTCCTTGCTTTCATCTTTATCTTTCTCAGGTTCTGCTGTTGGTCCAGCTTCTGGTTCCTGTGCCTCTGGTTCACCTGCAATTTCGTCATCTTGCTTTGACTTTTCAAAGTCAAGCTGTTTATCATCAAACTTAGCAAGACTAAACAAATCAATCTTATAAACATTATCTTTCCTAATGCCAGTAAACAGAACAGATTTATCAAGTTGACTAACAGTTTTTCATGTTTTCTGGTTAAAGATGACATCATGTTTGCAATCACTTAGTTGACTTATGCTCAAAAGATTATGCTTCAAACCTTTTACTAACAGAAAATTTTTAATAGAAAGGGAAGAAGATTTGTTACCAACTGTTCCTGTACCAATAATCTGACCTTTCTGGTTTCCTCCAAAGGAAACTTTGCCTCCATGTTTCATGGTCAGATCCAAAAACATAGATTTGTCTCCTGTCATGTGTTTGGAGCAACCACTGTCCAAGTACCATGATTTATGTTGCTGATCAGACCTTGCTTTAGAATCAAAGTCAGACTCAGACTCAGTTCGAGCCATCAGAGCCAGTTCAACTTCTGGCCTATTTGAGCAGTTTCCTTGATTCTGCTTTGGTTGAAAGATCATGTTCCTCTGATGATTTTGGAACATGTTTTGGTTCTGGTAACTTGGATGAATCTAGTGATTATGACAACCTTGATGGTTTTGGTCATTTGGATGAGTTGGATGAATCTGATAATTCTGGGGATTTGGATGAATCTAATGATTCTGATGAATCTGATAATTCTGATAATTCCTGTGGTTATATTGATTCTGATAATTGAAGTAATTTTGATGATCATACCTGAACCTTTGATACTGATACATGTTCTGGTTTTGGTTCCAGTACTGATTCTGATTCTAGTGTTGGTTCTGGTTCTAGTTCTCGTGCCTCTGATACTGGTTCCAATTCTGGTTCTGGTTCCAGTTCCTGTTCTGATTCTGGTTCCAGTTTTGATTCTGGTTCTAGTTCTTGTTCTAGTTGAGTTGACCAGACCTTCTTCCATCAGAATCAGATTGCCTCTGTCTGGTTGTAGCAGGAACATAAACCTTTATCTACTTCTGCATTGCCAACATCTATTGTCCAGGCACCATTGTTGGTGTCTCATTCTGGTAGCTCAGAATATCTGCAACATAGACAATTTGATCTTTTGGTACCCAGAACTGATTGGGTCCAAGTTTGTTAGTTTTAACAGCTCTCTGATCTTGTTCAGATTTTACCATTGGACAAGATAATTCAGAGTGACCTTTCATAGCGCAAACAATGCATAAAACATCAGAATGAACAGTTTTAGTTTCAGCAATAGTTTTTGTAAAACCAAGACCTCTCTTTCCAATGTTATTGTTTCCATAAATCATAGATGCATATTTACTTCTTTCCATTTCATTAGAAATAAAGTTTTAAAAAAATTGCTCATGCATATCAGATTCACAAACAGTTTTGGAAGTGGAACAAATATTACTTTTGAGAGTTTGGTTTTCAGATTTGAGACTTGCAACTTCAGTTTTAAAATCCTTGTTTTCTGTTGCATACTCAGAATTTTGATTCTTTAAAACTTGGACTTCTTTGGTTAGATTTTTCTTATCTTCCCTACGAGTTTTCAGTTTTAAAGACATCTTATTGTTTGCATTTAAAAATCTTTTAAAGCATCAATTAATTCAGATTTAGTGAGATCAGAAAATACCTCATTGTCTTCATCTTCTGAATCTGTTCCAGTGCCTGAGTTGTATCCAGAAATTGAGTTGGTATGAGCCATCAGAGCCAGAATTGCTTCCTCTGATGTGCTTCTAGACTTGCCTGAAAGACTACTTTGATCATTCTTCCTTCTGCCAGCTTTCCTTCCTGAAACTGTGCCTTTATAAAGTCCAGAGGCAGACCTGATGTGTGCCATCATTGTTGTTTCTGCCTCTTCTTCATCAGACGATTCTTCTTCTGATTCTGATGCATCCCAGGCTGCCATCAGACCCTTCTTTTTGAATCTCGAACTCTTCTTGTGTTGTTTGCCTTTTTCCAGATTTGGACATTCTGACTTGATATGTCCAGGTTCATTGCATCCACAACAGATGATGCTCTTCTTGTCAGATGATGCTCTTCTTGTCAGATTCTTCCTTTCCTTTGCTGTTATGTTTCTTCTTGGAGCCTCTCCTCTTCTTGTTTTCCCAGATCTTAACCATCTGTTTGGTTAAGTTAGTCATATCATCACAGTCACATTCACTATCCTCTGATTTTGGTGCTGCCTTTGCAGCTTTCTTTTGTTTTGACTTAAGGGACAGATTCTTCTTCTTCTTTGGTTCATTTGCTTCTAGGTCTATTTCATGAGACTTGAGTGAGCTGATCAGATCTTCAAGTCTTAAGTTATTCAGATCTCTGGCTTGCTGAACTGCAGTAACCATTGGTCTCCACTTGGTTGGTAAGCTTCTTAGAATCTTCTTGACATGATCTATTGTGTAGCTTTTCTTCAAGACCTTCAGTCGAGATATTAGAGTCTGGAATCTACAGAACATTCCATCAATGTCTTCATCATCTTCCATCTTGAACATCTCATACTGTTTGACCAATATGTTAGCCCTTGCTTCTTGAACCTGTTTGCTTCCTTCATAGGTCAGAACCAAACTGTCGAATATGCTCTTTGCTGTTTCTTTATCGGTGCATCTGTCAAATTCCTTGAATCTGATGGCACTGATCATGATGGTTTTGGTTTTGTGATGCAGTTTGTATGCTTTGCTGTGGCCTGGTTTCATACCTTCCATGTCCAGTTCTTTAGTTGGATCTCCTGGAATAGTAGGTGCAGTGTAACCTTTGACTAGCAGCTTCCATAATTCAGGATCTTGAGATATGCAGAAACTTCTCATTCTGTCCTTCCAATAATCAAACCTGTCTCCATCAAACAATGGTGGTCTGTTGATGTTGCCTCCAAAATCATCTTTGGATTCTGCCATGTTGTTGACCCCTTGGACCTTTCCTCAAACACTAGTTAAGTGCTCAGCCTTGAGACCGAGCTCTGATGCCAATTGAAGGTGCAAACACGAGAAGGGGGATTGAATTGTGTTTGACTAACTTGAATACTTTTTTTATTTTTGCAGTTTTATAACAAAACCTGATGTATGAATAAAACAGAGTTAGCAGCGGATATAAAGTAAATATAAAACACAGAATTTTTTACTGGTTCATCGTTAACTAGGCTACATCCAGTCCCTCCAAGTCAGTCTTCTCAAAAAGTCTAACAATCCTAGACTTTTTAGGAAAAGAACCTTGAATCTAATTGCTAAGTAATATGCTACTCCTTCTGACTCCTTAGAGTACTTGCTTCTGGAAAGCGGATACTCACAACTGACCTCACTGAAAACTCAAGTATTTTGCTTTTGGAAGTGTACGACTCTCAAGTATTTTCGATGCTGAGTCTTCTGCCTTGAGCCACCTTTTATATATGAAGATTAGGGTTTCTTCCAAGCTGAAGTTCGAGCTGTATCTTGCCAGATACTCTTGCAAAAATAACTTGGCCAATCGGGTTTCACTTAAATAAAAAAGATATCTTTTTAGCTCCAGATTTGCTTTCAGAAATAACTTTGGCCAATCCTGTTCTTAGTTAATTCTAGACCAAATCTTTCTTCCTGCCAATAGCTTCTGAATTCCCATAAGACTTCAATTTATTTTTGTATCAAATCCTTTTAATACTTTGATCAAATTTAATCAAGTCTCCACTGATTATCATCATGATTAAATCTGGACCATTTGATCTTCTACTCTCGTCCACATCTGGACCATACTGTTAGAACCAAGTTGGTTCTATGTCTTAGGATTTTGATGTTTACAAAAGTACTCAATGTAATCTTATTTTGTACCTTGAATTATTAAATTAAATACCACTAGAGACTGAAATAATCAGAAGCAGAAGATCAAAGGATTCCAGAAAATGAATTCTGGAATTACCAGAAGATACTCCAGGAATGTCAAAACATCACCAGAAGATATCTTTGCTGGCCCAGAACAGAAGGAAGAAAAATCAGAAGAAGACCTGGACCATACCAGAGGAAAGCCTTCCAGAGGGAGAGTTTGTCCAGACCAAGTGGAATCAAATATCAGATTTATTCCAGAAGTTATTCTGACCAGAAGATGGCCTGGCAGTGATAAATTAAAACAGCCCAGACTTGTTCCAGACTCAACCAGAAGATAAGTTAATGAGTCCAGAACAAGAGAATCAATCCAGATCTGACCCAGACCATAAGATAGCATGATTCAGGGCATGAAACTAAGTCCAGACCAGAAGAAATGAATTCCAAAATCAATCCAGACCTGGTCCAAAATCAAAGGTAAAATGTCCAGACTGAAATATTTTTTTCTCAAGTTAATAATAAGTTCATTCTAGACCAAGTCCAAAATTTGTCCAAATCAGAGGAAAAATATTCAGTTTAATGGTTCAGAATAAATTATTTGGCCCAGTGATGGCCCAGATCAGAAGATCAGGCCATGTATTTTTTTTAAAAAAAATAAATAAATAAAGAATTTTCAGAATTAATTCAAGGGTATTAAAATAAGATTTTCATCAGTTCATTTCAAAAGAGAACACCCGGCCTGTGGCCACTAAACAATATCAGAGTGCGGAAAATACAGCGGAAAAGTCATACATTAATTCCCAAAATAAATTACATTTCCCAAAACTCAAAACCCTATACAAAAGTCTTGTCTGATCATGCACTAAAGCTCCAGCAGCACGGTTGTCCACAGCTACACCGTACGTAAGATCAAGGGAAACTAACGACGTCTCCGTCGTTAGTGTAACCGTCGATGGGACGGGTTTGGGTATCATCTGAGGGCAAAGCCCAATTTCCACAATATAATAGCAAGGGTCACCGACCGAAATTAACAAATAATCACATAGCATATATCTCACAGCAACAAATATATTCATGGCATAATATATGACAATGATGAAAATTAAGGATGCTCATTTGAATTTTCATGACATATAAGCTTTTTCAAACAGCAACCGTTTCATATGCAAATATGTAGTAAGTATAGTCAACACTTCAATAAACACAATAATTAATCAGAAATTTAGATTCTATCAAGTACTCACACACATCGATTTCCAAACATCATCATATAAACCAATCGTGACCCACCGGTCAATCCCTCGATGCAATATGTATATGCTCATGTATACAATTTCTTGGAATCACCAAGGTGCAGTCGCTCAACAGACCAGCACAATATGTTTGACTTTTACGGCCCTCAAGACCAAGGTGCAATCGCTCAACAGATCAACACCTACTGCAGTCTCTCAACAGACCAGCACTCGTGCAGTCGCTCAACAGACCAACACGTTTGACATATACTAAGGTACAATCGCTCAACAGATCAGTACCTAGTGCAATCGCTCAACAGACCAGCACTCGTGCAATCGCTCAACAAATCAGCACGTGGTTGCGCATTTCAGGGTACAGACGCTCAACAGTCCAGTACCAGTGCAGTCGCTCAACAGACCAGCACCTATATACCAAGGTACAATCGCTCAACAGATCAGTACCTAGTGCAGTCGCTCAAAACACCAGCACTCGTGCAATCGCTCAACAGATCAGCACGTGGTTGCACATTACTCTGTGGCCCATCGCGGGTACCACTTGACTATGCAATGCATGAATATGCAGTGTTTCTCTTCACTGGAAACAGAATGCAAAATCAGAAAATTCATGCCTTTCTCTATCATTTTTCAAAACATCTCAGCACAATTAATATTATCATCATCACAATCATGACTAAACAATCAAGTAATCATTAATACTTTTGCAATATTTTCCCAAACTCTTAAAATTCATAACTCAGTATTTAAAACTGAGTTTTCTGGAAAATACGAATATGTATTCGAATACAGAAGCCAAAACAGTGCAGAATTACACTCTGTGTTCGAATACAGCCCTCTAGTATTCGAATACAGAGGCAGTCTCAGTGCACAACTCAACATTTTTCCTTACATCAGTAAAGTCTCAAAAACTTCATCACCACCACTTCAAACTATCACAAAAATTCCATTTAAACTCATCATAAACCTTCCCAATATTCCCCAACACTTAGGGTTTATAAACAATGTTGAAAAACTTGGAATTTTTGAAAACTCGAATCTGTATTCGAATACAATCCCCTTGTATTTGAATACAGAAGCATCAACTGAAATTTTAACATTCTGTATTCGAATACAGCATGCCTGTAGTCGAATACAGAAGCCAAAAACAGAACCAGAATGATCAACATCAGAACATCAGAAACAGAACCAGAATCAGAATCAGAATCATCAACACTAGAACATCAGAAAACAGAACCAGAATCAGAATGATTAACACCAGAATCATCAGAAGCAAAACAGAATGAGTCACACCAGAATCATCAGAAGCAAAATAGAATGATTCACACCAGAATCATCAGAAGTAAAACAGAATGATTCACACCAGAATCATCATAAGAAAAAGAGAATGATTCACACCGAATTCATCAGAAGCAAAATAGAATGTTTCACACCAGAGAATCATCAGAAGCAAAACAGAATGATTCACACCAGAATCATCAGAAGCAAAACAGAATGATTCACACCAGAATCATCAGAAGCAAAACAGAATAATTCACACCAGAATCATCAGAAGCAAAACAAAATGATTCACACCAGAATAATCAGAAGCAAAACAGAATGATTCACACCAGAATCATCAGAAGAAAAACAGAATGATTCACACCGAATTCATCAGAAGCAAAACAAAATGTTTCACACCAGAGAATCATCAGAAGCAAAACAGAATGATTCACACCAGAATCATCAGAAGCAAAACAGAATGATTCACACCAGAATCATCAGAAGCAAAACAGAATGATTCACACCAGAATCATCAGAAGCAAAACATAATGATTCACACCAGAATCATCAGAAGCAAAACAGAATGATTCACACCAGAATCATCAGAAGAAAAACAGAATGATTCACACCGAATTCATCAGAAGCAAAACAGGGGCTCGTATTCGAATACAAGTTTTGAAAACTTAAGTAAAACAGAAGCTTGACAGGCTGTATTCGAATACACACATGTTTTATTCGAATACACCTTCTAAATCAATGCTATTTTCCTGCGACTTCAATACATTTCAAACTGTTTGTTTTGAAAAATCAGTACAACTCCAAAACAGTTTTATCACTCTTTTAAACCACAAAACTCAAATTTTTACATCAAACCATATTTTCCAGAAGAAAACACTTTCATCAGTTTTAAACCCCTTTTTATTTTGAAATCATCAGCAACACCAGATTTTCATCAACAGAACAGCATGCAAGCATTTCATCTTTTTCAAACATCAGAACAACATGCAAAGAATTCAACTTTCCTCAAACATCAGAACAACATGCAAAGCATTTAGTTTTTCTCAAACATCAGAACAACATGCAAAGCATTCAGTTTTTCTCAAACATCAGAATAACATGCAAAGTATTTAAGCTTTCTCAAACATCAGAACAACATTAACACATTCAGTCAAACAGCAAGCATCACATAGCAGCAAAATACCAACAGAATGCGTTTTTGCAATATTCAAAACAGTTTTATGAATATGTTTTTTACTCCTCTTCAAAAAGAACATGCAATGCATTTTTTAGCTTTCCCCATAAACAAAACAGTATTGGAATAATCACCCAAAACAGTATGTTGCAGATTTTTAAAACCTCAACATAATGCATTTTCTTCATTTTTTTCAATATGTCATTGCAAAATAGTTTTTCTTCAAAACAGTGATGAAAACATCAGTAATGCTATGCCAGTTATGCATTTACAGCCCTAATGCAACTAGAAAGTGGAAGGTGCCCTTACCCTTGTTGTGTTTCTGCTTCTGCTCAAGTTTCTGCTTTCGCTCCCGTTCGCGCGTCAAAAACCGGTGAAACTGCCGCTTGTGTTTGCTGCTACGAAACTGGGTTCTCTAGCTCCGTAATAATGTGGGGAACAACTTTTGTACTGGGGGTTAAGTGTTTCGGTGCTTGGATTTCCAAGTAATAGCACTTTTGAGGAACTCTCTTTTTCCTTTCTTTTGAAATCGTGAACTGGTAAGCAGAACAGAATGGGAGAGAAAGGTACTGTTACATGCAGTATCGAGGAGAGAAAGGTTTCTGTCTTTGCTCTATCCTTTGCAGTCCATATATAGGCACCTCCATGTGCCACCTCATTACAATTAATGTTAAAATATTGCTGGATCCTCCAGCACTTAAACGTTTTGCAATTAGCCGCTAATCCTTAATTAACTGACCGATTAATTTAATTACTCGTAATTAAATTAATTTATTCTTCATCCAATAATTTTAATTCATCTTCCAAAATAAATATTTATATATATATATATTCACTCAAAACATACATATATTAAATATTTTACAAATATCCCCAAAATACCCTTAATATTAATTCCAAAATTAATATTAAATTTAAGGGTCTTACAGTCATCATCAAAAAAGGGGAGAATGAAAATGTATAAGATCGATATTTTTGATGAAGACAAAAGACTATGTGTAAAGATCAAGATACAAGCTCAAAGTGATATCAACATTCAAGTCATCTATTAGGAAACTTAGATTCTAAGGTACTTAAAAAAAATCCAATTACATTTCAAATACAATATTATGAGAACCTTGTATATTTAGCATATGCATCCAAAGTATTTTGTAAAGTGTGTAAATACATAAACAAATTTTTAAAATTATGTTTTTGTCAAAAATCAAAGTTGTATTCGACTACAGCACCTTGTAGCCGAATACAAACGCTAAGTCAATAGGGAAACCTTCAGTTTTGTATTCGAATACGACATGTCGTAGCCGAATACAAATATCATGTCAGTAGCTAAAACTGAAGATTTGTATTCGAAGACGGAGAGTCGTAGCCAAATACAGATAACAAGTTAGTGGCTAAAACTGGACTTTTGTATTTGACTACATCATCTCGAATTCGAATACAACTCAAGTCATTGGCAAAAAACATACTTGTATTCGACTACGAGGTATCGTATTTGAATACAAAGTTCAAATTTTGAATAAAATATGAACGTTGCATAAGTGTATTCGAATACGCTGAGGCTGTCTTCGAATACAACTTCGAATTAATGGAAATTTTTAGTTCAGATCTCATTTGGATCATTGCATAAGTTCATCAAAACTTCTAGGAACAATTGCCACTGATTTAAGTGTTGTCTATGGAGTATAAATACCTCATAGCTTTAGTCTTTACTGATAAATCCTACTACTAATCTTAGAACATCTTTCTGAAATATCTTAAACTTTCAAAGCTTTATTTTCATATTTTCAAGTACATGCTTTTCATTTTCATATCATTAAGAAAGTTTCTCAGTTGTACTTGAAAGTGTGTTGGATTATCATCATTATACTTAGTGTTATGTTCTTATTCTTAGTTAAGAACATAGTCACAAAAATCATTTAAAGTTATTTTATTATTTGAAGAAATTAGTGTAGTTTCTTCAAGTGCTGTAAACTAAGATAGTGGTGTAATTACAGAAAACATTAGAAGAAATATTTTAGACCCAAGAAGAAGGTTTTATGTCCATATGGGATGAGTATGATGAATCCTCTATTGATGAAGAATAGGCAGATTTGGCTCTGATCACTTATACCAATTATGCCTCTAGATCCAACATAGACACTGATTCTAACTTTGGAAGTGAACCAGTTGATGAATTTTGAAATTAATCCAATCTGATTTAATTAATGTCATAAATGATTTCTTAAATAAAAACCATAAGTTGTCTTTAAAACTGAAAGCACTTAGGAAAGTAAATGCAAACTTAACTAAAAAAATCAATGCCTTAAAAACTGAAAATGTTGGGATTAAATATGAAAATAAAACCTTGAATGATACTATTGTTTCAAAATCTTTAAAAAATGGAACATGTAATTATGATAAATATGAAAAAGCATTCCAAGACATTCTAGTTAACAATATGGAAAGAAGCAACTATACATCTATGATTTATGGAGTTAATAGAAATGGTAAAACATGTCTAGGATTTGATGAAACAGTAACTGAACCTAGACTTATTTCCTCTGATATTTTGTGTACTATTTTCTCTAAGAAAGGTCACTCTAAATTATCTTGTCTTATGTTAAATACAAGGAAAGATAAGAGATCTTTCAAGATTAACAAACTAGGACCAAACTGAATTTGTATACCTAAGAATAAAATTATGGTACCTGAACAGTGGATGTTTGCGACATATGAAGTTAGAAAGGTATATGTTCTAAGACTGAACACTGATCAAAGGTGGCACAATAACTTTTGGAAGAAAACAGAAAGGCCAATTCATGGGGCAAGACATGGTTGGTAATGGCACCCCTCCTTCTATTAAATTTGTTTTGTTTGTTAAAGGTCTTAAACTTAATTTATTAAGTATTAGTCAGTTAAGTGATAATAATTATAATATTATATTTAATCAAAAAACATGCAAGGAAATTAGTCAAAAGGATATATCTGTACTCTTTATAGGTCATAGGCAAAATAACATATATAAGGTAAATCTATTTAGTCTAGAGAATCAAGAATTTAAGTGTTTAATGTTAGTAAATGAAGATAAATTAATTTGGCACATAAGGTTAGGTCATGCCAACCTTAGATTAATCTCAAAATTGAATAAATTTCAACTAGTTAAAGGTCTACATAAGCTTAGCTGCAAAAGTAAAATTTTATGAGAAGCTTATCGAAATGGAAAACAAATAAAGAACTCATTTACCCTAAGAACATAGTCTCTACCTCAAAAACCCCTTTGAGGTCTTACATATAGATCTCTTTGGGCCAATGAAAACAACCTCACTAAATGGAAAGAAGTATGGCTTTGTGATAGTAGATGATCACACTAGGTGGACTTCGATATAACTCTTAAGAAAAAAAGATGAATGCCACAAAGTGTTTATATGAATGAAAATGGTCTTATGATTGTATCAATTAGAAGTGATCATGGAGGAGAATTTGAAAACAAGTTCTTTGAAAGTTTTTGTGATGAGAATGGAATTTCTCACAATTTCTCCTTTCCTAGGACACCAGAGGAAAATGGAGTTGTAAATAGAAAGAATAAATCCCTTCACGAAATGTCCAGAACCATGTTGAATGAGATGGATATTGCGAAACATTTTTGGGCACAGGCAATTAACACTGCATGCTATATTCAAAATAGAATCTTAATTATGTCAACATTGAATAAAACAACATATGAATCACGAAAGGGTAAAAAGTCTAACGTCTCTTACTTTAAACAATTTGGTTGTACTTGTTATATGTTAAGCACTAAAGAAAACCTTGGTATGTTTGATTCCAGATCACAAAAGTGCACCTTCATTGGACATTATGAAAGATCTAAAGCTTAAAGAGTGTTTAATAGGGAAACTCAGATTGTGGAAGAGTCAATACATGTTATAATTTGATGAAAAATAGCTTGACCTTAAAAAGTCAAAGTAAGTTGATGACAGTGCAAGTTTACTAGAACCAGAGGAAGCAGATGCACACAAACCAAAAGAACCTAAAAAAACAGAGGATACAAGTAAATTAAAAGAAAATGACAAATCATCTAACGATGAATCTGACCAAGTTAGAAGCACTCAAGATAAGTCAGAAGGGAGATCTGGATGGAAGTACAAGTCATCCCATCTTGAAACTCTAATTAGTGGAAATGTAAATTATCCTTTGAAGAACAAATCATCACTAAAAGACAACTTTTTTTGGTATACTATCATCAATTGAACCTACGTTTGTTGATGAAGCACTGGAAGATGATGGATGGATCCTTGCAATGCAAGAAGAGTTAAATGAATTTAAAAGGAATGATGTTTGGGATCTAGTACCTAGAGCAAAGAAAATAATTACTGGAACCAAGTGTGTTTTATGAAATAAGCTAAATGAAAAAGGAGAAGTGGTCAAAAACAAGGCAAGACTTGTTGCACAAGGCTATAGTCAGCAATAAGGCATTGATTACACTAAGACATTTGCTTAATGGCTAGATTAGAAGCTATTTGAATCCTATTCTCTTGTGTTTCTTATAATAACATTATATTATTTCAAATGGATGTTAAAAGTGCATTTCTAAATGGGTATATTAAGCAACCCCAGGTTTTAAAAGTTGTGAATTTCCAGACCATGCATTTAAACTTAGGAAATCATTATATTGTCTAAAATAAGCACATAGGGCATGTAGACAACACCTTGTTTAGAAAATCAATAGGAGATGACATTCTTATCATTCAAATTTGTGTTGATGACATTATTTTTGGATCTACCAATGGCACTATTTGTCTAGAATTTGCTAAGTTGATGTTGCTTGAATTTCAAATGAAAATGATGGGCGAACTCATGTTTTTCTTAGGGTTACAAATTCAGCAAAGTCAAAAAGGCATATACATTCATCAAACCAAATATACATAATAGCTTCAAAAGAACTTTAAAATGAAATATTATAATCCTATGTCTACACCATTGCACCCTATATGTTCACTTGAAAAGGATGAATTAGGCCAGAAAGTTGACCAAAAAACATATAGTCGAACGGTTGAATCACTACTATACCTTACTGCCTCTAGACCTGTTACTATGTTTAGTGTGTGTGCGTGCACGTAAGATTTTAGGCTAATAAGAGGGAGTCTCATTTAACTGTTGTTAAGAGGATCATTATATACTTAAAAGGCACTACAAACCCTAGCTGGTTCTACAAGAAATCTACTAAGTACAAATTTAGTGGCTATTGTGAAGTTGATTATGTTGGAGACAAACTTGACAGAAAAAGCATATGTACAAACTACACATTTCTTGGTGAAAATTGAATCTCATGGTCAAGTATGAGACAAAGCATAATTAACATGTATTATTCTACACATATGTGTTGATGTCAGGTTATTTTTAGAAAACTTGTTTATTGGGTCAGGTGTTATGTAATTTAAGTTTTGAATTAGTGGATTAAATCATTTTAAGGGAGGTGATTGGACGTAGCTACCAAGTTGGTGGTGAACTGGGATAAATTCTTGTGTCACTTTAATTCTACAATTCTAGTTTTACTTCTAGCTCTGATCACTTAACTCGTTTTCTACTACTTTTATTGTAAGTAAGTTACCACACCCAAACAAGTTTTAATAAATTAGCAAAAAGAATCCAACTTAGTCAAACACAATTCAACCCCCTTCTCGTGTTTGCACCTTCATCCTAGTGGTGATTGAGTCACCATACATTTTAAGTATGAGAAACTGGGTGTCTTTTTTTTTGGTGTGGAATTCTAGGCCCTACAAAACATACTTATGAGAAACGATTCAACATCGAAACAAATGACAATTAGGTTGGGTATATTTTCTTAAGAAAGTAGTGTGTCGACCTGATGGTGGTGGCATGAATCTGTGGCTAAGGGAAGAAGGATCAAGCAGCGTAAGTAATTCTTCGACCATAATTAATTCGAGGAGCGACAATCATAGGATTGGCAATAATGTTAACATTAACAGAATGGGAAAAATTAATGAGATGCCATCTATTATGGTTTCTACAATCACTAGAGCGGCTGGTCACAATTGGTGGTCTAGCAAAGAGTCTTACTGCATATGTGGCCCTAGTTCCATAGCTCACTCACGGGCATATTTTTCTATCAAACCAATTATCCCAATTTACTACATCTCAAGGTGTGTTGTTGCTGATTGGTTTGAATCAAGGACAAGAAGGAGGGATTGAAGAAAAAAATACAAGTAGGACGATCTGTCACAATTACTTCTGGTTGGTCAAGCAAAGGTATAGTTCTTGCACAAGAGATTATGGTAGGGAGCAATGAGATGAACATTGATAGTGTTGAGGCATGGGTAATCTCCGAGCAAGATGGAGCGATCTTTTTGTACGAAACTTTAGTTCACGCAAATAAAGTTGAAGAACTACGTTATGTTTTGGGCTTTGATTTTTTTTTTAGTTTGGATATAGAAGGAGGGGGATGTATAGCTCTTTTAATTAGAAACTCTAAATGAGATCATCATTTTGTGCGATCTTATTTGATGATGCCATAGCTAACATCAATACTTACACTCCTCCGTTGGCTTATGCGAAAGAAGATAGGAAGGTTTGGAAACCATAGAATAATGGTTTGTATTCGATGCAAAACGCTTACCTTTCATGTGTAAATGAGGTGATTGATATTTCTCACTTAAAGGTCAATGGTTGATGGGATTTAAACCAGAAGTAAAAAATCTGGTGTGGAGGTTATGTCGTAACTGTTTGCCTACACGGGCTATGTTGAATGTGTGTGGTGTTGGTTGTGCATCAAACTACAACTTTATCACTTATTTTTTCAGTGTCCTAATAGCATTCGATTTTGACAAAAAATCGGGTTGTGTTTTAGGATCGATTTTTCCACACCTCGCACAAACAACGCAAATGTTGTAATTTCACAGTGTTGCAACAACTGAATACAAATGTTGTTGCTAGCTTTGATACTAAGCATTGGAGTGAGTGGAAGCAACACAATAATAGAGTTTGGAACCAACAGATGGAAGACATGAAAACGGTATGCTCACACAATAACAACATGTTGTCCGAATGGCAACAAGTACAAAAAATCTGCACCGGACCAGCCACAGTACATGTCATAAATGAGGTTGTTTAGTGGCACTGAAATGTAATATTAATGATGCTTTTTCATCTCATCTTAATAGGATAGGATTTGGCCTTTGTATTCGTGACAAAGATGGGCGTTTTGTGCTTGCGAAAACATCATGGTTTTCTACTATTTGTACTATTGAAATAGGAGAAGCGGTTGGTCTTTTGACGACTTTGCAGTGGGTTCATAAGCTATAACTAGAGAATGTCAATTTTGAGATGGACTCCAAAGTGGTTGTTGATAAGTTTCATAGTAGCAATTGTGATGTTTCAGAACTTCGCGTAGACCAACAAATAAGGTAGATCATGCACTAACAACCTATTTTTTATTGATATCCCAACATATATTACACAATTTATTATTAAAAAAATGATACGAGGTTACATTTGTCAGAAAAACATATGCATTTATGGGTTTTAAATTTATGAGTTTGATGAAACCTCAAAAACATTATTGATTATAATTTGGGTTTTAATTAAGTATTTTATGGGTTTTCACTTCTATTTGAGGAACATGATGAAGAAGATGGAGAACCTTAACAATTAAAATTTAAGTTTTTAATTTTAATAAAAATTAATTAAATAATAGACACTTATGACACTTCACCATCTTAATAGACACGTGTCTTTTTAATGGTATTAAATGTAAATTAAAAAAAAACCATGACATGTACATTTTGATATTTAAAAGGCTAATTTGGGAAAAAAAACTTAAAGTAAAATTCATATAAAGGATCAAATTTAAAGTACTACAAACGTAATTTTTCCTAAAATATATTATTTCAAATTTTGAATTAACTTTTTGTTTCGAAGCTACAATGGAAGTCCCCATTTGGTATTCCTTCGCCCAGAGACCAAACCTTGTGCATAATTAATGCAGACAAAACACATTTACGTTTCATTAGATACCTTTTAATTTGTCAATCATACTTTTCCTTTGATTTGTCAACCATACATCATGATAACATTCATGTTGGAACCAAGTTGGTTCTAAGTACTTAGGATTTTGATGTTTACAAAAGCACTCCATGTAATCTTATTTTGAACCTTGAATTATTAAATCAAATGTCACCATAAGCTGAAGTAATTAGAAGCAGAAGATCAAAGTGGTCCAGAGATTGAATCCTGAAGGTACTAGAAGATACTCCAGGATGTCAAAACATCACCAGAAGATATCTTTGCTGGCCCAGATCAGAAGGAAGCAAAGACAGAAGGAAACCTGGACCAGACCATAATGAAGCCTGCCAGAGGGAGACTTGATCCAGACCAGTAGGAGTCATAAGTCAGACTTAATCCAAAAATTATTCTGACCAGAAGATGGCCTGGCAGTGAAATAATAAACAGCCCAGACTTGATCCAGACTTAATCAGAGGGTAAATTAATGGGTCCAGAACAAAGGAATTAATCCAGATTTGACCCAGACCAGAAGATAGCATGGTTCAGGGTATGAAACTATGTCCAGACCAGAAGAAATGATCTCCAGAATTGATCCATAACTGATCCAAAACAGAAGGTAAAATGTCCAGACTGAAATATTGTTTGTCCAAATTTAATTTCAGTTTAATCCAGACCAAGTCCAGAATTGGTCCAGATCAGAGGGAAGATTTTCAGATCAATGGTTCAGATTTAAGTATTTGGCCCAGTGTTGGCCGAGATCAGAAGATCAGACCATGGCCCAGTGTTGACCGAAATCAGAAGGTTAGAATGGGTGGTTCAGTAGTGGCCGAGATCAGAGGATCACATCATATCAGTTTCCTAGACCAGGATGGCCGAGATCAAAAGATCGGAAGGTTAGAAAGTGTGGTCCAGGGTTGGCCGAAATCAGAGGATCACAGCAGATCACTTAGTATGGTCCAGATGTGGACTAGCGCAGAAGATCAAATGGTCCAGATTTAATCATGAGGATTAACGGTGGAGATTTTAATTTATTTTGATCAAAGTATTAAAAAGATTTGTTACGAAAATAAAGTGAAGTATTGTGGAATTCAGGAGCTGTTGGCGGGAAGAAACTAAAGACATGATTGGCCAGTTATTTTTGAAAGAAAATCTGAAGCTTAAAAAAAGATATGTTTTTTATTTAAATGAAGCCCAATTGGTCAAGATATTTTTGCAAGAGAATCCAGCAAGATTCAGCTCGAAATTAAGCTTGGAAGAGGCCCTAATCTGCATCTATAAAAGGAGGCTCAAGGCAGAATACTTAGCATCGAAAATCACAAAAGAGTTATACACTTCCAAAGCAAACACTCAAGTTTTCAATGTGGTTAATTGTGAGTTCCAGCTTTCAAAAAGCAAGCACTCGTGTTATTTTCTTTCCCTTGTGTTAGATCTAAGTTGTTGAAGTAGAGTCTACAATCTGAGGGAGTCAGAAGGGTAGCAGATTACTTGGCAATTAGATTCAAGGCGTTGTAATTCCTTCTACAATCTGGGGTTGTCAGATTGGCAGGAGAAGACTTGACTTAGGAAGTCAAGGTGATGTATTCCTCAAGAGTCTAGGATTGTTACACTGTTTGAGAAGACTGAGTTGGAGGGTCAGTGGAACTGTTGTAATTCAAGGTTTGAATTAGTGAAATCCTTCAAGGTGAAGGGACTGGACGTAGCCTCGTTAACGGTGAACCAATATAAAAATTATGTGTTTTATTTTTACTTTATATCCGCTGCTAACTCTGTTTTTATTCATATATCAAGTTTTGTTTTAAAAGTGTAAAAACAAGAAATGTATTCAAGTTTGTCAAACACAATTCAACCCCCCTTCTCGTGTTTGCACCTTCAATTCATTGTTTTATTTCCTTTAAATGAAGCTTACATAAATATATTTATTAAACATAATATTTTCTTCAAACAAGAGGAAAAGCTCTAACTTTTAACTTTATTATCAACCAATTTGGCACAACAACAAGTTAAACCATCATTATCGATTAGAGCGCAGTGCCATTGTAAATAGCCTTTATTGATGCAAAATGATTTACAATCATGTACTTGATCACATTTCGAAAAACATTTTTGTACCGGAAGTTTAATGACCATACCTATTGAGAAAAGTAATATTAGTGTAATAAATAGTTAATATACATGCTTAAATATATGATTGGTCGTTGCAAATATGCATTTTTTTTTGTTGTAGTCCTTGGAAGTTTTTGGCTTGATTTGTGTCTTTGTAAATATTTTTATTTTGTTTTTGGTCATTGTTATTTTTGTTGAATTAGATTTAAGCAATTACAGAGGCCAAATTCAATAAAACAAAAATAAAAAACACATAATTACTGAGACCAATCATGTATTTAAGCCTAATACTCTATAAGAGAAATAATATTACAAAATTCAAACTCTATTGTGAAATTTGGCTACATACCAGTTGAAAATAGAAGAACCACAACCAAGGTTGTCACAATAAATTTTTTTTTACTAATCATTGTTTGTATCTTCTTCCTCTTCTTCACTGATCCTCTGGAAGTTAATAAGTACATTTTTCATATATACATATATATATATATATATATATATATATATATATAATAAATCATAAAAAATGGATAAATAACAAAGTACATTTGGATATTTACTTTAAGTTAATGACTTACAACATAACATTTTAATTATTTTAATAGAAATTATATTAGTTATTCTTAATTTTTTTTAAGATTATATTATTTTACTTTATTATTTTAATATTTTATATACTTACATTTTTATTATCCTTTGTGTTGAATGTCACTATGTTATTTTTCAAATCCTAATAATAATAATAATAATAACAACAACAATTCAATAATTCGAATGAGAGGAAAATTTTCACCAGTAGGGTTTTCATGTCCACAAGGGATGATCATGTCATTTTAAGTGCCCTTGTTTGGGTTCTCCACATCCTGATATTATCCATCATGTCCACACGTTTCCTTCTCACTTTCAATTGCTTTCCGATTAACTCAGGTTTCAAAGGCATTTTGAAGGTGCGAACATTAGAAAAGGGTTGAATTGTGTTTTCTAAGTTTGATTGTTTTTCATTATTAGATAAACAATCGGTCCGGGTTTGATGCAGGAGTAAAGTGAGGAAAATGAAACACGTAATTTATTCTGGTTCATCGCTAACTTGGCTACATTCAGTCCCTTCACTTAGAAGGATTTAATCCACTAATTCAACATCATGAATTACTAAGCACTCGACCCTACAAGTCAGTCTTCTCAAAACAGCCTAACAACCCCATATTTTTTTAGGAACATAAACACCTTGACTCTACCAGCCAAGTCTTCTCCACAAAACCTGACAACCCCAGATTGTTGAAGGCACACTAACACCTTGACCCTACAAGTCAAGTCTTCTCAACACAACCTGAGATCCACAAATTGCTTAAGGCACAATAAAGCCACTATTGGGTTAGGTTTCAATGAGTTTGGAAGTTTATTGGTTTGCTTCTAACAAGCAGATTTGATTCAATGATTTTTCCACACTACATGACTTGTAATATTTCTCTTTGAATGAGTTCTTTGCTAGAACCTAAAACCATCAACTCAAAATACTAAGAAAATTGAGCTCTTGAGGTTTTCTAACCAACTTTGATTTTTAGGATTTCTATGTTTGTGTATTAGTGTTGTTCTTATATATCTTCTTCAGCCATGATCCACTATTTATAGTTGAAATTAGTGCTTCAGTTTAGTCCTTTGAGAGTTTTGAATCGTATCTTCAATCTAGCTTGGTCAAAAATGATTTTCTTGAAAAATAATTCTAAAGATGCGTTTTGATGATATGTCCTTTAGCCAGTTATAAAGGGAGTCAAGTATTAAAAGAAAAATTGTTATAAAAAATACAATTTTGTCAACATCAAAAAGGGGGATATTGTTGGAACCAAGTTGGTTTTCCCCTTATAATTTTGATGTTAACAATAGTATTTATGAGAACAATAAATTTGGATTAATAGCTCTTAAACTAAGTCTGAAGAATGAATTTCAAGCATGCCTCTGAAGACTATGCATGTCACTATTGTGCACAAACTCAGCATGCCTCTAAAGAGTTCATATCAACATAAAATTAACTCTGAAGAGACTATTCAAATTACAAATTCAAAGCTCACAATTCGTTCATTAAAATGCTACAACACACTCCAAATGCCACCTCTGATATGCAGCCTCTAATGTTGCACTGACTCTGAAGTTTCAACAAGGTTATTTGCCCAATGACACTAATTCTAAGTCATGAAAGTCTACCTCTGAATATCATTATTCAAGAAACACATCATCTCACTCCAACAATAAATTCAACGCCTTTGATGGAAAGTCAATGGAAAAATTCAAAGAATTAAGTAAGAAAAAAAGACTTAGCCGAATCAAAAACACTTGTTTTCAAAGACAATCTAAAATAATATTTGATTCAGATTTATAATTGAAGAAAATCGTTGACCCTGTTGAAAAGAAGATATGGTCATGATTTGAAGAAGATATGATCAAGATCTTATCAACAAGAAGATTTGAATTATTTACAAGAAGATTTGATCAAGATTTATCACAAGAAAGTACGAATTATTTACAAGAAGATTTGATCAAGATTTATCACAAGAAGGTATGAATTATTTATAAGAAGTTTTATCACAAGAAACACACACAAGAAGATACATTCATTATACGAACAATATCAAGAAACATGAGTTGGACTTAGTCATATTCCTACTTGTGAAATTTCAAGAACCTGTGCAACACTTGTGAATCTTAACAAAATACGAACAATATCAATCTAAAACACTTACAAGCTCAATCTTAACAAAATACGAACAATATTAATATGAAGAATTTTCAAACTCAGTCTAAAAAATACAAACAAAATTAATCTAGAAGAACTAGTTAGATTGAAATCAGAATTAAAGAATTGGCTAAGGAATATATAATCAAAAAACATCTTTTTCTGAATTATTTTTGAATAAGATCGTTGTTGACCAAGCTAGGAATGGAGAAACGATTCATAACTAAACAAGGAATAAATTGAAGCCCTAATGTCATCTATAAATAGAAAGTCAAGGCTGAAGAAGAGGATCATAAAAAAATAAAAAAAGAGTGGAAGAATTCAAGCTCAGAATTCCAAATTTGTGCTATAGTTCAAACAGAAAAACACTTGTTCGAATAAGAAATATTTTCTGTGATTTTTTCTTAACATGTGATAGTAATTGTTATAATCAGGCTGTTAGAAGCAACTACTCAAGTTCCAAACCATTGTATTCAAACCTGTTAGTTGTGCTTGTGTACCATTAACAATCTGTGGTTGGAAGATTATGTGGAGAATACTTGACTTGTAGGGTCAGGGTGTTGTGTGCCTTCAACAATTTGAGGTTGTCAGATTGTGTGGAAAAGAGTGGAAGAACTCAAGCTCAGAATTCCGAATTCGTGTTAGAGTTCAAACAGAAAAACACTTGTTCGAATAAGAAATATTTTCTGTGAGTTTTTCTTAGTATGTGATAGTAATTGTTATAATCAGGTTGTTAGAAACAACTACTCAAGTTCCAAACCATTGTATTCAAACTCGTTAGTGGTGCTTGTGTACCATTAACAATCTGTGGTTGGCAGATTGTGTGGAGAAGACTTGACTTGTAGTGTCAGGGTGTTGTGTGCCTTCAACAATTTGGGGTTGTCAGATTGTGTGGAGAAAACTTGGATGCAACTACTCAAGTTCCAAACCATTGTATTCAAACCCGTTAGTTGTGCTTGTGTACCATTAACAATCTGTGGTTGGAAGATTGTGTGGAGAATACTTGACTTGTAGGGTCAGGGTGTTGTGTGCCTTCAACAATTTGGGGTTGTCATATTGTGTGGAAAAGAGTGGAAGAACTCAAGCTCAGAATTCCAAATTCGTGTTAGAGTTCAAACAGAAAAATACTTGTTCGAATAAGAAATATTTTCTATGAGTTTTTCTTAGTATGTGATAGTAATTGTTACAATCAGGTTGTTAAAAGCAACTACTCAAGTTCTAAACCATTGTATTCAAACCCTTTAGTGGTGCTTGTGTACCATTAACAATCTATGGTTGGCAGATTGTGTGGAGAAGACTTTACTTGTAGGGTCAGCGTGTTGTGTGCCTTCAACAATTTGGGGTTGTCAGATTGTGTGGAGAAAACATGGATGGTATAGTGAAGGTGTGTGTATTCCTCAAAAGTGTGGGGTTGTCAGGCTGTTTGGGAAGACTGGCTTGGAGGGTCAGGTGCTTTGTAATTCAAATTGTTAAATTAGTGGATTAAATCCTTCTAAGTGAAGGGACTAAATGTACCCAACTTAGTGGGGAACCAGGATAAATTACTTGTCTCACTTTATTACTGACCTCCTTAGTTTTGTTTTTTCTTTTACTCTAAGTCTGAACTAGTTTAATCAAGACTAACCAAATTTGGGTACATAAGAACAAAATTGTCTATGGTGCATATGTCCTCAGCAATCAAGTTAAAAACCAATCATAGTACATGGAGGCACAATGTCTTTTGGAGGAAAGCAATCAAGTTAAAACACCAATAATAATAATAATAAATAAAATAATATTTTCTCCCTTCTATTCTTTATTTGGGTCTAACACTATCTACCTAATAACCTCCACTTTAAATTTTCCCTAAAGTCCACAATACATACTAAGTAATAATAGGCAAAAAGGAATACCGAAACCCTAGCCGCCATCACCTTCACACCTCCTCTTCTTCGTTTATCAAAATCTTGGAATTCTTTTCTTGTGAACAACTTCGTGGGGGCATAGAGCTTCTTACTAGGAAGAAAAGTGGCCAAGGTAAGGGCTTTTCCCCACACAAATTATAGTTAGACCGTTGGTTGGATGACATGAAATTAATAATTGTAATTGCTTGGTTTTGAAAGGAATAAATGTCGACTAATAAATTAAAATAATGAAATTTGAATCCTTTACGTTGAGTTTGATATGTAATGTATGTTTTTTTTTAAGAAGTAAAGTATGAATTTTTATATTATACGTGAAAAAGTTTTAATTTTTATGATGGATATGAAGCAAAATATGATTTTTTTTTATGTTATATATAAGATAAGGTTTTGATTTTGATGATGTATATGAGTTGGAGTTTGAAGTTTCTTGTTATATATAAAGTTTTAATCTTTTTGGTGTAAATGAAGTTAAGTTCCGATTTTTATGCGTACGTGGTGAAAATTATTATTTAATGATTATTTGTCTATGAATATATGATTCTCATGATAAGGATGTGTGATATGTGATCTTTGTGATGTGTGAATAAGATGATGGTTTTAAAAAGGTATATTTTTTTTGAATGCATATGACATGATTCTTAGTGGGTTGTGTGCGAGTAAAGTTTTGGATAATATATGGTCATGTCATGGCATATGCATCTTCGTGGGAGTTGCCTTAGTGGCAGGTTTATTTTCCCTATTGGTATGGGTGATTTTTCTGTGTGGAAGTTGCCTTAGTGGCAGGTTTATATCTGGATCATATAGTTTCAGGAGCATGCATTATACATATGTTTTTTATATACGATTTACTATTTGCACATTTTTTTTCTTTTAAATTGGAAATGTTTACTTTTATATGTTGTGTTATTCTTCTATATGTTTAGTTTTGGTTTGATGTGGACGATGGAAAAAACTAACCCTTACAACAACATTTTAGGTACTAATGAGTTCGAGGAGATTCAAGAGTAGTTGATGAGTATTAACGTAAGGTAAAAATGGAGTTTTCAAGACAATTTTGTAATAATAGGATTGCCGCAATATTTCTATGTCTATTTTTAAATCTTTTGTCACCAAACTTTAAAATGCATTCATTCTAGAAATACGGAAATGGGTTCCCTTCCGTTACGAATACTTGCTTTTTCTTTGTATTAGTTTTTGAATAAACATTTTTTAATAATATTAAATAAATATGATTGTTACTAATTATTTAAATGGATAAATGTTAGATATTCTTAAAACAACAAAAATTGTCGTAAATTTTTCTAAAAGTATTTTTAAGTAACGTTTTGGATTTAAAAAATCTGGGGCGTTACAAAGACAATCTAAAATAAAATTTTATTCAGCTTTGTAATTGAAGTAAATCTTTGACCAAGTTGAAAAGGCGATATGGTCAAGATTTGAAGAAGATATAATCAACATCTTATCAACAATGAGATATGAATTATTAACTAGAAGATTTGACCAAGATTTATTTACAAGAAGAATTTGATCATGATTTTCACAAGAAATATGAATTAATTTAAATAAGATTTGATCAAGATTTATCTACAAGAAGATATGAATTATTTATAAGATTTGATCACAATTTATCACAAGAAGATATGAATTGTTTACAAGAAAATTTGATCAAGATTTATCTATAAGAAGATCTGAATTATTTACAAGAAGATATAATCAAGAATTGTTTATCAGAAGAAACACTCTCAAGAAGATACATTTATTATTTGCAAATATATGATGAAGAAAATAAGCGAACTCAAAAGCACAAAATTTCCTAAGTCATTAGAGTTCATAAGGTTAAGGTCTAAAGAAACACTTGCTCAAAAGAAATATTTTCCCGCACAAAATTCAAGAACCAGTCCAACACTATGTTCCCGCCTAGATCAAACAAGCAATAGGAAGGATGTTTCATATGAAGAATTTACAAACTTACCTTCAACAAAATACGAACATTATCATCTTGAAGACTTTACAAACTCAATCTTAAGAAAATATGAATAGTATCAATCTGAAGAATTTACAAACTCAATTTGAACATGATACGAACAAAATCAATCTAGAAGAATAGTATCGAAAAGCATATTGTTCAGAATTATTTTTGAATAAGATCATTGTTGACCAAAATAGGAATGAAGATACAATTCAGAATTTAACAAGGACTAAATTGAAGCCCCAATGAAGATACTTAAGGCTGAAGAAGAAGATCATCGAAAAATCAAAAAAGAGTAGAAAAACTCAAGCTCAAAATTTCAAATTCATCTTAGAGTTCAAAGAGAGAAACATTTGTTCGAATGAAAAATATCTTTTAAATTTTTTTCTTAGAATGTGGTAGTCATTTTTATAATCAACTTGATAGAAGCAATTACTCAAGTTCAAAACCTTTGTATTCAACCTCGATAGTGGTGTTAGTGTGCCTTCAATAATTTGGGGTTGTTAGATTGTTTGCAGAAGATTTGACTTGTAGCGTCAAGGTGTTGTGTGCCTTCAACAATCTAGGGTTGTCATATTGTTTGGAGAAGACTTGACTTGTAGGGTCATGGTGTTGTGTGCCTTCAATAATCTGGGTTTGTCAAATTGTGTGGAGAAGACTTGGCTGGTAGAGTCAAGGTGTGTGTATTCCTCAAATGTCTAGGGTTGTCAAGTTATTTGGGAAGACTGGCTTGGAGGGTCAGGTGCTTTGTAATTCAAGTTGTTGAATTAGTGGATTAAATCCTTCTAAGTTAAGAGATTGGATGTAGCCAAGTTAGTGGTGAACCAGGATAAATTACTTGTGTCGTTTTATTCCTACACACCTTAGTTTTGTTATTTCTTCTACTCTAAATAAATCATTAAGTCTAAACCAGTTTAATAAAATAATGAAAAAGTTATCAACTTAGTCAAACACAATAAAAATAATAAATTACTTTTGTCACTAAGTGTTTTCTAGTGTGAAAGTCAATGTTACAATTCGCTTGTCAGAAGCAAACCAATTTGTTCCAAACTCCTATAACCTAGCCCAATAGTGGCTTTCGTGTTCCTCAATCAATCTATAGGTTTTCTTGTTATGTTAGAAGACATGGCTCGTAGAGTTAAGGTGTTTGTGTTCCTCAAAAAGTCTATAGGTGTCAGGTTGTTTAGAGAAGACTAGCTTGTAGGGTCAAGTGCTTTGTAATTCAAGATTTGAATTATTGTATTAAATCCTTCTAAGTGAGAGGACTAGACGTAGCTTCCAAGTTGGTGGTGAACTAGGATAAATTTTTGTGTCACTTTAATTATGCAATTTTTGTTTTACTTCGGCCTCTGATTGCTTAACCTAATTTCTACTACTTTTATTCTAAGTAAGTCACCAAACCCAAACCAGATTTAAATAAATTAACAAAAAGAATCCAACTTCAATGGAAAATCAATAGCTCAGTTTCCCAAATTAGCAAAAAGAATTCAACTTAGTCGAACATATTTAAACCCCTTTCTTGTGTTTGCAGCTTTAGCCTGGTGGTGATTGGGTTACCATACATTTTAAGTATGAGAAGTTGAGTGTCTTTTGTTTCTAGTGTGGAATTATGGGTCACATAGAACATACTTGTGAGAAAACGATTCCACATCGAGACAGATGGCAGTTCAGTTGGGGAAATTTTCTTAAGGACGAAGTGTTTCAACCCGATGGTGGTGGCATGAATCAGTGGCTACGAGAAGGAGGATCGAGAAGCATGGGGGGATCTCCGACCAGAATTAATGCGTGGAGCGACAGTCATAGGATTGGCATTAATGTTAACATTAACAAAATGGGAGAAATTAGATGCCATATGTTATGGTTTCTACAAGCACTAGAGCAGTTGTTCATATTGAGATTGGTGTTCTAACAAATTGTCTTACTGCACATGTAGGACTAGTTCTCCAGCTCACTCACAAGCCTACTTCTCCATCAAACCAAACATCCCAATTTACTACATCTTACGGTGCGTTGTTGCTGATTTGTTTGAATGAAGGACAAGAAGTTGGGATTGAAAAAAATACAAGTAGGACGGTCTGACACAATTACTACTAGTTGGTCAAGCAAAGGTATAGTTCTTGCACAAGACAATATGGTGGGAGCATTGGTATGAACATTGACAGTCTGGAGGTACTTGTTGAGACAACATTTGATGGGGACACTAACATGAAGACTAGCCATTTGTTATTGCCAGGTCCTGGACACCAGGCCTTCCAAGAGAAATGGGCATTATGGGTTGGAATAGTTGAGGTTTGGGTAATCTTCGAGCAAGTTGGAATAATCTTTTGGTACAAAACTTTAGTTCATGCTAATAAAGTTGAAGAATTGCGTTATGTTTTGGGTATTGATTTTTCTTTTTCTTTGGATAAACAAGGTAGAGGGGGAGGTAAAGCTCTTTTTTGGATAAACTCTATAAATTGCACAATTACAAACTATTCACTTAATCATATCAATGTGGAAGTCGTGGGCAGAAGTTAACGGAATTGGAGACTTACGGGGTTCTATGGTTATCCAAAAAGCAATAGGAGAAAAGACCTTTATATCTTCTTGAGGAGTCTTGCACACATGTCTACATTGTCGTGGCGTATCATTGGTGACTTTAATGATATTTTGGCCCTTGACGAGGAAAAAAGGAGAGTGGAAAGAGTGGATTTGTTGATAAATGGTTATCGTGAGGTTGTTGCATATGCGGGCCTTGTTGACATTTATATGAAAGGCTACCCACTGACCTGGTTTAAGAGCTTAAGCAAAAATAGAGGGATGGGGATCCTGCCTAGTCTTGAGAGATGCACTGAAGATATGACTCATTGGAGTAAGCATCATTTTCACCAAATAAAAAAAGAAATTGCAAAGTACCGAGAAGACCTTGAACGTGCCCGTCTTCGAGGTGATTCATCATATTTCTGTTATTTTGACTTTTTGAAGACGAAAAGGCTATTTTATAGGTTACAGATGATGCTTTCTGGATCTGACGTGCTAAAAATTATAGTTTGCAAGATGGAGATTTAATTCTTCATGTCTTTACATTTGCTAGATGACAAGTCAATCGCAATACCTTTTTGGAAGACCAAAATGGGAGAAGAGTCACAAAGGATGTTGAATTGTGTATTTTGGCTATAAATTATTTTAATGAAATCTTTTAGAAGGAAAATAGTGTACAAAACCCAGTGTTGGTTGCTCTTGTTTAGGAATAAATTATTTTCCCTCAGCTCTTAATTCTACTAACATAGCTTTACTTCTAAAAGGCATCACACAAAAACTATGAAAAATTGGAGGTCAATTCCATTATGCAATGTGATTTATAAAGTGATAGCCAAAGTTCTTGTAAACAAACAAAATATTGTTCTTAGCAAATGTATCTCAAATAATCAATCAACTATTGTTCTTGGTAAATCTATAATTGATAATATTATGGAGCCATTTGGGATAGTCCATTACATGCAATCTAAGACTCGAGATAGGGTAGGTGATGTTGTGCTAAGACTTGATATTAGTATGAGATGGATTGGGATAACTTTGGAAAGGTCACGCTAGCCATTGGTTTTCATAAAAATTGGATGAGATGGATTATGTTGTGTGTCAAAACTGTGAACTATTCTATGATTGTCAATGATGATATAGTTGGCCCTATAATACCTGGGGCGACACTTCACCATAGTGACCCTCTCTCACCCTATCTCTTTATCATTTGCAATGAAGGGCTATCAACGTTGATTAGGCAAGCTAAAACTAGAGGCGACATACATGGCACCAAAATTTGCAGACAGGCACCAATCATTTCCAACCTAATTTTTGCAAATGATCGCTTCCTCGTCACATTGAACTAATCCACACATATTTAGAACACCTTATCCATAGAATCATTCTGCATCAGAAATTTTCTATAGTTGGAATGTGGACCGAAAAACCAAATAATCTATTGATGATTTGTTGGGAGTACAAGCAATACACAACACGGTAATTATCTGAAGAGGCCCTCGATTATTTGTTGAAGTAAAAAGGCTATGTTCTAATTTATCAAAGATCGGGTGAAGAAGAAAATCAATTTTTATAGTAGCAAATGTATGTCTAAGGCATGGAAAAAAAGGCTTATTAAAGTTGTGCTCAGGATATTCCTTCTTATGCAATGAGTATCTTCCAGATACCATCCTCATTGGCTGATCAAGTTGAGAAAATGATGAACTTTTTTTGGCGAGGTCATAATAATCATTGGCTTTCTTGGGACAAACACTCTATGCACGAGTACGATGGTGGAATGGGATTTAAAAATATTAGTGCTTTTATGAATACCCTAATACTCTTGTCAATAGGCTATTCATAGCAAGATACTTTGCAAATGGTGATTTCCTTGGATCTCAAGTATTAGTGCAAAAGTGGTTTTAGCTACAATCCTCTTATTAATGTTTGATGATAACAAAACCAATAAAAACAATTATTCCTTAACTATTTGCTACGTGTGCATAAATGGTTATCTATTTTAAAGTAGCATAAATTATGAGTAGGTTAGGGATAATGGTCTAAGTGTTTTTAACACATAATATTATCACCTAATAAATAATTAATTATGTTTACTAATCAAGTGAATCAAGATATATTTTGTAAGAAGCATTGTAACGCATTTGGTAATCTATAGACTGAGTCAAAGCATTAAAGACCATGGAAATATGAGTCGACCAATAACCATCATATCACAAAGGTACAAAATGCTACAATGATCATATGTCTTGGGCTAAAGTTAACTAAGAATCAAGATCTTCATTGATGCTTTGAATCAAGACCAAATAAGATAGCTTTGAATGAAGCATCTATTAGAGTCAATGCTCTGAAAGTCAAATCCTCTAATAAACAAAGAAAGATGATTAATTACTCAAGGCAAATGCACCGGGGCTCTGAAGAACCTATTAAAGTAGTGTATGACTCTGATCAACGCACTTTCAGCGTGCCTTTCACAATTTAATTATACAAGTTCACTTTGATTATTCTACGTCTGATAATTGTGCAAACCAGTTGATCGTCTGATCAATGCATCAAGTCAACACTCTAATAAAAATTCAACTTTCCTAAGTCAAACATGTCATCCAAGAACTCTAAAGGAGTCAACATCTCAACATCCTCTGCTTATCAAAGTTGGACTTATCCTCTGGTTGAAGAAGTGCATGTGTCCATTCTCTATCTCCACTATGTTATTTTATCTATGGATTTTATGATTTAACTTTATTGTATTTAAATATTTCTATAATCCTAAGTTGAATGAGCAACTCCTAAAATCCCGGGTTGGGAGGAAAATTGGCAGAGTGACATGTCTTTTTTATCAAAGCCACACCATGCTCCAGCCCATATAGCCTATCAGCGAATATCCGAATTAATGCTAACCAATTCCAAGAAATGAAATCATCATGTTGTGCATTCCCTGTTTGATGATGCCATAACTAACATCAATACTACTACTCCTTCGTTAGCTTATGCGAAAGAAGGTAGGAAGGTTTGGAAACCATAGAAAAATGGTTTGTATTCGGTGCAAAGTGCCTACCTTTTATGTGTAAATGAGGCGATTGATATTTCTCAGTTAATGGTTAATGGTCGATGGAATTTAATATTGAAAATAAGAGCTCCACCGAAAGTAAAATATCTAGTGTGGCGGTTATGTCATAACTGTTTGCCTACACAAGCCCGGTTGAATAAGTGTGGTGTTTGTTGTGCATCCAACTACAACATTATTGACAATGCTATAGAGGACAATTATCACTTATTTTTTCAGTGTCATAATAACATTTGATTTTGACAACAAATTGGGTTGTGTATTATGATCAATTTTTCTGCATCTCGCACAAACAGCACAAATGTTGTAATTTCACAGTGCTACAATAACTGAATACAAATGTTGTCGCCAGCTTCGATACCACGTTGTGGTGTGAGTGGAAGCAACACAATAATATAGTTTGGAACCAACAGATGGGAGACATTCAAACAGTATGCTCACGCAATAACAACATGTTGTCTGAATGGCAACAAGTACAAAAAATCTGCATCAGACCAGCCATGGTACAGGTCTCCAATGTGGTTGTTCGGTGGCACTGAAATGTAATAATAATGATGCTTTTTCATCTCAAATTAATAGGATAGGAGTTGGCCTTTGTATTCGTGACGCATATGCGCATTTTGTGCTTGCGAAATCATAATGATTTTCTACTATTTGTACTGTTGAAATAGGAGAAGCGGTTGGTCTTTTGACGACTTTGCAGTGGGTCCATAAGCTATCACTAGAGAATGTAAATTTTGAGATGGACTCCAAAGTGGTTGTCGATAAAATTCATCTTTAGCTAGATGGGTTTTAATTATGTATTTTATGGGTTTTACTTCTATATCGAGGAACATGATGAAGAAGATGAAGATCCTTAACAATTAAAATTTAGGATTTTAAATTTTAATAAAAATTAATTAAATAATATATAATTTGTGGGTTTGCATGTGCCACCACGACAATATTATGGACACTTCACCATCTTAACAGATATGTGTCTTTTTAATGGTGTTAAATGTAAATTAAAAAATAAAAAGACCATGACATGTACATTTTCATATTTAAAAGGCTAATTTAAGGAAAAACTTAAAGTACAATTCATATAAAGGATCTACTTTAAAGCACTGCAAACCTAATTTTTCCTAAAATATATTATTTCAAATTTTGAATTGACTTTTTGTTTCGAAGCTATAATGGAGTCCACATTTGTTATTCCCTCACTCAGAGACCAAATCTTTTGCATAATTTATTCAGACAGATTACATTTATGTTTCATCATGATAACATTTATTGTTTTATTCCTTTTAATGAAGCTTACATATATATATATATATATATATATATATATATATATATATATATATATATATATATATATATATATAATATTTTCTTCAAACAAGACAAAAATTGGTACAGCAACATGTTAAACCATAATTAATGATAGGAGCCCAATATCCTTGTAAATAGCCTTTACTGATACAAAAGGATTTACAATCATGTACTTGATCAACTTTGGAAAAACATTTTTGTACCGGAAGTTCAATGGCAATACCTATTGAAAAAAGTAATATTAATGTAATAATTAGTTAACATATAGGCTTAAATATATGATTGGTCCTTACAAATATGTGTTTCTTTTTTGTTTTAGTCCATGTGAGTTTTTTGTTTGATTTGTGTCCTTGTAAATATTTTTATTTTGTTTTTAGTCATTGCTTTTTGTTGAATTAGATATAAGTAATTATAAAGGCCAATTTCAAAAAAACAAAAAACTTTTACGGACTAAAAAAAAATGAAAACATAATTACTAAGACCAATCATGTATTTAAGCCTAATATCTCTATAAGAGAAATAATATGTACAAAATTCAAACTCTGTTGTGAAATTTGTCTACATACCAGTTGAAAATAGAAGAACCACAACCAAAGTTGTCACAATAAAATTTTGTTTACTAATCGTTGTTTGTATCTTCTTCTTCTTCTTCACTGATCCTCTGTAAGTTAATAATTACATTCAACATATATATATATATATAATAAATACTAAATAAAGAATAAATAACAAAATACTTATGGATATTTACTTTAAGTTACTGACTTACAACATAACCTTTAGATTATTTTAATACCAATTATATTATTTATTCTTCAGTCAAAGTCTCTAGTAAAAAAATACAATTTTTCTTTTTAAGATTATATTATTTTATTTTATTATTTTATATACTTAAATTTTTGTTATCCTTTGTGTTGAATGGCACTATGCTATTTTTGCATTCCTTATAATAATAATAATAATAATAATAATAATAATAATCATAAATAATAATAATAATAACTTATTATTATTATTATTTATGATTATTATTATTATTATTATTATAACAACAACAACATAAATTCGGTAGTTCGAATGAGAGGAAAATTTTCTCCAGTAGAGTTTTCATGTCCATAATAGATGATCATGTCATTTGGAAGTGGCCTCGTTTGTGTTCTCCACATCCTTATATTATCCATCATGTCCACACTTTTCCTTCTCACTTTCAATTGCTTTCCCATAAGTTTGGTTTCAAAGACTTTTTGAAGGTGCAAACACAAGAAGCAGGTTGAATTGTGTTTGTCTAAGTTGGATTCTTTTTTGTTATTTGATTAACACTAGTTCGGGTTTGATGCAGGAGTATAGTGAGGAAAGTGACACATGTAATTTATCTTGGTTCACCACTAATATGGCTACATTCAGTCCTTTCACTCAAAATGATTTAATCCACTAATTCAACAACTTGAATTACAAAGCACTTGACCCTACAAGTCAGTCTTCTCAAAACAACCTAACATCCCCATATTTTTTTAGGAACATAAACACCTTGACTCAACCAGCCAAGTCTTCTCCACACAACCTGACAACCCCAAATTGATGAAGGCACACAACACCTTGACCTTACAAGTCATGTCTTCTCGACACAATCTAAGAGCCACAGATTACTTAAGGCACACTAAAGCCACTATTGGGTTGGGTTTCAATGATGCTTACTTGATTGGAACTTGATTGTTTTGCTTCTAACAAGCAGATTCGATACAATGATATTTCCACACTACATCAGCTAGAATATTTTTCTTTGAATGAGTTATTTGCTAGAACCTAAAACCATCCACTCTAAATACTTAGAAAATTGAGCGCTTGGGGTTTTCTAAACAACTTTGATTTTTTAGGATTTCTAAGTTTGTGTATTCATGTTGTTCTTATATTTCTTATTCAGCTTTGATCAACTATTTACAATTGAAATTAGGGCTTTAGTTTAGTCCTTTGAGAATTTTGAATCGTTTCTTCATTCTAACTTGGTTAACAATGATTTTCTTCAAAAATAATTCTAAAGATGTGATTTGATGATATGTCTTTTAGTGAATTCTTTATTTTAAAATATGATATGAGCAATTCTTCTAGAATGATATGATGCGTATTTTCTCCAAATTGCATTTGGAAATTATTCCCTTCATACGCTTGATTGATTTGGGTGGGAACAATTATTGGGCCGTGTTCTTGAGCCTTCATAATTTTTTATACGATTAAGTAAAATTTATCTTTTATCAGAATTGTTGACATTCCATCAGAGGCATTGACTATTCTTCATCAGAGTATAACTTGATTAATGGAGTCAGATTGTTGCATTATTTGCTTTCTTGATAGTTAGAGGCAGACTACGTGACTTATATGTGGTCTAGGCAAATCACATTTATTTCCTTATCAAATTAAGAGAAATTTCATAGTGTGTTGTGTATTAGAGGCAGCACTTTGGAACGTGTTGCAGTCTTTAAAAACAGCAAAATAATAGAGTATAAATAAATAAATAAATAAATAAATAAAACTTTTGAACGATTTATTTAAGGCAAAAGTATCACTTAATCATGGACAAGTCATATTAATCCAAAGTTTCCATCAGCTTAACAATTTGATGGTCATAACAGTGATCAAATTAAATTCCTTTTGAAGCACACGTACATAAGTTACTGATAATTATAAATGTAGTCCCAACCCGATGTCACTATCAGAGCAAAATTTCCCCAAATTACAGATGTTCAAATATGAAATTAACAGAAGGAATATGATAAAAGTCTTCAAGATGAGACGACTTCCTACACTCTGAGAGTATTAATCTTCACCTGCAGCTTGTAGCTCGTCTACGTCCATCGCAAACGCCAAACACAAACAACGAGGGGTGAGTATCGAAATTATGTAATAGTATAATGTAAATGAGAAGAACACGTAAGTAATCAAATTAACACAAACATGAGAACATTCCAGAACATAATATCAAGGTTAATCTAAATCAATCACAATAAAACAGTCACAGGGAGAAAATGTTATGCATGTCCTATACTTTATACTTCTTCATCACTTGGTACCATTCTACTCTGAAGTACTTGGTTAGGAGGCCTGATAATATGCCACTACAAGAATGGACGGACAATTCATGAATGGCCAAGTCCTCATAAATCCCCTAAACTCAACCCGAGACACATATACGCGACGGTCGAGGTACTCTTGTTTTGCACGGTAGCTCCCGACCTTAGGGAATAACCCACTAATCCACTTAGGAATTCCCAACTAGATGTACCCCCAAGGTCTATCAGTCTTACCTTACGGTTTGACTGTAGCCCTCCACGATCAGGCTCATTCAGTTGTACTTCCCCGAATCACTAGGTTTGTCAAACCCTCCCTATATGATGACAAAATAATCCTCACTCCAAAACTACAGCATCTATCTCATACGTACTGGATTGTCATAACTCAATAATTTTCAGTTGTACTTCACAATATTCATCATCAAATATATATATTAGTCAATCATAAATAAACCCCAATATTTGGTCTACGCTACTCACAATACACATTCCAATCACATAATAAGAAATCAAACATGTGGGACATTCAAGTAATATCATAATTTCAATAAAGTTACAAGAACACTCAAGTACATATCATTCATACAATAACAATCAGCATAAGGTTCATAAAACTAGACAGTATGAAATCTTGATATACATAAATTCACAGCAATTCTATAGGTTGCTAAAATATGTTTTAGTCCTCCCTATTACCATCCATATATTATTAATTAATTATTATCACTCAATAGGGCTCGACCATACGTAGTAAGCCCCGGATGAATATCTGGGAATTTCAATATTCCCGTTCATCTCATGTCATTTTATACTCATAATATCGAACCTCATCTCACCCCTTACCTAGGCTGAAGATTTTTCTCAACGAAGCTGGTCCGTTGATGTAATGTGTCGCGTCTTCGCCAATCACCGTCTCTAACAGCCTAGTCTTTGAAATCAATGTATGATTTTGATATTAAGAGTTGCGGCTGGATGCAACAGGGCAGTAGTCAATTCAATTTTTCTCTTCCTAATAGAACGGGGAAACAGAGACACGAAATGCACGACAGCCTCCTTTATTCACTTATATACCTATCTATACGTACTAGTAGTATTAGGTATATTATTAGGCTTATTATCAGACATATACACTTAGCCCATGACCCTTATTATTTTTAATATTATTATTATTGTTAATATTGTTATTATTATCATTATTATTATTATTATTATTATTGTTATTATTACTACAATCATAAACCCACTCTACTAATGCTTAGGTTAATAGACTAATGTAGCAACACACACGTTTACTTCTTATTTTATTTTATATATATATATATATATATTAAAACAAAATTGAATATTATTAATATTAATAATTTAAATAAATCATTAGGGCGAACACATAGGACAAACACGAAGGAAATTATCGCACATCTCAACATACGGATAATAATAGTTGTGCATTATATTTTATAATTAAAATATAATAATAAGATATTGGGGTGTTACAGAAGTAATGTTCATTAGAGAATGTAGAAGTATTGTTCATTTAAGGTAGTATTTAGAATCAGTTTCAAAGCCATTCTTTAGAGGCACTCTTCAAACCTGGTTATCAAACCATGTCTTCAGACCCAGACTTCAAACTCAAACTTCAGACCCAGACTTCAGACCCAGACATCAGACTCAAACATCATAGTCAATCTTTGTAACTTTCAGAGGCACGTTACTTTTAGATGCATATGTTTAGAGGAAGATGCGTATACATTATGTTCCTCAGATCTCATCCTTTGGTCATTTCCTCTTGTTACTTCTTCTAGTGACTTTCCTTTGATCGCTTCCTCTGGTTACTTCTTCTAGTGACTTTCCTTTGGTCGCTTCCTTTGGTATCTTTCCCCTAGTCGCCTCCTGTGGTGGTATCCTCTGGTTGTTTCCTCAGGTACTTTCCTCTGATTTTCTTCTTTGCATACTTAGTGAAGCCAAATTTATTATTCTCATAAAATACTTTTTTTAACATCAAAACTCTAAATATAAGAAACAAACAAACTTGGTTCTAACACTTTTGTCCAAACTTTGTCAAATTCGTATGCAATCTCAATAACTCAATTTCCTAAACCTTTATCAAGAATGATCATTTATCTATAAACATTTTTAAAGCTGAATATCAAGAGGGTCTCGCAGACAGACATAAAGTTCTTCATGGATGTTTTATACTTAACCTTTTGAGGAGACAACCATTATTGGGGTAGTTACAAGATAAAAGATAAGTTTTCTAAGTATTCATTCTAAAGAAAATATTTAGTTGAATCAAAATTTCTAAGTATTCAAGAACAAGCTCGAATCCATTCCCGCCCCATTCAATCAAAAGTGTGAGGGAAGATTCACATGAATAAGTTTTTGAACACAATCTGAAATTAGATAGATTCAGAATTATAATTGAATCAAATATTTGACCAAGGTGAAAAGAAGATATGGCCAACATATTGTTCACAAGAAGATATGGTCAAAACATTGTTCACAAGAAGATATGGTCAAAATATTGTTTACAAGAAGATATGGTCAAAATAATGTTCACAAGAAGATATGGCGAAAATATTGTTCACAAGAAAATATGGTCAAAATATTTTTCACAAGAAGATATGGTCAAAATATTGTTCATGGGGATGATATGCTCAGAATTTGTTCACAAGAAGATATGCTCAAAATTTGCTCACAAAAAGACATGCTCAAAATTTGTTCACAAGATGATACACTTAGAATAATTCACAAGAAGATACACTCAAAATTATTTACAAGAAGAAACACTCATAATTATTCACAAGAAGATACACTCATAATTTGTTCACAAGAAGATACATTCAAAATTTGTTCACAAGAAATATATGGTCCATATTTTACAAGGAAAAAAGTGAAACGCTAATCTATTCTATAAATAAATACTCAAGGCCGAATATGAAAGCACGAACTCATAAATCCGTACAATTCATAAAAAAATTTGAGAGCTCAAATTTTCTTAAGTATTCAAAGTTCAAAGGATTAAGTTCTAGAGAACAATTTTCTCGAAGAAATATTTTCGAAGGGTTTTACTCAGAAATCAATTTTAACAATCTGCTTAGTAGAAGCAAAACAGAATTTGTTCCAAACTTGTGTAACCCAGCACGATAGTGCCTTTAGTGTTCATCAAGCAATCTGTGGTTTTCAGCTTGTTATGAGAAGACTTGACTTGTAGGGTCAAGGTGTAGTTGCCTTCAACAATCTGTGGTTTTTTCAGGTTGTATGGAAAAGACTTGACTTGTAGGGTCAAGGTGTTTCTTTGCCTCAAAAAGTCTGTAGGTG
Organism: Cicer cuneatum; assembly: GCA_037974295.1. NCBI lineage: Eukaryota > Viridiplantae > Streptophyta > Magnoliopsida > Fabales > Fabaceae > Cicer > Cicer cuneatum. The sequence continues at coordinate 32,247,904 of JBBPBO010001986.1, read as the reverse complement.
TCAGGTTGTTTAGAGAAGAATGATTTGTAGGGTAAGATGTTGGGTAATTCAAGGATTTGAAATAGTGGTTAAATCATTCTAAGTGAAGGGACTAGATGTAGCTACCAAGTTAGTGGCGAACGAGTATAAACCTGTTTGTGTCACTTTACTTTTGCACTCTTTAATTTACTACTGCCTCGGATTACATAAGCTTAATTGTTACTTCAACCCCCCATTCCCGTGTTTGCACCTTTACTTTGCATCAAGAGCCTAATCTCAAAGCTGAGCACTTTATAGTGATTGAGGAAAGATGCAAGGATTCAACATGTCTGGATTCGATGAAGAAGCCTTTGATGGAAACTGTTTGAAACAAGTTGGTTTTCCAATTATATTTTTTATGTTGACAAAATCATTTTATAAGAGCAATAAATTTGGATTAATGGCTTCATTAAGAATGGAAGAATCAAATTAGAGGAAGGTACCAAAGGAAGCGACTGGAGGAAAGTCACTAGAGGAAGTGACAAGAGGAACACAAAGTATGTGTGTCTGCCTCTTAACATATGCCTCTGAAGGTTATGAAGATTGCCTTTGATGTTTGAGTTTGAAGTATGGGTCTAATGTTTTGGTCTGAAGACTAGGTCTGATAATTGGGTGTGAAGATTGCCTCTGAAGAATGGCTTTGAAAGTGAGTCTGAAGACTAAATTTGAAGCATGCCTCTAAAGCCCCTGCATGTCTCTAATGTGCACAGACTCAAAATGCTTATAAAGAGTTCATATCAAGGTATAATTGACACTAAAGAGATTGCTCAAATCATAAATTCAAAGCTCAGAATTTGCTGATAAAAATGGTGCAACACACTCCAAATGATGCTTCTGATATGCAGCCTCTAATGTTGCACTCACTTTGAAGTTTCAACAAGGTGATTTTTCCAATGCCACAAATACTAAGTCATGCAATTCTTCCTCTTACTATCATTATTCAAGAAACACAACATCTCACTCCAACAAGAAAGTCAGTGCCTCTGATGGAAAATCAACGGCTGAAATTTAAGGAATTAAGTATGAAAATAAGACTTAGCTGAATTAAAAACTTGTTAAGATCCCAGAGCAACCCAAATCCGTTCCAGCTCAAATCAAGCAAGAGCACAAAAAGAGATTCTTGTTTTTGAAGACAATCTAAAATATGATTTGATTCAGATTTATAATTGAAGAAAACATTAGATCATTACTTTACCTTATTGCCTCCAAACGTGATATTATGATTAGTGTGTGTGTGTATGCCAGATTTCAGGTTGTTCCAAGGGAATCTCAACTAACGATTTTTAATAGGATCCTTAGATACTTAAAAGGTACTATTAACCTTAGCTTGTTCTACAAGAAATCTACTATGTACAAATTAAAGTGGCTATTGTGATGCTGATTATGCTAGAGACAAACAAGAGAGAAAAAGCACAAGTGGAAACTCCACATTTCTTGGTGAAAATTTAATCTAATGGTCAAGTAACAGACAAAACACAATTGCAATGCCAACAATACAGGCTAGGTACATTTGAACAACTGGTTGTAGTTCTCAATTGCTATGGAAGAAACGTCAACTAAGAGTAACACTCCTAACAAAAAACCCAATCCTACGTTCTACAGAAAAACCATAGAAATCAAACATCACTTCATTAGGGACTTTGTTCAAAAAGGAGTAATAAATATCTAAGTTGTAGACACTGAACACCAATGAGCTGACATATTCAACAAACCACTAGCTGAAGATAGATTTGACTTCATTAGGAAAAATCTAAACCTTACCTTTATACTTGAATGATGTTGTGCCCAACATAGAAAAAAGTTTCACTTTCATGTTTTTTGCCTGATGACAAAAGGGGGAAAAGGATATTTGAGAACAATAATGTGCGAAGATAATGAAAAAAATTACTTGGACTTATGGCGAGCCTTAAGTCAGAAGGAGTCATGTAATAAAACAAAAATTGTTATAAAAAATAAAGTTTTGTCATCATCAAAAAGGGGGAGATTGTTGGAACCAAGTTGGTTTCCACTTATAATTTTGATGTTAACAATAGTATTTATAAGAACAGTAAATTTTGATTAATGGCTCTTAAACTGAGTCTGAAGACTGAATTTCAAGCATGCCTCGGAAGCCTATGCATGTCTCTGATGTGCACAAACTCAACATGCCTCTAAAGAGTTCATATCAATGTATAGTTAACTCTGAATAGATTATTCAAATCACAAATTCAAAGCTCACAATCCGTTGATTAAAATGGTGCTACACATTCCAAATGTTGCCTCTAATGTTGCATTGACTCTGGTGTTTCAACAGGGTAATGGTCCTAATGCCACTAACTCTAAGTACTCTAAGAAACACACACAAGAAGATACATTAATTATTTGTAAAGATATGATTTAGATTTTGACGGAGGACAAATATTAAGTTGGACTTAGTCAAATTAGTACTTGTAAAAATTCTAGAATCGGTCCAACACTATGTTTACGCCTAGGTCAAATCAAGCAATAGGAAGGAAGTTTCATCTGAAGAATTTAGAAACTAAATCTTAATGAAATACGAACAGTATCAATATGAAAAACTTACAAGATCAATCGTAATTAAAATACAAACAATATCAATCCGAAGAATTTACAAGCTCTATCTGAACAAAATACGAACAAAATCAATCTAAAAGAACTACTCAATTTCGATTCATAAATAAAGAACTGGCTAAAAAAACATATTATAAAAAAGAATCTTTTTCAGAATTATTTTTGAATACGATCATTGTTGACCAAGCTAGGAATGAAGATACAATTCATAATTAAACAGGGACTAAATTGAATCCCTAATGTTATCTATAAATAGATACTCAAGACTGAAGAAGAAGAAGATCATCGAAAAAGCAAAAAAAGAGTAGAAGAACTCAAGCTCATAATTCCAAATTCATCTTAGAGTTCAAAAAGAAAAACACTTGTTCGAATGATAAATATTTTATAATTTGGTTGTTAGAATGTGATAGTCATTGTTATAATCATCTTGTGTTTGGTGGACCTTCAATTGGCATCAGAGCTTGGTCTCAAGGATAAGCACTTTACAATGTTTGAGGAAATAATCCAATGGTTTAACATGTTTGGATTCAGTGAAGAAGTTGTTGGAGGAAACATCAACCGAACACCTTTGTTTGATGGAGAATTTTTTGAGAACTAGAAGGACATTATGGAAGTTTCTTTGTTTCACAAGATCATGATCTTTGGCACTTGGTCTAAGATGGTTACTTTGCTCCAAAGAATACTGATGGTATTGAGGTTCCAACCAAAAAGATGGATACTGATCATAAGAAGATGTACAAGATGCATCATAAGTCCAGAACATTTATGATAAATGCAATCACCTTCAAGGAGTTTGACAAGTGCACCAACAAAGAGATAACAAGGAGTATGTATGATTGTTTGGTTCTAACCAATGAAGGAAGCAATAAAGTTCAAGAAGCAAAGGCCAACCTCCAAGTAAAAAAGTATGAGTTGTTCAAGATGGAAGAAGATGAAGACATTGAAACAATGTTTTCCAGATCCCATATTTTGGTCTCAAGATAAAAGATACTTGAGAAGAATTATACTGAAGGTGCAAACACGAGAAGGGGGGGTTGAATTATGTTTGACTTAACTTGAATACTTTTCCTGTTTTTATACTTTCAAAACAAAACTTGATGTATAATTAAAAACAGAGTTAGCAGCGGATAAAAAGTAAAAATAAAACTCACAGTTTTTATACTGGTTCACCGTTAACGAGGCTACGTCCAGTCCCTTCACCTTGAAGGATTTCACTAATTCAAACCTTGAATTACAACCTTGCTACTGACCCTCCAAGTCAGTCTTCTCAAACAGTCTAACAATCCTAGACTTCTGTGAGGAATGCAGCTCCTGTCTTCAGCCAATCTGACAATCCCATATTGTAGAAGAAATCACAACACTATAAATCTAATTGCCAAGTAACCTGCTACCCCTTCTGACTCCCTCAGATTGTAGACTCTACTTCAACAACTTAGATTTAACACACAACACTATGAATCTAATTGCCAAGTAACCTGCTACCCCTACTGACTCCCTCAGCTTGTAGACTCTACTTCAACAACTTAGATTTGACACAGTGGAACGAAAATAACAAGAGTACTTGCTTCTTGAAAGCAGAAACTCACAATTGACTTCTATAAAAATTTGGGTGTTTGCTTTTGGAAGTGTATGACTCTTGTGATTTTCGATTCTTGAGTATTCTGCCTTGAGCGTCCTTTTATAGATGCAGATTAGGGCCTCTTCCAATGCTTAAATTCGAGCTGAATCTTGCTGGATTCTCTTGCAAAAATAACTTGACCGATTGGGCTTCATTTAAATAAAAAACATCTCTTCAGATTTCCTTTCAAAATAACTAGCCAATTAAATCTGTTGGTTCCTTCCCACCATAGCTCCTGAATTCCACAACACCTTACTTTATTTTTGTAATAAATCTTTTTAATCCTTTGATCAAAATAAATTAAATTCTCCACCGTATAAATTTCCTGATTAAATCTGGACCATTGGATCTTCATGCGCTAGTCCACATCTGGACCATACTGATTGTTAAGTTGTGATCCTCTTATTTCGGCCTTCCCTAGACCACACTTCCTGACCCTCTGATCTTCTGATTTCGGCCATCTTGGATGCGCACCTGATATGCTATAATCCTCTGAATTCGGCCTTTGCTGGACTATACATTATGTCCCTCTGATTTCGGCCAACACTAGGCCATGGTCTGATTTTCTGATCTGGACCATCACTGGACCAAATAATTAATTCTGAACCACTGATCTGGAAATCTTCCCTCTGATTTGGAAATCTTCCGTCTGATCTGGACTAATTCTGGACTTTGGTCTGGATTAAATTGAAATTAAATCTGGACAATAAATATTGCAGTCTGGGCATTTTACCTTTGATTTTAGATCAGGTCTGGATCATTCTGGAAATCATTTCTTCTTGTCTTGACTTAGTTTCATGCCCTGAATCATGTTATCTTATGGTCTGGGTCATATCTGGATTGATTCTCTTGTTCTGGACCCTTAAACATAGCTTCTGGTTGAGTCTGGAACAAGTCTGGGCAGTTTAATATTTCACTACCAGGCCATCTTCTGGTCACAATAACTTCTAGAATAAATTTGATATTTGATTCCTCTTGGTCTGGATCAACTATCCCTCTAGCAGGCTTTCCTCTGGTATGATCCATGTTTCCTTCTAATTTTTCTTCCTTCTGTTCTGGGCCAGCAAACATATCTTTTGGTGATGTTTTGACATCCTGGAACATCTTCTGGAAATTCCAGAATTCATTTTCCTTTGATCTTCTGCTTCTGATTTCTTTATATTCTGATTGTATTTAATTTAATAATTCAAGGTACAAAATAAGTTTACATTGAGTGCTTTTGTAACCATCAAAATCCTAAGTACTTAGAACCAACTTGGTTCCAACATATACTACTATTGATCATGTTAAAAAGATACTAAGAAGTCTTCCATGAAAGTGGAGACCTAAGATCACTTCTATTCAGGAAGCAAAGGATCTAAATACTTCTAAGCTGCAAAAATTAATCAGCTCTCTCAGATCACACGAAATTGAACTTGCAGAGGATTAGCCCAAGAAGAAGCAACCAACCATGGCTTTGAAATCCAAGAAGAAGAAAATTCTAGAGGCAATAGCAGAATCAGAGGATGATGTTTCAAATGATTAAAATGGAGACTTAGAGGAAGAGAAACTAGCTTTCATATCCAAAAAAATTCAGAAGATGTGGAACAACAGAATGAAGAAATTTCCCCAAAGATATTCGAGGCAGTCCAACAAAGGGAAGGATGATAAATCTGACAAGAAAAACATCATCTATTACGGATGCAATGAACCTAGACATATCAAGCCAGTATGTCCAAATCTAGAGAAACAAAAACATCAGAGGGAAGATTCTAAACCCAAGAAGAAGATTATGATGGCTACATGGGATGATTCTATATATCCTATGATGATGAAGAGCAAGGAGATTTGGCTTTAATGCCTCATACCAACTTTGACTTTGGATCCAACAAAGATTCTGACCTTGGAAATGAATCAGTAGATGAAGAAATTGATGTATTTTTTGACTTAACTTGATCTACTTTAATTACTGATATAAACGACTTCTTGAACAAGAATCACAATTTGTCTTTAAAACTGAAAACACTTAGGAAAGAAAATGCAAGCCTAACTAAAAAATTAATGTTTTAAAGAATCCAAATGCTGAAGTTAAAACATAAAATACAATTCTGAAAACTCATGTTGCAAAACATAAGGCTGAAAATCTAACTCTGAAAAGTAATCATAGTTCAACATCAACTAAAAATACCACATATAACTCTGATAAGCATGAAGAAGTATTTCAATATTTTCTTGCTAATGGTATGTAAAGAAGAAAGTAGGACTCTATGATTTATGCAGTTAGTAGAAATGGTAAAAGAGGTCTAGGATTTGAAGAAACTATAATTGAACCTAAACATATTCTGTCTGAGATCTTTTGTATTGTTTGCTCTAAGAAAGGCCACTCCAAATTATCTTGCCCCATGTTAAAGATAAGAAAAGACAAGAAACCTTTCAAGACTAACAAACCAAGATCCAACCTAATTTGGGTACCTAAGAACAAAATTTTCTATGTTGCAGATGTCCTCAGCAATCAACATAAAACACAATTCATGGTACTTGGATAGTGGATGCTCGCGACACATGACGGGAGAAAGTCCATGTTCCAAGAACTAACGTTGAGCAAAGGCCAGATCATTGGTCAACGTAAAATTGGTAATGGTATTTCCCAATCTATTAAAGATGTCTTGTTTGTTAATAGTTAGTTAAGTGATAATAACTATGATATTATATCTAATCAAAAAACAAGACATGCAAAGATATTAGTCAAAAGGATGGATATGTATTCTTTACAGGTTATATGCAAAACAACATTTGTAAGATAAATATGTTTAGTCTAGAGAAACAAGAGGTTAAGTGTCTTATGTCGGTAAATAAAGAGAAACTAATTTGGCACAAAAGATTAGGTCATGCAAATCTTGGAACATGCAGATGTCCTCAGCAATCAACATAAAACACAAATCATGGTACCTAGATAGTGGATGCTCGCGACACATGACAGGAGAGAAGTCCATGTTCCAAGAACTAACGTTGAGCAAAGGCCATATCATTGGTCAACATAAAATTGGTAATGGTAATTCCCAATCTATTAAAGATGTCTTGTTTGTTAAAGGTCTTAAGCATAATTTATTAAGTATTAGTTAGTTAAGTGATAATAACTATGATATTATATTTAATCAAAAAACAAGACATGCAAAGATATTAGTCAAAAGGATGGATCTGTATTCTTTACAGGTTATATGCAAAACAACATTTGTAAGATAAATATGTTTAGTCTAGAGAAACAAGAGGTTAAGTGTCTTATGCTGGTAAATGAAGAGAAACTAATTTGGCACAAAAGATTAGGTCATGCAAATCTTAGATTAATTTTAAAACTGAATAAACTGCAACTAGTTAGAGGTCTACCTAAGCTTAGATACAAAATTGAAACTATGTGTGAAGCTTGTCAAAAGGGTAAACAAACAAAGAACTCCTTTATCCATAAGAACTCAATCTCTACCTCAAAGCCCATTGAGCTCTTACATATAGATCTCTTTGGGCCAGTATAAGCAGCCCCTCAAGTTCTTTGAATGTTTTTGTGATGAGAATGGAATCTCGCACAAATTCTCCTCTCATAGAAAACCCCAACAAAATGGAGTTGTAGAAAGAAAGAATAGATCACTTTTGGGATGAAGCAACTAGTTTCACTTTTGGGATGGCAAGAACCATGTTAAATGAGATGAATGTTGCAAAACACTTTTGGGATGAAGCAACTAACAATACATTTTATATTCAAAATATAGTCTTAATTAGGTATATATTGAATAAAATACCACACGAATTGTGGAAAGGTAAAAAGCCCAACATCTACTACTTTAAAAAATTTGGTTGTACTTGTTATATGTTGAACACTAAAGTTAGCCTTGCTAAATTTCATCATAGATCTCAAAAGTATACCTTCATTGGATACTGTGAAATATCTAAGGCTTATAGAGTATTTAATAGGGAAACTCATATTGTGGAAGAATCCATTCAACTTAAATTTGATGACAAACAGCTTGACCTTGAAAAGTCAAAGCAAGATGATGATAGTGCAGGTTTACCAGAGCTAGAGGAAGCAAATGCAGACAAACTAGAAGAACTTGGAAAATCATAGGATACAAGAAAATCAGAAGAATATGACAAATCTTTAAAGAATGAATTTGATCAAGTCAGAAACAGTCAAGATAAATCAGAAAGAAGATCTAGATGGAAGTACAATTCATCTCATCCTAAAACTCTAATCATTGGAAGTACAAGTGATCCTTTGAAGACCAGATCATCACTAAAAGATACCACATTGTTTGGCTTACTCTCATCAATTGAGCCTACCTTTGTTGATGAAGCAATGGCTGATGATGGAAGGATTCTTGCAATCCAAGAAGTGTTAAATGAATTTAAGAGCAATGATGTTTGGGATCTAGAACCTAGATCAAAGAAGAACATTATTGGAACCAAATGGATTTTCGGAAACATGGTAAATAAAAAAGGTGAAGTGCTTAAAAACAAGGCAAGACTTGTCGCACAAGGCTACAATTAGCAAGAGGGTATTGATTACACTAAGACATTAGCTCTAGTGGTCAATTTAGAAGTTATTCGTACCCTACTTTCTTTTGCTGCAAATAATAACATTACATTATTTTAACATGGATTTTAAAAGTGTTTTTCTAAATGGTTATATAAGTGAAGAAGTCTAAGTTAAACAACCCCCAAGTTTTCAGAGTTCTTAATTTCCAAATCATGTTTTTATACATAGGAAATCTTTGTATGGTCTAAAACAAGCACCTAGGGCATGGTATGATAGACATAGTAACTTCTTGCTTAAAAATAACTTTGAAAGAGGACAAGTAGATAATACCCTTTTTGGAAAATCAATAGGAAATGACATTCTGATAATACAAAAAAGCTTCTCAAGAAGTTTAAGATGAGTGATTGCAAACATATGGCTACACCAATGCACCCTACTTGAAAAGGATGAATCAGGCCAAATTTACCAGAAAACCTATAGAGGAATGATAGGATCCCTACTTTACCTTACTACTTCCACAGCTGACATCATATATGATAATGTGGGAGAAATTAATACTTAGAAACATACTTAGACTAAGGGGGAGTCAAAGTATTTAAAAGAAAAGTTGTTGTAAAAAATACAGTAATGTATTCATCAAAAAATGGGACATTGTTGGAACCAAGTTGATTTTATACTTAGAGTTTTTATGTTAATAAAAGTATTTTATGAGACCAATAGATTTGATTTCATCAAGTATGAAAGAAGACTTTTTTTTTGGAAGATAATCTAAAATAAGATTTGATTCAGATTTATAATTGAAGTAAATCTTTGACCAAGTTGAAAAAAATATATGGTCAAGATTTGAAGAAGATATGATCAACATCTTATCAACAATAAGATATGAATTAAAAGAAGATTTAATCAAGATTTATCTACAAGAAGATATGAATTATTTACAAGAAGATTTGATCAAGATTTATCACAAGAAGATATTAATTATTTACAAGAAGTTTTGATCAAGTTTTATCTTCTAGAAGATATGAATTGTTTACAAGAAGACTTGATCAAGATTTATCCCAAGAAGATATGAATTGTCTACAAGAAAATTTGGTCAAGATTTATCTACAAGAAGATATGATCGAGAATTTTTTACAAGAAGATACATTTATTATTTGCAAATATATGATTCAATTTTGACAAAGGACAAAATAGTAAATACTAGTTAATTTCAGTCAACCTTATTTCTCTTGAATTTCACCTAAAGAGAATTTAATTTGTTTTAGAGCGTAAATGAACATCGACCTAACAATTGAAAGATTAAATTTGTAAATAAATACATAATATTTTAGTAAATTGCATTACGTTCTTTCACAAAAAACAAATATATATCATGTCATTTTCTGGAACATCTTTTATTTATTACATGATGAATCACTCCTAAGAGAAAAAAATTATATTCATTTTTAAAAGAAAACAAATATGTTTAGGTAAATCTCTGAATCAAAATATGGGGCTTTACACTCAATATCTTGATGCTATTCAAGTTTTAGAAAAATTTCAAATTAGTTGGGCAATGCGCAACCCACTAGAGCAATGCGCTTCAGTTCTTTTCCCACCATTTTCCCCATTTATTTCTCTTTTTTATTTATTTATTTGTAAAACAAAACCAATAAAATAACAAAAACAAACCACAAAAATGTAAGAAATTTTGGTGATAAAGTAAAGGAATTTAACTGACACACTACCTCTCATGCGTTCTCTCCCACATAGCACTCATTTACTACCACTAGCTTGATGATTGATGTACGCAAGGGTCACTAAGAATGAGGGATATACACTAGGAACAACTCCTCCAAAGTAAGCTTTAAGTTTTTGACAATTCACCTAAAATGATCTTTTTGATCCCAACTCCATTAACTCAATGGCTCCATGCGGTGAGACTTCCTTGGTCATGAAAGGAACTGACCACGTCGATATCATCTCCCCTGGGAATATTTTTGTCGAGATTTGAAAAGCAACACTTGTTGTCCTTGTTGAAACTCTTGTTAGAACCTAGTTGGTTTTCCACTTATAGTTTTGATGTTAACAAAAGTATTTTATGAGAACAACAAATTGGAATCAATGGTTTCATTAAAGTATGCAAAAATTGGAAGAAGAAAATCAAAATAAGGTACCAGAGGAAGCGACCAAAGGATACCACCATAGGATACCACCTAATGGAAATGACCAGACGAAGTAAAAAGGTCAGAGGAAACGAAATCAAATTAGTCAACGAAATCCTCAAAATCAGACAAATGCACGCTCTGGAAAAGAAAGTGCATCTTCTTGTGATGTTTTCCTATGAAGACTAGGTCTAAAGATTTCCTCTAAAGAATTATGTGCCTCTGATAATTCAGTGTGTTTTTGCAATTTTTATGCCTTTGATGAACAATATTTCTGCATGGATCTGATGAACAGTATTTCTATATGCCTCTGATGAACAATATTTTTGCATACCTCTGATGAATAGTAATTTGAACATGCCTCTGATGAACAGTTCCAAAATGTTGCCTCTGAAGTCTTATACCACTATTCAAGCCTGTCTCTGAAGCTCACGTTTAGTTGATTCTAAAAACTGCAACATGTTCCAAAATACTACCTCTGAAGTTGCACTGACTCTGATAATGAAACAAAGGTGAAGTTGCTCAAGCCACTAATTCTAAGTCACACAGCTTTGCATCTGCCTCTGACTCTGGTTATTTGAGCAACTTATCATTTGATTCCAACAACAAAAGTCAATGATTCTAATGGAGAAAAGTCAATGACTCTAAAGGAAGGTCAAAAGCTCAGATAGATTGAGTAAACTACTAAATTGGACTTAGTCGTGTCCTTACTTCTGAAGGTCCAAGAACAAGCCCAAATTTGATTCTGCCCAAATCCAATTAAGTGTATGAAGGAAGACTCAGCTGAATAATTTCCAAATACAATCTAGAGAAAATACGCATTGTATCAATCAGAATTATATTTGGAAGAAATCTTTGTTGACCAAGGTAAATTTGAGATATGATTCAGAAACTCATCAAAAAATTCACAAACCCTAATTTCATCAAGATCAAGGTTGATGAAGAAAGCAAGCACAACAATTTCTAGAAAACATTACAAACTCAAATTTTCTCTAACTACTCAGAATTGATGTTTTCAGTTTCAGCAAAAGCACTTGTTCAACATTATATTATTCAATGTTTAGTGCTTCATTGTTAGTGTAAGAAAATCATTGTAATAAATCTGCTTAGTAGAAGCAAAATCAAACCAGCTTTTAACTCATTGTGACCCAACTCGATAGTGGCTTTAGGGTTCCTCAAGCAATCTGGGGTTGTCAGATTGTGTAGAGAAGACTTGGCTTGTATAGTGAAGGTGTTTGTGTTCCTCAAAAAGTTTGAGGTTGTTAGGAAGTTTTGATAAGACTGACTTGTAGGGTCAGGTGTTGTGTAATTCAAGGAGTTGAATTAGTGGATTAAATCCCTCTAAGTGAAGGGACTGGACGTAGCTATCAAGTTGGTGGTGAACTAGGATAAATTGCTTGTGTCACTTTACTCATGCTTCTACTCTAATTCATCAAACCCGGACTTGTTTTAATCAAATAATGAAGAAAAAAACATCCAACTTAGACAAACACAATTCAACCCCCCTTCTCGTGTTTGCACCTTTAACTCTCTCATAGCATAATTTTTATTGTGGTAGGCATTCACTCTCTATTGTAAATGATTGCATTCTCACACGCCATTAATTGCATTTAATCCAGTTTATTTAGCTTAAGAAATCTTTTTTCACTTGCTAGCTTTGAATCGAAATTCAAAAACTTAATTTCCTAAAAGGCTTTGCACTCTAATTCAACTAGTAAATGACAAAATTTGCCATATACTAGCTGATAAGGATAATATCCCAATGGGGGTCATAAAAGTTGTTCGATAAGCCCATAACGCATTGTCCAACTTACTTGATCGATCCTTCAATGATGAGCTAACAGTTTTTCCTAAAATTATTTTCAACTGCTTGCTAGACACTTCAACCTGGTCGGATGTTTGAGGGTTATAAGATGTGGCAACTTTAATCTTAACATTGTACATGGACATAACATTGTTTAAATACTTATGGCAAAAGTGTGACCCCCATCACTGATCAAAACCTTCATGTTGGTGTAAGTCCTAAAGGCCAATGTTTTAATTTTAAATTTATAACTTGTATCGTGCTATTTATTTATAATATGGGGCATTTCAATTATTATGTTTATCGAATATAATAAAGTCCTTGAGTGAAATTTATTTTGATAAGACATTGAGTGGATTACTCTATTGTAAGATGTTATAGAACTCTACTCTCAAATAATCAGTAGTCGAGTATTCTTATAGAGCAATAATAATACAATTAAGACTATTATTTGTGTCGAGTTATAACTCTATCTCACATATTATGGATATGAGATATCAAGTCACAATATAGGTATACATTATGATGAATTTATATTGGAGTGATCCGCCGTGAGAATACTACATAGTGTGTTATGTAAGTGTCATAAGTTATGCTCATAATGATAATAGTGCATGTCACCCTTAGACCTAAACCACTACAATCTTTAGATGAGGTATTGATTGTTTTAATATCGTCAAACGTTGTTTGTAACAGGACAATTACAAAGTCAATTAACTAGATATTTCAATGAGTCACGCTAAGGGACATGAATGACCTAGATGGGAGTTTTCCCTCCCACATAACGAGGGTAATATTTATGGACCCCTTAATAGAGTATGACTGTTAAACGTATTGTCATGTTGAGATAAGTCAATATGGAACATTGATTGTTTTAAACTATATTGGGGTACCAAGGAATGAGACATCGAATTATACAAGGGTGACATATTATATGCCATGAGTTAGATTTATATAAAATAGCAAAAGGGAGATTATACACAATATCATTATCACAGAAAGGTTATGTCAAATCACATGACATTCTCGTCACTTGGGTAGCAGTGATGTGTTTCTAGATATTGCATGTTGTTTATAATATTAAATCAATGATTTAATATTATTACCAATGTTATTAGAACCTACAATGTCACACACGCAAGAAAAGATTAATGATGGGTTAAAAACATAAATAAGTAAGAGTTATTAAGTGAAACGTTGATCACCGTAAACTACAGTGCGCTAAGTTAGTATTAAGATCTATAAATAGAACCCTTATACATTGCTTACGGTGTACTAAGTTAGTATAAAGAGCTATAAATAGAACCCTTATATATAATCTAGATGTTTGCAGTCAAAAAATGGAAAAATTCTAGTGATTCTCTTCATGTACCCCCATTCATCAGCTAGCATTGAAGAATTTCTTCTTTTGTTGCGAAATGTATCCTTTAGGTATTATTTTTCCTGCTTTAAAGTTGGCCCTTCCAACAAACCAAAGCTTCGCAATGATAGATAGAAGGTGCTTGTCGGAAAACTCTTTCATAATATTTTTTTCTTTGTTTGTGATGGAAGAATTTTCCAACCTTAATAGATAATCTTCAACCATGTTTTCAACTCCTTTCTTACGTGGCATGGAAATCAGCAAAGATCATCAACATCATAACAAGCACTAAGATATGTTTTCAATTCCATGTGCCAGCAAATATTCACGAATCCAAATAAAATAGATAGAATGGTAAAAAAAAAATAACCACAGCTTATTACATTGAGAAATAAGATAAAAGCAAAAAATAAAAGAGAATAAAAAAATACGATAAATATATTAAGGGGAAATGAAAGGGAGAAACCAAGCTAGATAGGTCTTTTCTAGAGCAACCCAACCAAAAGTTTTTTACCTTTCAGTGAAGGTTTAGTTCAAATGAATTTGTGATCTCTATGCTCTCCCTTTTCTTTGACTTCAAATAAGATCAATATATAATCTGAGGTTTTGTATATGTCATCCTGAAGCAAGGCAAATAAAAATTTGCAATGTCGATAACTATATAGAGACAAAATTAATTTTGAATTTTTAGGTTATCGGACTGTTAAAAAAACATGTTTCTGAAATCAAAATAAATGGACTAATAATAGAAATTTATTTTATTTGCCGAAATGCTTTGACATATACTTGATTGTTGGTCATGAACTGGGACCATGTCATGTGGAACATTCAAATCTATACATCTATTCATTAGAATAAAGTAAGGTTTATATTATGGTAAGTGTGACATTTGTCACTTAATGGAAGCTACTGTCTAAACTAAATTAATCTTTTAATTAGTAGAAATTATGCTATTATTCTTTCTTTATTTTATTTTTTGTTTTTTTAAATTTTTCATCTATTCAAAGTTTTCTTTTTAATATCTTAAAATGAAAATTATTAGAAAGTTTGTGTCATTAGTTTTCCATATCGTGTTTTTTTTTTCATATCGTATAAGAATATGTTTGGGACATTAATCATCTTCTTCTACTAGTGTATTTTTTTGTCTTGAATAATTTTTTTGTTTTTGGTAACCATGCAAATATCATAGTAAAAGTGAACATTATTTATTCATTATATTCTTAATAAGTCAACAATGAAGAGTAAAATGTATTTTATTTATACAGACTACTTTCATAAGTATTAATAAGTATTAAGTTGAATACTAGCCAATAATATTGGTCTTTTTATGGATCAGATGTAGAGCGACGAAGAATCTGATTCTGAAGCCAACAAAAAGGATTTTCAAGAAGATATAAAGAGTATAAGATAATGTATCTCAAAAAAGAGGATGGAAAAAATTGTGCAACCATTTTTTTTAGAATTATCATTTTACTTATGTTCTAGCATCTTGAGAATGAAAGTAAGTTTATTATTATCATAACTTTTCTTGATTTTCTTTTTGTCCACAATATCACCTTTTTCGATGATTCCATAGAATTTGATGATTCTACTAGTTATTTAAATGAGAAGACCACATATTCAAATTATTGTCGATTGTTCTCCTTCCTCACATATAATCGAATTATCCCGATTAACACATGATATACTACACTATGATTTTATGAAGCGAGAAAAATAATGTGAACAAAAAAAACCAAAATCAAATAATTAAAGTGGCTATAACCAAAACAATAGTCACTCAAGAAAGAGAAATTAAGGGAATAACAATGTCGTTGAAAAAGAAATTAAGAGTTTTAAGTGCTACAATTTAATGCTTTTGAAACAGATAATGAAGTTTTATGTCCAAATAATAAATTTGTAAGTTTAGTAAAAAAAAATTTAAGTTTAGTCAAAAAGAAATTGTAAGTTTTTTTTTTTTAATTTTAGAAGAGATCGTAACATGCATCTAGATTCTAGATTCATATCGGAACAAAAAGTTCAATCTAACAATATCTACATTTGTCAATTGAACTAAAACTTAAAAAACAAATTATAAATTGTTAATATATACTTTTTATTTTTTAAATTTGTGTAAATTAATAATTTCTAGATAATATTTTATCTAATAATCCCATGCATGGCATGGATATGAGTATAGTTTGTATGAATATTAAACATTTCACTTAACGATGTACAATAATAAATACCTTTTCAAGAATATATGATGAAATGCAGCTCTTTCAAATTAAATACAATTATTCAAAATGCTTCTAGACTATTAGTTTCTGTTTTTATTTTTTTTTATATCGGCAGTATTAAATGTCATGTGAAGTATAGGATTTTAAGTGCATTTAATCTGTAGTTAGGCTGCTAACTGCTACGAGTACTTTTGTATGAGAGGCATGGCATTTGTTTATTTAATAATATCTATACATTATTAGAATGAAACAAGGTTAATATTTTGGTAAGAAATCTAATAAAAGTGCTTTAGTTAATTTAATCTTTTTATTATTAAAAAGCATGCTATTATTAATTGTTTATTTTATTTTTAAATTTTTTTATATGTTTATTCGTTAAATATTGGGTTAGTATTAATATTATTATTGTTATTTGTACAAATTTTTTTATTTTGGAAAAAACAGTGCTACATATATTAGTGTAGAGTCACATAACCAAGTCAGTCAAAAGAAAAAGAAAAAGCAACCAAGGCAACAGTTAAATCGGATACAACCACTCTTTTGTAAATACTCTATTTGGCACCTTTAATCTTCAATTAATTGAATGATTGCTTTTATCCAAAAAAAAACTTAATTGCATGCAATCATGGAGTTATAGAAACTGTTGTTTTTGAGTTTGAAAAAACTATTTAAAAATCACAATTTGTGCCACCGAATATATTATTGGGTTGAGTCGCGGACTAGGTCGCTCTCTTTAAGACGTTTTGCGGCACTGCCCAAATTGTGCAATGCAGACTATCAACCACGACGTCCCCAGGATAAAACAGCTCAGATTCACTATATTGGAGTTCCACTGCACCGTAGAAAACCGTTCTAGAATTACACCCTCAATATGGCTATTAAAGTCACTCTCAATATGACGGTTAAAGTCACTCTTAATAAGGCGATTAAAGCCTCGCAATATGGTACTATAACAACTCATAACTCAAAATTACTACACTCTAACTGCAACATGCAGCATAAAAACACTTTAAAAAGATAGTGATATTGTGACCACTCAAAAATCGACGGGACAACAGTATAAAATCGATCTAAAACGATAGTGGTATTAGGACCACTCAAAACTCAACGGAACTACGACATAACAACCGCTCTAAAATATCGAAGGGACTACGGTATAACAACCGCTTTAAAAATCTAAGGGACTACGGTATAACAACCACTTTAAAATATCGAAGGGACTACGGTGCAATACCGCTCTAAAATATCGAAAGGACTACGGTACAATGCCGCTCTAAAATATCGAAGGGACTACGGTACAATACCGCTCTAAAATATCAAAGGGACAGAAAGAAAGGGGAGAAGTGGCCCGGTAACAATCGAGCAGAATATAAGAGGGAGAAAAGAAAAAGTTGGGAAATGCATCCAACTTTGGTGTGTTTTTCACAATAAATTGACACTCTTTATATAGTGATGGAAGCAAACCTACATATGTTTTCTAACCAATGTGGGACTTCAACAAAATTTTAAGAATATTTATATAGTGATTAAAACTATTCAAAATTAGAGTTTACCAATGTGGGACTTCAACAATTTTTAAATTCACACATTTGTTCCAACAATCCCCCACTTGAATTAAAAAAATGTTTCTAAAATAGCGTCAAACGCTTCTATAAGATTGTGCATAAACAAAGGTGTCTATGACTTGAACCTTTGCATAGCAAGTAAGATTCTGATTTAACAAGAGTGACTCGTAGTCTTGAACTCTATCTCGGACATCAAACCCACACACAACCTTTTCATTAGGTGTATTCTAAAAAGCCCGTGCATTTGTGGCCCTGGACGTCTATCCCAGTATAGTGAACGCTCTAAGAATTTTTGCCTCAAAATTCCATAGGAAACGGCCTCATTTCCACATTCACATAGGTGAGTCTATCAAGAGTACTCATGTAGCTAGGTACTCCCTCCACATAGAGTATAGATCTCATTAAGAGTTTCTATTATCTCAGCCTTCCATCGCTTCAGGAATCATGCTTCTGTTAAATATAATAACATGTTCATCTCATATCACTATCACTTGTTATTACCCATTGAACCTAATTCTTGGGATCTCCAGTCTTTTAGGTCGGGTTCCCATCATAAGTGACTCATTTATCTATAGACAATAGTCCCATCCTTTTGGATGTATTTATGACTTTCTCTCTAGCCAATCCTTTCGTCAAAGGATCTGCTAAATTATCATCAGTGCGTACATGATCCACTATTACAGCTCCTTTAGTAAGTAATTCTCTAACTGTACTATGCTTACGACGTATTTGTCGTCTCTTACCGTTGTAATAACGATTCTAAATTTTTGCAATAGCTGCGGTACTATCGCAGTGGACCAACACAACTGGCATAGGTTTTTCCCATAAAGGGATCTCAGCTAGCAAGCATCTCAATCAGCTCGCTTCATCACTAGCAGTAGCTAGTGCTATCATTTCAGACTCCATAGTGGACTGAACTAATATCGTCTGTTCTTTGATTTCCAAGATACATCACCATCGGCTATACTAAAATTATAGCCACTAGTTGCTTTGGAGACATCTGACAAGGTGTTCCAATCAGCATCAATGTATCTTTCAAGAACGGTAGGAAATCTTTGATAATGTAATCCTAGACTCATGGTCCTTTTTAGGTCTCCCATGACTCTTTCGATAGCGTGCCAATGCTCCATACTAGGTCTACTGGTAAATCTGCACAATAGTCCCGCGACGTAGGCAATGTCGGGTCTAGTACAATCAGTGGCATACATGAGGCTGCCAATGATACTCACATATTCAGTTTGTTTAACACCTTCACCAGTGTTCTTAAAAAGTTTCATACTTGGATCATTAGGTGTGCAAGCAGGTTTACAGTCAAAGTATTTATATTTCTTTAGGATATTTTCAACATAATGAGATTGATCCAAAGAAATTCCCTTTTTCGACCTAGTAATCTTGATTCCTAAGATTACATTCGTTTCTCTAAGGTCTTTCATATCAAAGTTGTTACTCAACAATGATTTGACATTATTTACAGCATGGATGTTTGAACCAAATATGAGTAAGTCGTCTACATAGAGACATATGATAGTGCAAATGCCATTTTCAAATTTGTAATAAATACGTTTGTCACTTTCATTCACTTTAAACTCATTCGATATAATCAAATTGTCAAACTTTTCATGTCATTGCTTAGGAGCTTGTTTAAGGCCATACAGAGATTTATCTAACTTACAGACTTTGTTTTCTTGTCCATGACTTACAAAACCTTCAGGTTGTTCCATATAGATTTCTTCTTCCAGATCACCATTTAAAAAAGCTGTTTTAACATTCATTTGGTGTATCACCAAATTATGAATTGCTACTAGTGAAATGAGTACCCTAATGGATGTTATTCTCGTGACTAGAGAAAAAGTGTCGAAGAAATCTATATTTTCTCTTTGCCTAAAACCTTTGGCTACAAGGTGTGCCTTGTATTTATCAATAGTTCCATCGGGTTTTAGTTTCTTTTTTAAAATTCATTTACAACCTATCGGCTTGCAACCAGAAGGCAAGTCTACTATATGTCAGGTCTTGTTAGATTCTAGGGAATCCATTTCATCGTTTATAGCCTCTTGCCAAAGATCTGCATCCAAAGATGACAAGGCTTCTTTGAGATTTGCAGGATCCTCCTCTAAATTATAGGCAATATATTCTGGTCCATAATCTTTAGCAACTCTGACTCTCTTACTCCTTCGAGTTTCCAAATCACCTTGTTTGTTGCTTTCAGCACTTCTTGTCACGGGAGTATGACTTGGTTCGCTGCCCCCACTATTTCATAGAAGTCAACATCATTTGACTTTATGATCACTTTCGCATTTAGGTCATAAAACCTATACGCTTTACTGTTTACTGCATACCCAATGAATACACATTCATATGCTCTACTAGCGAGTTTAATTCGCTTGGGATCGGGGATTCTGACATACGCCAGACAACCCCATGTTCGAAGATAAGACAAGTTTGGTTGTCTTTTCTTTATTATCTCATAAGGAGATGTTTTGCTTTTAGATTTTGGAACTCTATTCAAAACATAGAAAACAGTCAAAATAATTTTCCCCCACTAATGAGATGCAACACCAGAGTTAAGAATAATAGCAACAACAAGTTCAGTCAGTGTTCTATTCTTTCTTTCAGCTTTACCATTCATTTCAGGTGAATAAGGTGTTGTGGTTTCATGTATGATTCCTTGAGTTTTATAAAACTCATTAAATAAACTAGAATCATACTCTATTCCTCTATACTACAAAATCTCTTAATCTTTCTACTAAATTGATTTTCAATTTCAAAGATTCTAAACATGTCAAGTGTTTCACTTTTATTTTTCATTAGATATACAAAAGTATAGTCAATAAAAGTGATAAAATAACAATTTTCATTTCTTATTAACGTCTCATCAAGTTCACATATATCAGAGTGTAATAAATATAAAGACTCAGATTATCTAACTACAGATTTATGTGAACTCTTTGTTATTTTAGTTTGATTACAAAAATCACATTTTTTGTCAAAATCATTTAAAGATAACATTGGTATTAAACCTTAGTTACTTAAGTTTGAAATAACATATGTTCACATGACAAAGTCTAGCATGTCAAATATTAAAATCACACAACATGTAAACAGAAGAAGACATTCTTAATTTCAACATTTAAATTTAAACATGCTTCGGATATAAGTAAACTCTGCCTAATTCAGAAAAATAATAAACAACATTTTTTCTTTCTAAAGACAGGTTATCATGCTCTGTAGAGAAAATTCATTTGTTTTAAGAATTTTTGAAATCCTTCCAAACAGAGGCATTTTGTCGATAATAACAATCAATTTGAAATTCATCTAAAGTCATACGTTAAGATGATCTCCTAAGCTATCTTCTGAATTTCTCCACGTATTTGTCATCGGTAATCTGATACTTGAGGTAGCGGCTACAACACACTTTTTAGCTCGAAGTTCATCGGTATCATATTTCTTCTTTATAGCATTTCAAGCTACAATAGACTTTTTAGCTCTAACTTCCCCTTCTTAAGAGCATCTCATACTTGTCTAACACTATTGCTGGAACTGTACTATTCATACAGATCACCAGCAAGTCTATTAAGAGTATAATTATTCCTATATAGGTAATCATTACCCTCCCATGGGTTAATTCTCTAGCTTTCTTATCATTTTCTATTTGCCGCAAAGAAACAGATCCAATAATATCTTCGGTTGACATGGCAGAAAAAAAGTCTTAAAATTTTTGTTTTTGGGTTTCAAAAAACTATTTAAAAATCACAATTTGTGCCACCGAAAATATTACTGGGTTGAGTTGCGGACTAGATCGCTCTCTTTAAGATGTTTTGCGGCATTGCCCATATTGTGCAAGGCAGACTATCAACTACGACGTCCTCAGGATAAAACAGCCCAAATTCACTGTGTCGGAGTTCCACTACACCGTAGAAAACCGTTCTAGAATTACACCCTCAATATGGCTATTGAAGCCACTCTACGGTTAAAGTCACCCTTAATAAGGCGATTAAAGTCTCGCAATATGGTACTATAACCACTCATAACTCAAAATTACTACACTCTAAAGGACTGCAGCATGCGGCATAAAAACACTTTAAAAAGATAGTGATATTGTGACCACTCAAAAATCGACGGGACAACGGTATAAAATCGATCTAAAAGGATAGTGGTATTAGAACCACTCAAACTCGACAGAACTACGGCATAACAACCGCTCTAAAATATCGAAGGGACAGAAAGAAAGGGGAGAAGTGGCTCGGTAACAATCGAGCAGAATATAAGAGGGAGAAAAGAAAAAGTTGGGAAATGCATCCAACTTTGGTGTGTTTTTCACAATAAATTGACACTCTTTATATAAGCAAACCCACATATGTTTTCTAACCAATGTGGGACTTCAAAAAATTTTAAGAATATTTATATAGTGATTAAAACTATTCAAAATGAGAGTTTTGCCAATGTGAGACTTCAACAATTTTTAAATTCACACATTTGTTCCAACAGAAAGAAATTTCTCTCAACCCAAAAATTCAAACAATTGATTTGTATTTAACTTGGGAAAAATGAAATAATTATTGTTCCTCTTTCTCATTGATTCCTGTTATCTAGACTTTTCTATCTATAAATACAGAATCAATTTCATCACTTTCGAAGCACCCATTTATTTGACAAAATCGTGTATAATTACTCTCTGGCCTCTTCTTACTTTTATTTTTTATTCCTTATTGATTATCGATTTGTTTCAGAACTATAGTTTTTCATTCACCCTATTTGAGAAGTTTGTCGACGAAGCAAAAGAAATGAAGGAGATTAAGTTTTGAGGGCGGTGGTGACGTCTTCGGTCAAACAATGTGGGTTGATTGGGTTTCTCCAACAACAAATATCAGATGAAATATTTATTTGATTCTTGGATAAGTTGTGAATGCTTTTTTTTTTTATCATTTTATATCAATGAAATAAATAAACAAAAATTGTTCTCTTGATGTTGATCTTATTATGTTTCAATGAATGATTTTATTTATTTTTATTAATAGTCTTGAGCTATGATTCTTGGATAAACTTTAGTGGTTTAATTTTCTTTAGTTTTAGTTTGTTCTCCTTCTGTCATGGGAATTAGTGTAATACTAATGTTTAGATGAGATATTTAAATTGTAACCACGCAAAAAAGAGATCAAAAGCCTAATATTATAGATGTTGTGATGGAATTTGGATCCAGGGAATAAACATGAGAATACCAATTCCGATAGCAGGGGATTCTGTTTTTTAAGAAGTGATTATTGTTGCTAATGGAAGAATAATTAATTATAAAGAGAGCTTGTGAGATAAGAGAAATTTTTATGAGAAATGAATATGTAGCTCAAAGTATGCAAGAAACAAGTAGCAAGACATCCTTATAGTTACAATATTATATCACGCTAGATTTGCTGTAACATGCTTTGATATGATGCCCTATGTATTGGAATTTTTTTATGCTTTTTTTCATTGTTTTCTATGACATTGATGAAGTCTCGTGCTAATTAATTAATATCAGTTTAACATTCTTACTTAATAATCATATAATTTAACATTAAGACTCATTTGATAGACATGATAAAAGACATTATAATAATAAGTTATCAGATTTTGAATTTAGTGTTTAATGAATCAACATGATATGATAAATTAATTTAGAACTCTATCATATCATGTCTCTCATAGTTGAAATTTAAATTCTAAATATGAATTGAGTTAGAAAACAACATGATATGATAAGAACATTAATTTACTCAATTCTTTTTATAAGATATAATTTAAAATATAAATATAAAAATAATTTATAAAATATAATCTAAAATATAAAAATGTAAATCTAATCAAATATAAATATAAAAATAATTAATAGAATTTGATATTAAACTTAAAAAATAAATCTTAATAATTAATTTAAAAAATGTTTATGATTTTATCATAGTTTTCTCTTTTTATATATTTAATAAATTTTAGTATTCAAAATTATAAAATAAATGTAATTTATTTACAAGGGTATCTTTTTCCATTTATATATAATATATATCATATCTTTATTTACATTCTAAAATATAAAATAGAATTATTTGGTTACTTATAATTTTTTTTAAAATTTAAACTATTTATTTAGCAGTGACAATGGATCGTTTTAAATATAAAATTATTTCATTACTTATTTAATTTTTTAGTATTTTTTATTAATTTATAATATTTAAAATATAATAAATTAATTTTTTTTAAAAGAAGTATATAATTATTGGCAATGGTAATTTTGTAAATTACAGATAGTATATATTATATCATGTCTTATTATATCATGTCATGATGAGATGTGATAACAAAGTAAAATGTTAATATATTAGTTATCATGTATATATCAAACACAAGATATGATAATATTTATTATGTCACTATCATATCTTATCATTATTCAATTTTATATCTTATTATGTCTCTACCTTATCTTGCGCATCAAACGGACCCTAAAGTCCAAAGAATGAAAAATGTTGTGATTGGGTTTTTACTTAGCAATTTTGAGAAATGAGTAGTGATTTTATGGCAACAAAAAAACCACATAATTTGGTGGAGTTTCTTTATAACTTTCATTCATTTTATAACTTGGGACTTTCTAGCCTTTTGGCAAAGAAGACTCCAGTTTGTTTAGAAGAGTTTTGCTAGATTGCACAAGCTTTTGCAAAAATGAATTATTTGATTTATTTTGTATTATTGTTGAAACCAATTCCATAACAATAATACTGACATGACAGATAAAGAAACTGAACATGGGTTCATGCAAGCATAAGATTAGAGAACAACTTTGTTGTGGAGACCCTGTAACAAAGCTTCACTTGAAATGTTAGATGTGGGATGCTTACATGTATTGAAAAACATGACACTTTGTATGTTTATTGAGTTAGTATACAACCCAACTGCAACACACCAACTGTATTGAAAGCCTTATTTGTTTTTATGAGTGTTTACTACAGTATATATATTGGATTCAAAATATGTTGCATATATTTTTATAAGAAAAACTTCATAGTTACGATGTCAAACAACATAGGATGGGTTCTTATGCTAAAAAATACAAATAAACTGCTTCAACTACTACTGTTTTGGGTAGTATAGTTTAGTTTGATAGCAATGAAATTTTCTTATGTAGTTGGCAATGGCTTTAGAAAATACTCAGATTTATTTAAATAAGTGAGACTAAAGCTTTTTTTTCGACACATTCTATGTATAAATTGCATGTTTTTATGGTC
Organism: Cicer cuneatum; assembly: GCA_037974295.1. Lineage (NCBI taxonomy): Eukaryota > Viridiplantae > Streptophyta > Magnoliopsida > Fabales > Fabaceae > Cicer > Cicer cuneatum. Next base: position 32,222,851 of record JBBPBO010001986.1, on the reverse strand, counting down.
CCTTGTTAATCAGTTTCAACTACTGTATCTATTATAACTATTGATTATCCAAATTGATGCAATTGTCATCTTTATTATGATCTTTTTGTTATCTTTATTACGATCTTTTCAGCCAATGAAACTGTACATGCAGATTGTGGATAGAAAAATTCAAGTGACAGAATCGTCTTGGTTTTTATGTTTCCTTAAAAATGGTGAGCTTGATGTTGCGAAGCAGAGGTGAAATTTTTGCGTTGAACCAAAGTTTTCAAATTGCTATGGCAGGGTATCTATGAAACCATTCTTATTGTTCAAAATTTTGGCTCATCCTGTCCTTTGATCAGTGTTTTTAATATTTATTTTTTTAATGTTTTTGGAGACAATACGTAAATTGTTAACAGTTTTGGAGACAAATATATGTTTGTTTAAGATTTTTTTTAAAATAATTTTTATAATATTTTTGAAAAATAATTTTAAATAAAGTTTTAAATAAAAAAATTTTTTAAATAATTTATTTTAAAATATTATTTTAAGTATTTAATCTATTGGTATAATCTTTTTTTAGACAATAAAATTCCAAAAAAAATTATTAAAATAAAAAATTATTTTGAAAAGCTCTTTATTAAAAGATACATTTTTTAAAAAATGTAATTTTTATTACGTTATTTAAGTTATTGAATATCAAAATTATTTTCTTTAATTGGTAACAAATAAGTGTAAAATAATTTCTACTATTTTTAAGTAAGTTTTTAGAAAATATAAAATTAAAATAACTTTTAAAAAATTTAAACAAACATAATGAAAAAAGACATTCCACGTGAAATAATAATTTAATGGGTCATGCATTCTCCTAATTTAATTTGATATTTCTTGGTGTTTTTATTCCTCTCCATTTAGTTTAGATATAACATGAAGTTTTAAAAATCCCCTGATTTTTGTTATTTTGCTTAAACAAATTTTTAGTGTCTATAAAATTGTTGTATTTTACTTTTAATTTCCATAATATTTTCTTGCACTTTTTAATCCCTAAAAATATTGTTGTTTTCAATTTTAGTCCTTCCAGTAAAAACTAAAATATAGAACAATGATATTTATAGTGACTAAAAAGTATTAAGAAAAATATGACAAATTAAAATATAGTAATTTTATAGACACCAAAAATTTATTTCACTTTTAAGGGTTGTTTTTTCATGTTTAGAGTATACTCCCAAAACTTTATATCAAATTTAAAATAATAATTTGAAATAGAAAGTAGAATTATTTCTTAATGTAATTCAACGCATGAGTATATACACTAGTATTATATAATATAAATATTAACGTAATAACATCAAAGAATAAAGTTCAAGTTCCATTTAAAATGATTGTAAAATTGGATTTTATTGCCACTTTAATTAATGGAAAAAAATTCTCCATCTCCAATATTTTTAACTTATATCGTTCAATGTTCCATGAAAAAAGCATAGCATTTAATGTCACATTCAAGTCAAATATATATGCTGCTAGCATATATATGTGTGTTAACGAAGTGGCCCATGAGCTGGCCAGACTAGCTCTCATTAAGCCCAATCATTTTCGGTTTCAAACCCTCCATGAAATTATTGTAAAACTTGTTCATGATATGGGCCCAAATTAATAATAGTTTTGTCTTTTAAAAAAAATCTTTTTTTTTATGTAAAAGTATTTATTAGTAAATGATTTTATTTAAAAATTCTTCTTAAAATAAGAGCACCTAAACAATAGATACAAGTACGATGAGCTGGTCTTGAGAATTTAGGCGTCCTAGATATGCCAATAAAATCGTGTCTTTGCATTTTTTTTCCTTTAAAATTATTCATGATTCTTTCATAATTATCTTTTTTTTCATTGTTTCAAATCAAAATATTTTGTTGTTCATATTTCTATTTAATTTATCATTCTTCAAATATTTAGCTTTAAATACTAAATTAGGTGGATTTGCATCATTCTCTATAGAAATGGTAACATTTTTAATAACTTTTTTTATCAAGTTCACATTTGTTAGATTTAATATAATTTCAATATATTTTTTTCTTTTTGTTTTAGATAATCATAAGGTATTTTCTATGCAACCCTTGAAAATGGATATCCACATACAAATTATATTTATACTCTATTCAGATTCAAACATGAATATCCACATACAAAGTATTAAGACATACAAATATTAATATATTATCACATAAATATAATGCATCACAAAATTCCATCATAAAAAGTATTAATATAATAATACCTAAATAAAATACATTATAACATTAACTTACTTATGCATACAAATATTTGAAAGTATGGGTACTATTACATTTGCCTCTATATTCATTAACTCACGAGTAATTGAAATATCCATTTATTTTATCAGTTGGTACCCGTTAGGCTATATATGTCATGTGTTATTGCAAATATTTTTCAGCGGATACAAATTTGGGACAGATTGAATAAATTCTGTTGCAAATTTGGGAAGAAGTAAGAGTCTTGAGTATACACAAAAAATAATCATCCCAGATTCCGTCCCACATTTGAGACGAAAGCTAATGTTTCATCCCAAATATTATTGTGGCAAAGTTGATTTGCCACAAATATCGTCGCAAATTCCTTTTGAGTCAGAAGTTAAGACTAAACACAGAATTTTTCGTCCTAGTTTAATTTTTTTCTTGTAATGATCCCTAGATGCAAGAGTAAAACACTTGGATGATGACATGAGGATATAAATTCGATTAGTAAAAATTTTTGGGGTAAAAACCTTTTTGATATATGTTTTAATGACAACAAATCTTATAAAATAAATGATTAAGTTTTATGAATGGTGATCTACTAATTATTACACTTGAATTTTATTTAAGGAACATGATTTGTATAAGTGGACAAGCAATAAGCCATCAACAAGTACACAAATATCTTCTCAATTGTTATGAAAGAATGTTCTCATGATGAACAAGTTCATTGCACTCATAAATACTCATGTTAGTTCAGCAAAGTGACAAGAATCAACTTTTAAGAAAAAATCATTTCAAGATTGAGTTATTTACTAATTCATTTGTTTAAAGAATGATGGAAGAACATTCATCATAATGTTCTGGATATTCATATAAAGAACAATTGACAAAAGGGATGTTTTTGGAAGAGCAACATGCAATAAGTTAGTTGACATTTCACACATGGTTTTTCCGACATTTAATGAGCAATTAAAAGTCAAGATTTGAAGGTCTGCTTGCAAAAACAAACATGCAGATTGATCTGCAGAATGATCACCAGATTGATGACAAATTGATAAAAGATCACTCTAGTTTATAACAAGATCATTCTAGTTTATCAAGAACCATTCTGTCTTATCAAATGATCATTATGGTTTATCAAATGATCATTTTGGTTTATCAAATGATCACATTGGTTTATTAAAATATCATTCTGGTTTATTAAATGATCATTCTGGTTCATAAGAACATCAATCTGGACAAACCAAAATCACTCTGGTTTTTGACAACAACATTCTAATCCAACCAAGATCATTCAGGTTTGCAAAAGTTTCAGCATTTTTATATAAGATCATTCTAGACTATTTGTTTTAAAGATAAAAAAAATGAAATGAATCAATTCCATATCAAGCACAAAAGTTTAAAAGAAGCACAAAAATTCCATGAAATGAAATGAATTAAAAAGACAACTTTGAACCAAGATCAAGCACAAAAGTTTAAAAGAAGCAAAACAACATCAAGAACCATAATAAGATCAATATTCAGATTGATGAGCTATGAGTAAGGACATTAAGGACACTGCTCTGCACCTTTTTTTGCAGAAAGCACATCATGCTTCTAAGACAAAGGACTGACAATAGGTAGCTACTAAATCACTCGTCCATATTTTTCGAACAACACAAAACCAAGAACATTCTGGTTTTACAAAAGAACATTATGGTTATTATCTTTTAAAGAGTGATAATTTTCCACAGTCCAAACCACAATTTAAAGAGTATCCAGATTGCTCAAATAATGGTGAAACCTAGAACTCGAGCTGAATTCCCAAACGAGGAAAACAGCCTCCAAATGGATGATAAGATTGATCTCCAAATTGATGAGTTGTGAGCAAGGATACAAGTACATTGTACTTACATTATTCTGAAGAAAACTTTGCATAATTCTGATTTGAAACAGTACCAACTGACATTTCACAACCCATTCACGTTTTCCATCAGACTGTAAAGCAAGAAAATATTTCGTTTGTCAAGAACGTTTTGGACAACAATATAAACATGTACTTAATTACTTTAAATTAGATTTGACACTTCAGAAGTGTGTCCAACATTCATTTTAAACTGAATATTCAAAGCCTTTTATCATCTATAAATTGAAGAAGATAAATTGAAAGACGAAGGCAAAAGTTCAATTTACAAATCTACCAACACTTGTTCAAGTAAGAATAAGTAAAAAACTCTTCAAGCAAACTCCAACTCTCTTTACTATATTTGTGGATCATCATTTACAGAGTTTGTCTTTATTTATCTCAAACAAGTGTTGAGAAGTTTCAAGATCCCAAACACTTTTATCATAAACATTATTTGTAACTCAAGTCTATCTTTTATGCTAGATTGAATGTGTTTGTAAAAATTCTTTCAAGGATGAAAGGTGAATGTTAAAACCTTTTCTAGGTTGAAAGGTGAAGATTGTAACTGATCAAGGTGTGATCAAGAGAAAATGTGTGAAGGAGAACATTCTAGTTCTGAAATACATAGAGAAAATCTCACGGTTGTGAGGACTGGACTAGCTCAAGTTGGCAATATACTTTTTGTGTTTGATCTTTCTATCCCTTATCTTTAATTATTTCCACACACAAATCGCTATAAAACTAATATGTTTTATTTACTTCTAACATGTCTAGAACATTTTGGACATTATGTTTCAACCAAAATTGATCTTGAATTAATTTAAATTAAACACAAGCATCAAAATTTTAAAACAGTCACAATTAAAAAATTCAATTTCAAATTTTCCAGAACATTTAATTTATCACTAAATCTCAACAGCACGATTTCAAATTTCCAAAATTCGATTTCAAGTTTTCTTAATGAGTCTCGACACTATTACTTTCTCATTAACATATTGATATAGTTTTTAGATAACTTCTTTCACCATATGACACTCCCTTTATTTATTTTTCTCCTAAATATACGAAATATAAAAAACGGTGTATACAGTATAGGATAACTAAAAATGAATAATTCTTCCGTAATAAAAAACTAAAAAAGAATAATTATATTAAAAGTAGTATGTGCCCCTGTTTTTTGGGGCGAACTAACTATATTAGAGACACATCAGTATCTCTAGCAGGTTGAAGGAGTGTACTCAACAGAACGAGTACCGGGGTTTGACCTTGAAAATGCATATTGACTCAATTTTGTGTAAATTCCAGTCTTCATATTAATGACTACCACCTATTTACAGATCATACATATTTTAATTATAGTCACATGAATATGAAACACAAGTTTACTCATTTTATCACAAATCCTGGCTATATACAATTCCTCATTCATAACCCCCAACCCCCCTCAAAATAGAAAAGAAACAAAAAAAAATTTAATTTTGTTTGGGTGAAATATTGGCTATATATATAATGAGATCATAAATGCATAACACAAAATACTTATTGGGTCCACATCTTTATTAATAATTCATTTTGAGATTGGATTTTTTTAGGAGAAAAAAAAAAGTTAATCAGAGGAGAAAGAAATCATGTCTTCTTGGAATTCAGTTCCACTCCATGTCTCCTATGAAGCTTTAGGTTGGTTTGCTTTTGTTTGCTGGTCGATTAGTTTCTGGCCTCAAGTCATCATGAATTTTCGCAGGAAAAGGTACTGAACCTACAAAACTTTACTTTTCTTATCAACTTTTTTAATTATTCCTCTAAAAACAGTTTATGAACTATTATTATTGAATTATTCTGCATATATAACATTTGTATTAATTTTGTTTTGGTATTTTGTTAGTGTGGTGGGACTGAACTTTGATTTCGTGGTGTTGAATTTGACGAAGCACACATCATATCTCATATATAATGCATCTTTGTACTTCAGCTCAGCTATTCAGCAGCAATATAGAGACAAATATGGTCAGAAACAGGTTTGTTTTCTCCTACCGTTGCTTTTATGGATGCTTAATTGATGATTCATTGTATATTGGATTTCACATTGAGATTTGTGGTTTTGAAAAAAGAATAATAAATACTTCAACTTTTACAATTATTATGTCAATATAATGTAGGGTGAAGCCTAATATTCAAAGAGGTTTCAGTATTTGTAAAAAGAGACTAATGATTTTTGGTAAAAAAACAGAGACGAATATTTGTCTTTTAGACTCTACTCTCTCAATCATGCAATTAATTCTTTTTATTGTCATTTTTTAATGGAGTAACGTTATTAAATACGAAATAAATATTTAAGAAAATATAAAAATTTTGAGTTATCAAATAATTAGACCTTTATATTTTTTTAGGTAATAATTAGACCTTTATATTTTATTTCGTTATTTTCACTTTCTTATCTACATATTTTTCTCTTTAATGTCATGTACTCTTTTTTTTAGTTAAAAATGTAAACTCAATTATTTATATTAAATATTTTTTATTAAATTAATAAACGACATATTTAGAATAATAACACTAGTTCATTGAAAAATTCTTTAAAAACAAAAAAAAAAATTACTCTCTCTGTAATGATATATAAAAATAATACTTAAAAAATTAATGTATTTAGTTAAAAATTAAAATTAAATATATTAATTTTTTAATTATTATTTTTATTGCATTCCAAGAATGCAGTAGTTAACTTTTGTTTGTTTATTTACCATCATGATACATTCGTAATTTAGCGTTGTTGGTGCTTATCAGAAAGATGTGTGGAGAGAACCAGAATTTTGCCTTGAAAATATGACGTCTGTTTACTCTTTTTTTAAAAGTCAAAGAGAAAAGTAACGGAATAAATGAGCGTTAAAAGAAAAATATTAGTTAAGGATTTCAATAACGGAATAAAATAAATCTTTGACCTATCAAGTGTTATTTTTAGTTATTTTACACAAATTAAAAAATTCTTTTTTTTAAAAAATAAATTAAAAAAGTTTTATAAAATGTAAAAATTTATATGAGAGATATAGATAGTACAACTATCTCCTAAATAAAAAATATAAACAAAAATAATATTAAAAAAATATTAATATATTTAATAAAAAATTAAAATTAAATATATTAATTTTTCGGATATCTTATTTATATTTCATTCAAGAATAATATCTTCGATGTTAATTTTGAATTGACTTATTTTATTTTATTTGACATGAAAATTTATGCTTGAGGAGTTTTTATGGAAATAGTTATAATATTATTTTTTTAATGTCAAAATAAATTATAATATTTATAAGCTATTTTTAGCGTATTTTTATTAAACAAAAATCAACAAATTTTCTTTTGTTATATCTCTAAAATATTTTTACTTTAATTTATTTTTTTTATTTTTAATGGTCTAATTTATTGATTATAAAGGATAATTTAGACAATAGACTTAATTTTATGAAAAAATTAATAGATTAAATGTGGTCAAGATCTTTCTTAAAATGCATAATGTGATCTATTTTTTTTCTAATTCATTTTGGAGGAAGTAACTAATTGAGCTTAATTTCTATGAACTAACGGTGTGATATATTTTTACATATAGATCCAATAAAAGTGCACTATAGTGCCCTTTTATTATATTAATTTATAAAATATATATTTCCACACAAATTTACATGAAATAATTTTATTAGATGCGTGTAAACAAAATTATATTATTTGTATATACAAATTAAATCATAATTTATATAAAAATTATAATTTATATGAAAATATTTTAACTTTATTATATTTTTTTATTATAAAAATAAAACGCAGTCAGCGGCAGCGGGAATGGAAGGTCAATGGTGGCCCTGGTTTCCCCAAAAGTTTTAAGAAAAAAATTTATACTAACATACTATTATATTTTATTTAGGTGCTTATATTTTACTTTTTATTAACTTTATATAATTAATTTAATATATTGAGCCTTTTTACTCAATATTCATGTTCTTAAACACTTAAATACATGCTATTAAAACCCATTTTAATAAAGTAAAATATAAAGCTATTTGTTTATCAATATAATAATAATAATAATAGCACAACTTAGTTCAAATGTGATAAATAATTGATGATTTTGAGTCAATGAAATATCAATATCACATCTTCAAAAATAAATATTAGTTCTTTTTCACATTTTCAAGATAATACTATATATATATATATATATATATATATATATATATATATATATATATCTTATGAGTTCTTAAATTTATTGTGCAATTAAAAATATATTTTTTATTTATTAAAATATGATTTTGAATTTGGTCTCATCCAACCTTAATTTTTGTATGTAGCACTTGTGCTATAGGCATTTATACTTTAAACATTTAAACACTTAAGTTGATTATCCTAACATGACATTTGTAGATATATATTCTACAATCTTTGTAGAGATTAAAAGCAGAAACTTCATTATTTACAGTGATTAAAAAAATCAAACATAATTATTAATTTAATTTTAATATACTTTGGTTACTTTAATATATAGACAATGTGGAACTAAATTTATATTAGAATTTTCAATGTCTAGATCATTTTAAGTATGCCTATGAGGTAATTTTTGTTTTGGAAAAGATGCCTATGAGGAAATTAGAAATGTTAGTATAATTTGATATACTGGTAAGTATACATTTAATTTGCACATGTAAACAGAAGTCATTGTAATTTTCCTCTCTGTTTTTTTATTTAAAAATATGTTAATGGTTAAAAAAGTTGTTATACATGCTATTTTCTTTGTCTTATAAGTGTTTAAGGTTTTTGCATCTATGCTAAAAGATATGTAATAATTAAGAAAACATTTATTTTATCAAATTACATATCTTAACTATTAACAGATTTTTCACTATTATTAATACAAACTATAATAATATATTAGAAATTGTGTTTATAATATTGATTGAAGGGTGATATAAGAAAAAATAATACAAGTTAATGATATTGATTGATTCATAAAATTTTCGTTTTTCAGATGATACCAGTAGCAGCAAATGATGTTGCCTTCTCAGCCCATGCTGTTCTACTAACAGCAGTTTCCTTGTTCCAAATAGCAATTTATGATGTTAGTGCAATTTTTCCTTTTCATTAATCGAGCTTATTCTTTTTTATATGTTGAATTTAAAATAACATTATTTTGATTATTATTTTCATGTAGCGTGGAAGCCAAAAAGTATCTAAAATAGCTTATGGAATCGTCATTGTTGCGTGGACAACTGCTACCGTGTGTTTTTTTGTGGCTTTGCACAATCATCATTGGCTCTGGCTTCTCTCAATCTTCACGTATGTTAGATATCTGTTTTCATCAGTTGCGTCTTCAATTAATGCATTTATTTATAGCATCATCAATTATGGAAGTTTGAAACTCTATTTTTGTTTTCTTCTGACTTTTGTTGAAATTGATCAATTTGCAGTATCATTCAAGTCTCTATGACGGTCATAAAATATATTCCCCAGGTTAGGATAAATTCCAAATATTTGTGTAATTTCCTTATTTTTATATTTCACGAATCACGACACTGATAGTGATATACTAGTAAGTGTCTTGCATTTAAACACTTCCCTTTTCAGTTTATATTACCAATGTATCACTTTTAATCTCTATGTGATACTTAGCTTATGGTCAATGTGTCATATATTTTTGGGGAGGGCTAATCCATTATTCGACACACTTTATTTAATTGATTAAAATTTATAAATATTCTATTAAAATATGTGAGTTCGATATAAATTTAGTAAGATTCATGTGTATTTATATTACCTATGTATCACTTTTAATCTCTATGTGATACATAGTTTATGGTCAATGAATCATATATTTTTTGGGAGGGCTAATCCATTATTCGACACACTTTATTTAATTGATTAAAATTTATAAATATTCTATTAAAATATGTGAGTTTGATATAAATTTAATAAGATTCATGTGTATTTTAACCGATGATAAAATGTGTTAGAAAATTGTGTTAAAATAGTGTATTGCTAACATTATTCTATATTTTTTATTGCAAATATACATGATATGAAGAAGAGTGATTGACAATTAATATTGATTTTTAAGAGAGGAGTCATGAGGTGGTTTGTTGATTTGGGAGAAGAACTTAGAAATTGGAGTGATAAAGAAATCATGAGTTCAACTTCTCTTCTAACAAAAATTAACAATTAACTATTAATTAACATGTCATTTTAAAAATCAATTGTAGAAGAAAAAATGACAAATTTTAATTTAAAGTTAGAATCAATTCTAAATGCAAAATAAATTACACTCTAAAACAATTAAACGTATTAAAATCAATTCACACCTTTAAAATCAATTTTGATTATTCCAAAAATTAAGTCAATCATTCGCGAAGTAATTTATAATTAAAATCAATTTTACAATTCAATTAAAGCATACTAAAAACAAACACACGAATATGGCTTCGGTGTATTTGAGAATTGAATTTATGTTTCTCTATGTTTCCTTTTTGGTTCTTATGCTAGCCATCCTTCTTATAATAAATTGTGTTGTGAATATAGGCAGTGATGAACTTTATGAGAAAAAGTACTGATGGATGGAGCATTGGGAATATTCTTCTGGACTTTTCTGGAGGGGTAGCTAACTATGCACAAATGGCTATGCAATCCATTGATCAAGGTCAGTAACATGAATCCTTTAACAATTGATCTTCTTGTTTGAATTTATAGTTTGAAGTGACATGATTTTAAAATTCCATCTTTGATTTATAGGTTCTTGGGTGAACTTCTATGGAAACATAGGAAAACTACTCCTATCCTTGGTATGTAACAGTGTACTCATTATTTTACTTTATAGAATATATTATTGGTTTCTGAAAATGATTTTACTCAATAAATCAACCATCACCACCTTTTAACATTGTCAATATTCTACGGTGATCTCTAAAATAGTTATATTTTAATTAAATATGCTCCTCTATTAATATTTGCAAAGATTAAAATGTCATTAAATTTCTAATATTGAAAATGAATTTCAAACTAATTAAATAATCAATGTCTGGATGTATTTGATAACCAATTTAGACACAACTTTCTTTGCTACAATCCAGATATTGTTTGATGAACTTGATAAATATTTTACAAATCCCGGATTTATTATGAAATATTGATAATGTAGATATTAAGTTAATACAATCATACAATTTTGAAGACTAATTTAAATATTTACTCAATAATTGTTCTTAATTATATTTATGGAGAATATGATACTAGTTTATAAAAAATGTAAAAGTCTATAGTCCAATTTTATCAACTATGTTCATTCATATATTACATTAGTATTGATGGAATAAACCATTACAGGTGTCTGTATCCTTTGATATCCTCTTCATGTGCCAACATTATGTTCTGTATCCTGAAAGAAAACGTAAATCAGAGGCATCTCCTGAAGTTAAGACTTCTAATCATCCATTGTCTGAGAATGTATAAGATATTACGTTATTATTTGTTTTATATATTTATAGGATTGAACACACCATTTGTAGTTGGTTAATTTCCAATACTGTTACAAAGAATGAAAAAGTTGCTTAATTGGAAAAGTAGAGTTCAATAGGGCAAGTAAAGTGGCATTTATAGGCCAAATTATGAAGTGAATAGTTCCATGTTCCCAAAAGCTAGGTAATAATGAGCATATTTCAATGAAAGATTGAAAAGAGTCGTCGTTAATGTGAAAAGATCGTTTATAAGATGCTTGATTTTCAAATGTCAAATATTGCCATGCAAATTTATTCAACAAAAAACAAAACAAATTTTGGTTTTACAATCGACAAGAAACAACCAAAACATGGATGAAATCCTGTTAGTCTTGGACTCGAAAATGGGGATTGAATAGAGTTTTAATTTTTTTAAAATAAAACAAAATTTATTAGAAGTGTGATGGTAAAGGCTATTTATATTCAACTATCCTCTTAGAAACACTTAACGATATTACAATCAATCACACATTTGATATGACAAATTAGACACGTGACAAAAATGGTTGATTAATTCAATCAAAGATTGCACCAATGATATTAAAACGATCTCAACATAAAATTTAGATTGATCACTATTTATGATTGATGACTTCTCACAACAATTTTTATCAATAATGATCACACTCATGAAATGGTTCAAAAACAAAAATCTTACAAGTGTAAGTTTTATATCATTCGAAACTGTAAATTTATTTGATCTCCTCTGAATAGTGAAGTTAAAATATAATGAACAAAGAATATAAAAGTAAAATATCAAGGAAAGGAAAACTCACACTAAGATTTTTATGTTGGTTCCTCTTCTTTGTCCTTGCATGTAGTATATTTAGTCCATATTCAAATAAATGAGAGTTTTTTTCGTTAATATATTGAACATCTACTAGGTCTATCGATAGTCGTTACAAAGCTCGTACAACAACTACTCCTTCCATAAACGTTCATAAAATCATATTTATTGAAACAACCTTCACAACAAAATATGAACCACTATCTTCAAGATGAAGACATCTTCAATCTTGCAAGATAGAAACCTATAGCATAACTACCACTCTAGACCTTGAAAAGATACCTTTTTCAAACCTTCGACGTGAAACTGATTGATATCCCCTCAACCACTTGCGTCTAGAACAATCACTCCTACTAGAGATACCACACCCTAGTTGTTTCTCAATCAAAAACACACAAGACTTGAATCAGAAAAAGTGATTAATCTTGATTATGATCTTGTTGTTGGAGTTACTTATACTAGATATACTCAATATTCATATTAGACATATAATTAAACTTTAGTGCAAAAACATAATAAACATATAAGCATGCGTATAAACAACTTGAATCTAAAAAATGTTGATTTATCAAAGATATTAGGAATACATAGAGTTATAGCTTTCATAGTTTCACGATGGTGATCCTGAATAATCATTAAGTATTGACCTTGAAATAGAGAAACATATGACGAGCACCTGTTGGCTTGTGGTTCTTCCTCAATCCAGACTACTTATGCCTTAGGCACTCCTTAGAAGGGGAGAAGAGGCAATATGTGATGTGTATGTATATTGGGGACCATAGCATACATATAGAGTGATGACCAATTAGGGTTCCCATTATTCCCAAATAGGCCATCAGTGACATTCACCCATATTGAGATGATATTGAAGTAAATATAATTGTAACAAGAAATGGAGGTTTGAATTGTGACCCCTTTTATTATCTGCACTTTAAATCTTTCTAAAGATAAGACTTGGAAATATATAATTAGTAGAATGATCTTACTCATGTTTGAGGAAGTTAAAGAATAGAATTTAATCTCAAGGTGGTAGTTGTATGACTTAGTGAAAAAATGAAATATAAAAAAGATAAGTATCATAAAATGACATACGATAAATATCCAGGTTTACCTAAAGTGGGCTAATAAAGTCCTCACCACCTGTGAGATTTTCAATAGTAAGTTGAACAACCTCTCAACTTAATCTTCTTCCTTTAGTCACACTTGACTATACACTTTTTTTTTCTTAGCCTCAATAGGCTTACACAAATCACTTAAGTTTTCTCTCAGCAAGACAATTCTTACAACAAATCACTCAAGTTTTCTCTCAACTAGACAAACTTGATGGTGCTTACAAAAAGATGATAATTATCATTTCTTTAAATCTGATCACAACATTATTAATACAGGTTGAACTAAGAACCCACTCAAATGTTTGATCCTAAAATTCAGAGCAATAATGTGTTTCTTGATAATTGAAGAGAATTTTGATAGTTTTTACTTAAGAAAGTGGAATATGATTTATTGTAGTCTCTTAAAGACTGCAGCTTGAAGCACCTTCTATTTTTAGACTTGGGAAAACTCATTGTTGGTGTAAAGGACACATGTACTAAGACGTTTGAGTAAGTTTCTAGAACGTCCTTTGCAATATGGATAAACGTCCTCCTAATTTTGGATAATCATCCTCTTCTATGAGGATGTTTATGATCATCTTCTTCTATATGAATATGATAGAGGAGTTTGATCTTTCTCTTGACAACTTATGACAACATATAATGAGTTGTAAAGTAGCATGTATGAGCTTGCAATGAGTTGTCCATTATACTTGTAGTGCATAACATGTTGGAACCAAGTTGGTTCTAAGTACTTAGGATTTTGATGTTTACAAAAGCACTCAATGTAATCTTATTTTGTACCTTGAATTATTAAATGCCACCAGAAACTGAAGTAATCAGAAGATCAAAGGATTCCAGAAAGTGAATTCTGGAATTACCAGAAGATACTCCAGGATCACCAGAAGATATCTTTGCTAGCCCAGATCAGAAGGAAGAAATGTCAGAAGAAAACCTGGACCATACCAGAGGAAAGCCTGCCAGAAGGAGAGTTGTTCCAGACCAAGAGGAATCAAATATCAGATTTATTCCAGAAGTTATTCTGACCAGAAGATGGCCTGGCAGTGAGAAATTAAAACAGCCCAGACTTGTTCCAGACTCAACCAGAAGATAAGTTAATGAGTCCAGAACAAGATAATCAATCCAGAATTAACCCAGACCATAAGATAGCATGATTAAGGGCATGAAACTAAGTCCAGATCAGAAGAAATGATTTCCAGAATTGATCCAGACCTGATCCAAAATCAAAGGTAAAATGTCTAGACTGAAATATTACTTGTCCAGATTTAAATTCAATTTAATCCAGACCAAGTCCAGAATTGGTCCAGATCAGAGGGAAGATTTCCAAATCAATAGTTCAGAATTAATTATTTGGTCCAGTAATGGTTCAGATCAAAAGATCAGACCATGGCCCATTGTTGGCCGAAATCAGAAGGACAGGATGTGTGGTCCAGCAATGGCCGAGTTCAGAGGATTATAGCATATTAGGTGCGAGTCCAGGGATGGCCGAAATCAGAGGATCACAACATATCAATTAGTTTGGTTCAGATGTGGACTAGTGCAGAAAATATGATGGTCCAGATTTGATCATGAGGATTAACGGTGGAGATTTCATTTTATTTTGATCAAAGTATTAAAAAGATTTGTTACAAAAATAAAGTGAAGTATTGTGGAATTTAGGAGCTGTGGCGGGAAGCAATTAAAAGTTTTGATTGGCCAGTTATTTTTTGAAAGAAATCTGAGGCTTAAAAAGATATGTTTTTTATTTAAATGAAGCCCAATTGGTCAAGTTATTTTTGCAAGAGAATCCAGCAAGATTCAGCTCGAATTTAAGCATTGGAAGAGGCCCTAATCTGCATCTATAAAAGGAGGCTCAAGGCAGAATACTCATCATCGAAAATCACAAAAGAGTCATACACTTCCAAAGCAAACACTCAAATTTTTCAGAGAGGTCAATTGTGAGTTCCAGCTTTCAAGAAGCAAGTACTCGTGTTATTTTCTTTCCACTGTGTCAAATCTAAGTTGTTGAAGTAGAGTCTACAATCTGAGGGAGTCAGTAGAGGTAGCAGGTTACTTGGCAATTAGATTCATAGTGTTGTGATTTCTTCTACAATCTGGGATTGTCAGATTGGCTGAAGACAGGAGCTGTATTCCTCAAGAGTCTAGGATTGTTAGACTGTTTGAGAAGACTGACTTGGAGGGTCAGTATAAAGGTTGTAATTCAAGGTTTGAATTAGTGAAATCCTTCAAGGTGAAGGGACTGGATGTAGCCTCGTTAACGGTGAACCAGTATAAAAATTATGAGTTTTATTTTTACTTTATCTGCTGCTAACTCTGTTTTAAATTATACATCAAGTTTTGTTTTAAAAGTATAAAAACAGGAAAAGTATTCAAGTTAAGTCAAACACAATTCAACCCCCCTTCTCGTGTTTGCACCTTCAATTGGCATCAGAGCTCGGTCTCAAGGCTGAGCACTTAACAGTGTTTGAGGAAAAGTCCAAGGGGTTCAACATGGCAGAATCCAGAGAAGAACTGGGAGGCAACATCAACAGACCACCGCTGTTTGATGGAGAAAGGTTTAAGTATTAGAAGGACAAAATGAGAAGTTTTGTCATATCTCAAGATCCTGAACTATGGAAGATGATAGTCAAAGGATACACTGCACCTACTGATCCAGAAGATCCAACTAAAAAAATAGACATGGATGATATGAAACCAGATCAGAGCAGATTACACAAACTTCATCACAAGTCCAGAAACATCATGATTAGTGCAATCACATTCAAGGAATTTGACAGATGCACAGATAAAGAAACATCAAAGAGCATATTCGACAGTCTGGTTCTGACCTATGAAGGAACACAGCAGGTTCAAGAAGCAAGGGCTAACATACTGGTCAAACAGTATGAGATGTTCAAGATGGAAGATGATGTAAACATTGTGAAATGTTCTGCAGATTCCAGACTCTGATATCTGGACTGAAGTACTTGAAGAAAAGCTACACAACAGCAGATCATGTCAAGAAGATTCTAAGAAGTTTACCAAAACAGTGGAGACCAATGGTTACTGCAGTTCAGCAAGCCAAAGATCTGAATAACTTAAGACTTGAAGACCTGATCAGCTCACTCAGGTCTCATGAAATAGAACTGGAAGAAGATGAACCAAAGAAGAAGAAGAATCTGGCTCTGAAGTCGAAACAGAAGAAAACTGCAAAGGCAGCATCAGAATCAGAGGATAGTGACAGTGACTGTGATGATATGGCTTACTTAACCAAAAAGATGGTTAAGATATGGGAAAACAGGAAGAAAAGAAGCTTCAAGAAGAAACATAACAACAGAGGAAACGAAGAATCTGACAAGAAGAATATTGTTTGTTATGGATGCAATAAACCTGGACATATCAAGTCAGAATGTCCTAATCTAGAAAAAGATAAACAACACAAGAAGAGTTCCAGATTCAGAAAGAAGGGTCTGATGGCTGCCTGGGATGTATCAGAATCAGAAGAAGAATCGTCTGATGAAGAAGAGGCAGAAACAGCAATGAAGGCACACATCAGGTCTGCTTCTGGACCTCATAAAGGCACGAATTCAAGAAGGAAAACAGGTAGAAGGAAGAATGATAGAAGAAATCATGTAGGAAAATCTGGAAGCACATCAGAGGAAGCAATTCTGTCTCTAATGGCTCATACCAACTCAAGTTCTGAATACAGCTCAGGCTCTGGAACAGAATCAGAAGATGAAGACGATGAGGTATTTTCTGATCTCTCTAAATCTGAATTAATTGAGACTTTAAAAGACTTGTTAAATGCAAACAATAAGATGTCTTTAAAACTGAAAACTCTTAGGAAGATAAGAAAAATCTAACCAAAGAAGTCCAAGTTTTAAAGAATCGAAATTCTGAGTATGCAACTGAAAACAAAGATTTTAAAACTAAAGTTGCAAGACTCAAGTCTGAAAACCAAACTCTCAAAAGTAATATTTGTTCCACTTCTGAAACTGTTTGTGAATCTGATATGCATGAGAAATTTTTTATTTCTAATGGAATGGAAAGAAATAAATATGCATCTATGATTTATGGAAACAGTAACTCTAGAAAGAGAGGTCTTGGTTTTACAGAAACTAATGCTGATACTAAAACTGTTCATTCTGATATTTGTGCTAAGAAAGGTCACTCTGAATTATCTTGTCCAATGGTAATATCTGAACAAGATCAGAGAACTGTTAAGACTAACAAATTTGGACCCAATAAGTTATGGGTACCAAAAGATCAAATTGTCTATGTTGCAGATATTCTGAGCAACTAGAAGGAAACACCAACAATGGTGCCTGGACAATGGTTGTTGGCAACGCACAAACATAAGAAGGTTTATGTTCCAACATCTACCAAACAGAAGCCAAGTGACTCTGGTAGAAGAAGAACTGGTCAGCACAATACCTATCAGAACCAGAACTAGAATCATAGGAGGAACAAGAAATATCAAAGATTCACATGAATCAGAACAGGAACTGGAACCAGAATCAGAACTGGAACCAGTATCAGAGGAACAGGAACTGGAACCAGAACCAGAAGTGGAACCAGTATCAGAGGCATAGGATTTGGAACCAGAATCAACATTGGAACCAGAATCAGAATCAGTACCAGAACCAGAACCTGAACAGGTATTAGTATCAAAGGTTCAGGTATGATCATCAGAATTACTCTAATTATCAGAATCATTATAATTATCAGAATCACCATAAGTTCCAGAATCACCAGAGGAACATGGTGTATCAGTCAAAGCAGAAAGAGAGGAATCAGAATCAGGAGAGTTCTTCAAACACTCTAGTGAGATTCATCAAGACTACAAACCTGGAAGGGAATTCAAATCCCTTAATCCAAACCAT
This sequence comes from Cicer cuneatum, assembly GCA_037974295.1. Lineage (NCBI taxonomy): Eukaryota > Viridiplantae > Streptophyta > Magnoliopsida > Fabales > Fabaceae > Cicer > Cicer cuneatum. Next base: position 32,204,463 of record JBBPBO010001986.1, on the reverse strand, counting down.
GTAATCACATAACATATAGATTCGAAATCTGAAAATCAAAAGCAGGAGGATTTTCAGAGTAAAACTGAAGCTGCTGACATAGAGGTTACATCTTGCTGTAAATACTATTATTATTTGATATTTATGTTTACTGTGATAACAAGAAGCTTGATCTTAACAAATTAAAGCTAGATAAGTATTCTACAGGTTTTCAAACTGTCAGAGGAACCAGGTGATTCACACGAATTGAACACCTCAATAGAAACAGCATTCCAGTGGTTTCAAAAACAAGCAGAAACCACCAGAAGCAGAATTTATGGTTTGGCTGTATTGAGTTAAATTTTAAATTATTTGATTTGCATTATGTAATATGACAAACTGCTTGATCTTGACAAATCAAAGCAAGATAAAAATAGTGCAGGTTCACCAAAACCAAAGGGAGCAGAAGCACAAGAAACAGAAGTACCTGGAAAGGTAAAGGATACAAGCAAGTCAGCAACACATGACAAATGTTCAAAAGATAAATCTGATCAAGTCAGAAACAGCCAAGATAAGTCAGAAGAGAAATCGGGATATTTACCAGAATCTGAAGTTGTTACAGATTCACCAGAAGCAGAAGCTAATTTATCAGAATCAGAAGCTGTTACAGATCTTCCAGAACCAGAAGCTGATGCAAACCAACCAATGTTGATGAGGCTTTGGCAGAGGAAGGTTGGATACTTGCAATGCTAGAAGAGCTGAATGAATTTCAAAGGAATGATGTTTGGGATCTGGTATCCAGACCAAACAAAAACATTATTGGAACCAAGTGGGTTTTCAGGAATAAACTCAATGAAAAAGGTGAAGTGGTAAGGAACAAAGCCAGACTTGTAGCTCAAGGATACAGTCAACAGGAAGGTATATATTACACTGAGACTTTTGCTCCAGTGGCCAGGTTAGAAGCAATTAGAATTCTTTTATCATTTGTTGCTAATCATGATATAATGCTGTATCAAATGGATGTTAAAAGTGCATTCTTAAATGGCTATATAAGTGAGGAAGTCTATGTCAAACAGCCCCCTAGATTTGAAGACTCTGATTTTCCGGACCATGTTTTTAAACTTAAAAAGTCTTTATATGGTTTAAAACAAGCACCAAGGGCATGGTATGACAGACTTAGTAACTTTCTGCTTAAGAATGAATTTAATAGAGGCCATATAGATAATACTATTTAGGAAATCCATTAAAAATGATATTCTGATTATCCAAGTCTATGTTGATGATATCATATTTGGATCCACTAATGGCACTTTGTGCAAAGAGTTTTCTGACCTAATGCAGAAAGAGTTCCAAATGAGCATGATGGGAGAACTTAAGTTCTTCCTGGGAATTCAGATTCACCAAGGTAAATCAGGTATACTCATTCACCAATCTAAATATACTAAAGAACTTCTTAAAAAGTTCAAAATGAGTGACTGTAAGCCTATGGCCACCCCCATGCACCCAACCTGCTCAGTTGAGAAAGATGAAACCAGCCAAAAGGTAGACCAGAAAACATACAGAGGTATGATTGGATCCATTCTTTATTTAACTGCTTCTAGACCTGACATCTTGTTTAGTGTTTGTGTCTGTGCCCATTTTCAAGCTGACCCTAGGGAATCCCATTTAACTGCTGTTAAACGAATTTTGAGATACCTTAAAGGAACCACCAACCTTACTTTGTTATACAAAAAAACCCCCACCTACAAACTCAAAGGTTTTTGTGATTCTGACTATGCTGGAAACAAGTTGGAAAGGAAAAGTACAAGTGGCAACTGCATATTTTTAGGTGATAACTTGATCTCTTGGTCAAGCAAAAGACAAAGCACCATTTCCATGTCAACAGCTGAAGCTGAGTATATATCAGCAGCAGGATTCAGTTCAGAGTTACTCTGGATGAAACATCAACTTGAAGATTACAACATCTTCGAAACCAATATCCCTTTTTTCTGTGATAACACTTCAGCCATAAACCTGACCAAGAACCCTATCTTACACTCTAGAGCCAAACACATTGAAATAAAACACCATTTCATTAGGGACCATGTTCAAAAAAGGACTTTAAGCATCCAGTTTGTGGACACTGATCATCAATGAGCTGATATCTTCACCAAGGCATTACCAGAAGATAGGTTCGAGTTCATCAAGAAGCATCTCAACATTACCTCCATATCTGACTAGCTCAAGTAGTCATCTTAGGAGTTTTTAAATTTCTTGTAATTTTAATTTCTGTCTTTTATTTTTTGTTTTTACTCTCTGTACTTTGTAAAGAGAAAAAAAAATACAATAATAGGAGGACCACTTTTTGGCTGATGACAAAAAGGGGGAGAGAGAGAGAGAAAGGAGAAATAAGTAGAAAAGGAGAGATAAAAAGAAAAGAATGAGCGAAAAGGAAAGAGATGAAAAGAGGAGAAATAAGTTGAAAAGGAGAGAAATCAGGGAGAGAGAGAAAAACAAAGAAAGAAAAAGAAAGAGTGAAAACAGAAGGAGTTGAAAAGGAGAGGAAGCGTGAAGAGAGAAAAAGAAAGAGAGAATAAAGAAGGAGTTGAAAAGGAGAGGAGAAGAAAAGAAAGAGTGAAAAAAGAAGGAGTTGAAAAGGAGAGTATCAGAATTAGGGGGAGAGATTGGTCTGAGGGGGAGTAATTCAAGTCTTCGAGTTACAAGCTAGCAAAATAATTTAAGGTTTTGTCATCATCAAAAAGGGGGAGATTGTTGGAACCAAGTTGGTTCGAAGTACTTAGGATTTTGATGTTTACAAAAGCACTCAATGTAATCTTATTTTGTACCTTGAATTATTAAATGCCACCAGAAACTAAAGTAATCAGAAGATCAAAGGATTCCAGAAAGTGAATTCTGGAATTACCAGAAGATACTCCAGGATCACCAGAAGATATCTTTGCTAGCCCGTATCAGAAGGAAGAAATGTCAGAAGAAAACCTGGACCATACCAGAGGAAATCCTGCCAGAAGGAGAGTTGTTCCAGACCAAGAGGAATCAAATATCAGATTTATTCCAGAAGTTATTCTGACCAGAAGATGGCCTGGCTGTGAGAAATTAAAACAGCCTAGACTTGTTCCAGACTCAACCAGAAGATAAGTTAATGAGTCAAGAACAAGAGAATCAATCCAGAATTGACCCAGACCATAAGATAACATGATTAAGGGCATGAAACTAAGTCCAGATCAGAAGAAATGATTTTCAAAATTGATCCAGGCCTGATCCAAAATCAAAGGTAAAATGTCTAGACTGAAATATTACTTGTCCAGATTTAAATTCAATTTAATCTAGACCAAGTCCAGAATTGGTCCAGATCAGAGGGAAGATTTCCAAATCAATAGTTCAGAATTAATTATTTGGTCCAGTAATGATTCAGATCAGAAGATCAGACCATGGCCCAGTGTTGGCCGAAATCATAAGGACAGGATGTGTGGTCCAGCAATGGCCGAGTTCAGAGGATTATAGCATATCAGGTGCAGTCCAGGATGACGAAAATCAGAAGATCAGAGGGTTAGGAAGTGTGGTCCAGGGATGGCCGAAATCAGAGGATCACAACATATCAATTAGTTTGGTCCAGATGTGGACTAGCGTAGAAGATCTGATGGTCCAGATTTGATCATGAGGATTAACGGTGGAGATTTCAATTTATTTTGATCAAAGTATTAAAAAGATTTGTTACAAAAATAAAGTGAAGTATTGTGGAATTCAGGAGCTGTGGCGGGAAGCAATTAAAAGTTTTGATTGGCCAGTTATTTTTTGAAAGAAATCTGAGGCTTAAAAAGATATGTTTTTGATTTAAATGAAGCCCAATTGGTCAAGTTATTTTTGCAAGAGAATCCAGCAAGATTCAGCTCGAATTTAAGCATTGGAAGAGGCCCTAATCTGCATCTATAAAAGGAGGCTCAAGGCAGAATACTCATCATCGAAAATCACAAAAGAGTCATACACTTCCAAAGCAAACACTCAAATTTTTCAGAGAGGTCAATTGTGAGTTCCAGCTTTCAAGAAGCAAGTACTCGTGTTATTTTCTTTCCACTGTGTCAAATCTAAGTTGTTGAAGTAGAGTCTAAAATCTGAGGGAGTCAGTAGAGGTAGCAGGTTACTTGGCAATTAGATTCATAGTGTTGTGATTTCTTCTACAATCTGGGATTGTCAGATTGGCTGAAGACAGGAGCTGTATTCCTCAAGAGTCTAGGATTGTTAGACTGTTTGAGAAGACTGACTTGGAGGGTCAGTATAAAGGTTGTAATTCAAGGTTTGAATTAGTGAAATCCTTCAAGGTGAAGGGACTGGACATAGCCTCGTTAACGGTGAACCAGTATAAAAATTGTGAGTTTTATTTTTACTTTATCCGCTGCTAACTCTGTTTTTAATTATACATCAAGTTTTGTTTTAAAAGTATAAAAACAGGAAAAGTATTCAAGTTAAGTCAAACACAATTCAACCCCCCTTCTCGTGTTTGCACCTTCATAACACTCCCTTCTAATTGTCCTCATGTGTAGATGTTCTCAACTATGAATATCCTTCATGAACACGCATGAATATGATTGAGAGACAAGACCAAATCTTCATAAACTGTGGATTTACCTTTTCATACGTGAACATTGTTTGTTTGTCTCTTTTACACTATTCTTTTTGTTCTTTGTGCTATATGATAATGTTCTTTGTAAACTATGTCTCATATTCTTTTTGTTTGAACAATAAAAGCAATATTCGTTTTTCCATTTATGTGTAATTGTCATTAATGAATATCATCTAATCTTCAATTAGACAAAGATCCCTTATCTAAAGGATTTTGTCTCAACAAAGAAGAGGATGGTCATAAACATCTTCAAAGAAGAGGATGATTACCTAGAAAGAAGAGGAAGTTTACCCATATTGCAGAGGATGTTTAAGCAACATACTTTAAAACATCGGGACATGTGCCAAACAGTTATATGTGTCATTTACAACAAAAAGAAGTCTTTCCAAGTCTATAAAAAGAAGTCTTTTCAATTATGAAGAAATACACTATTGCTCTTTGTTATAGATTTTAGGATCGAACTTTTGAGTTTGTTCTTAGTTCAACCTATTTCAACAATGGTGTTGTGATCAGATCCAAAACAAATCATCATTATCATCTTATTATAAATATCATCAAGTTTGTCTAGTTGAGAGAAAACTTGAGTGATTTGTGTAAGCTTATTGAGGCTACCAATATATAAGTGTATAGTCAAGTGTAACTAAAGGAAGAAGATTAAGTTGAGAGGTTGATCAACTTACTAGTGAAAATTCACAAATTGTGAGGACTGGATTTGCCCAAGATTGGTGAACCAAGATATTTCTTTTGTGTGATTTCCTTACCCTTATTTTTTATTATTTTGTTATTTCACCGAATCGCACTACTATGAACTTGAAATATAATTCTATTCTTGTAACATTCTTAAAACACGAGTTGGTTCATCATATTGATCTAACATTTCTAAGTTTTATCTTGAGAAATAATTTTAAAATGCAGATTTTTAAAGGGTCATAATTCAAACCACCATTATTTTGACAATTATATTCACTTCAAAATCTATCCATTTTTTATGATGACAAATTTTGAATTAAGATCCAATGTTTATTTTGAATTGATGCAAGATAGTCAATAATTTTAAGTGAGAATTTTTGGACATACTCCCCCTTAATTCATGCATCAGTTTTTACAAGTTTGATCATGACATAAACAATTTTTGAATCAAAGTAATTGTCATTCATTCCAACAAACATTACAATGATTCGTACATAAAAAAGGTAAGGAAATATGGATTAATCATTAACAAAATGAAGTAAAAACTTCCAAAAGATTATCTCATAAGTATGATCGTCAAAACAGAAATAAAATTAATTAGTTCAACTTAATGTACTCATCATAAAAGAGTGATCTAATAAAGAGTCAACAAAAAGATTAAGCTTTTCCAAGCTACCCCAAATAGTTAGAGCCTTAAACTTCCCTTAATTCTTCTCCCCCATTTGGCATCAACAAAAAGATGGGGATCGAACAAAAGACACCCTTCATTTGGAAGGAGAAGATTTATCTAAGGATGAAGAAGTGGATGAACGAGGAAGATTCCATTTCATGGGAATCTTGTCTTTAGGAGTTTTAGTGATGAAGCATTGAGAATGATTGTGTTGCATTCAAACAGTTTCTTCATATCCTTCTTTGTTTTTCTCATTTACTCCTCTAGCTTGGTATCCTTAGGATAAAGAACATCCTCATCCTACACCTTTTCTTTTCCAGGAGAAGTGGCTTTCTCTTTTTCAGAACCACAAGCTTCTTTGAAAGTGGAAGTATCAAAGGATTCAAAAGTTGCACACATTTGGTATAGGGTTTGAGATAGGAACAATTGTTTGTGGAGGTGGTGGAGGAATAAATGAATCATTGATAGGACCAAGGGTTGTGGTATGGCTTATATTTAGTGGGTAAAAGATTAGTGAGATATTTGAAGCCAAGTTTGCCGCTTGTTGAATAAGATCAAGAGTGTGAGTTTCTTCAGCCTAGACATTTAAGTCCATGAGTGGGATAATGGTTGTAGATGGTTCATCCAAATGAGTAGTGAAAGTTTCGTGATGTATTGGTGTATCCTCACCGTAAGTTGTTCATTGATATCAAAATCCATATTCAAATATGAATGATGGGTTGTATTAAGTTAAGTTTCAGGATGAACTTCTTCAGCAACAACATTTTCATCTAAGTGAGTACCTCGATGATGCTTATCCCGTTGAGCAGTTTCTAAATGAAGCACAATTTGCTCTTCATTTACATCCATATGACTATTGCTAACTTGCTCATCCTATAAATTATTTTGAGCTTATTTCTCAATTTGAGCAACTTCAACTTCTTTTTCCCACTGATTATTTCAACATCCTCAGCTTCAACAACTTTCTCAATTTCCTTCACATCTTGAATTAGCTCAGTTTCCTTTTGAGCTTGCTCATCTTCAATATATTTTTCTTTTTCTTGATTATCACAATCAAGAACAATTTGATTCTCAACAAAAGTATCCTCAATCACTTTTCCAAAAATCCACCTGATCGTTCTCAATCTTTTCTTCAGGAGTATTTACATTCCATTATTCGTTAACTTTTATTTTTCCCTCAATTCTTCTTCTCTATGCAATACCATGTTTTGGAGGTTCCTCAGTAGTGGTTCCTATGAGTTCTTGCTTTGGTTGAGCTTTTTTCTCAATCCTCATATGGGAGAGATTTTTGGAAGTAAATTTTGAAAGGGAAATGATTGAAACTTCATCTTCAAGAGGTACTTAAAGGTGTTTGAAAATTTAGGTGAGTGTCATTCCATAAGGAACGATGGCAGTCTTCTTGAGATCCCTTGATGCTTTCAACATGAAGTTGAATATGTTAAAAGGTAAGTTGATCGAGATTTTAATTAGCATGTGGTGAACGATCATAAGATCAATGTCATTCACATTGTCAAAGCCCCCTATTCTAGGAACTAGAGAGTGAATAGTCATGTTATGGTAGATATTTTATAAGGGTTGGAGATTGGAAGCAGTTTTCTCACCTTGAGGATCAACAAGGATTTCATTAAGGACCTCAACTTTGGTGATTTTGATGGTATCTTACCAAGTGTTTTTGAGCAAACATCTTCCTTCATTTGGGATGTTTAAGGCTTCATAAGTGACTTGAGGAGTGAATCTCAAATTATTGCCTTTGATTTTGGAGATGAAGACGTTCTCATTTTCATTATACTCCATGGTTGTGTAGAAACCTCTCACCACTCTTGGATAATACTTCTTAGCATTTTGAATAATGTTTGTCCAACCAAACTTGTCGGTAACACTTTGGATTCCCCACCCTTGTTTCTTGATTTTGGGAAGATCAAATTATCTTCCACATGCAATGGAACGATTTGCTCATTTCATTTGAAAGATATTCTCTATTTCCTTGCTTATAAAGAGAGAGACTTTTGGGAATTTTGGAGCGTGAAAGATTTTGGGAATGGAAAGTATAGGAGATTTTTTATTTCCCTAAAATATGGAAGAAGAAACAGGTTTGGATGAAGATGATTTAGGAGGAATTTTTTATGGCGATTTTGAGGCAAACTTAGGTTCAAAAGCAAGCTTGGATGTAGTAGCTTTTGACAAACCATCTTCCTTGGTTTTCTTCAACATGCCAGATAATGTTTCTTTATAATCGTCCTTAAAATCAGAAACAGTTAGAACTACATTTTTCAGTTTGTTCTATCTTTTTTTTGCATACAATCCTAGCTTGGAGTCTTAATGATTTTCTTGAGGGTATAAAAAGAAGAAGAAGATTTTGAGACTTTGGGTTTATTCTATTTTGTTTTATTGCGATGAGGAGGAGTTGAGGATGTTGATTGAGAATTGTTTTGAGGTTAAGGTGTGGGAATCATTTGAGTTTGATGCGGAGGAACAATGGTGAGAGGTTGAGGTTTGAAGGATGGGAAAGATGGTATGGGTTGAGTGTTCATGGGAGCTCTGTGTGCAGCTCCTTTTGTTCTTGTCATGATCGTGAATGATGAGGATGATGATGAGTGTTAGAAAGGAATGAGAGTTTAGATTATGAGATGGAGAGGTTAAAAGTTAATGTGGAAAGTTCAAAATCATACACTAGTTAAATATAATTGTTGAGGAAGATCTAAGGGAATGAGAATGTCCATTGGTTAATACCCAACAGATACAAATTTGAACTTCAAGTTAAGAGGGAGTGACGTGGCACTTATGAGTAGTGTCATGTAATACGCATGGTTGTTATCCTCCTTAAGTGAGTTTGTGTGAGATGAGCACGTTTATCGTCATTAAGAGGTGTAGTACCCCAATTTTGTCCGACTAATTAAAAAAAAGAATAATAATAATATATTTAATAAGTATTTTACAATTATTATAAAAATCTAAAAACAAAAATCATCATTTTACAAATCTGACCCAATTTTGATGTGAATAATTATATAGGTGTTCCCATTTAGCACAAAAAATAAAATAAACAAAAAAGATGAAAAAGAGTTGTAAACTGTAACACACATTTTCCTTTCTTTTATTGTTGCCAGATTCTCTTGCAAAAATATCTTGACCAATCGGGTTTCACTTTAAATAAAAAACATATCTTTTTCTGCTCCAGATTCCCTTTCAAAAATAACTTTGACCAATTCTGACTTTAATTAATTCTGGAACAAATCTTTCTTCCCGCCAATAGCTTCTGAATTCTACAAGACTTCAATTTATTTTTGTATCAAATCTTTTTTAATACTTTGATCAAATTTAATCAAATATCCACCAATTATCATCATGATTAAATTTGAACCCTTGATCTTCTGCTCTCGTCCACATCTAGACCATACTAAGTGATCTGTTGTGATCCTCTGATTTCGGCCAACCATGGACCACACTTTCTGATCTTCTGATCTCGGCCAACCTGGACTTGCAAACTGATCTGCTGTGATCCTCTGATCTCGGCCAATGTTGGACCACACGTTCTGATCCTCTGATTTCGGCCAACATTGGGCCATGGTCTGATCTTCTGATCTCGGCCAACACTGGGCCATATACTTAAATCTGGACCATTGATCTGAATATCTTCCCTCTGATCTAGACCAATTCTGAATTGGGTCTAGATTGAACTGAAATTAAATCTGGACAAATAAAATTTCAGTATGGACATTTTACCTTCTGATTTGGATCAGGTCTGGATCATATCTGGACATCATTTCTTCTGGTCTGGACTTAGTTTCATACCCTGAACCATGCTATCTTCTGGTCTGGGTCAAATCTGGATTGAATCTCTTGTTCTGGACCCATTAATTTATCCTCTGATTAAGTCTGGATCAAGTCTGGGCTATTTAACATTTCACTGCCAGGCCATCTTCTTGTCAGAATAACTTCTGGACTAAGTATGACTTATGATTCCTTCTGGTCTGGATCAAGTCTCCCTCTGGCAGGCTTCCTTCTGGTCTGGTCCAGGTCTCCTTCAGACTTTGCTTCCTTCTGATCTGGGCCAGCAAAGATATCCTCTGGTAATTTCAGGATGCATCCTCTGGTACCTTCTGGATGCATTTTCTGGTGTCTTCATCTTCTGCCTCTAGAAACTTCAACTTCTTGTGGCATTTAATGTAATAATTCAAGGTACAAAATAAGATTACACGGAGTGCTTTTGTAAACATTAAAATCCTAAGTATTTAGAATCAACTTGGTTCCAACAATCTCCCCCTTTTTAATGATGACAAAACCTTAACTTATTTTGCTATAACCCGAAGTGATGAAATACTCCTTCTCAGACCAATCTCTCCCGCTAAGTCTAATACTGACTTTTTCTTCTCCTTTTCAACTTCTTCTTGAATCACTCTTTCTTTTCTTCTCTTCTCCCCTCCTTTTCAACTCATTCTCTTTTCATCTCTTTTTGATTTATTTTTCTCTCTCCCTGTTTCTGCTCCTCTTTTCACTCTTTCTTTTTCTCTTTATTTTTCTCTCTCCCTGATTCTTCTCCTTTTCAACTCCTTCTCTTTTCATCTCTTTCTTTTTCGTTCCTCCTTTCTTTTTATCTCTCATTTTCTACTTATTTCTCCTTTTTTTCTCTCTCTCCCCTTTTTGTCATCAGCCAAAAAGAGGTCCTACTATTTTTGTATTTTTGTTTTTTTTCTTTACATAGTACAGAAATTAAAAACAAAAAATAAAAGACATAAAATTAAAATTACAAGAAAATTAAAAACTCCTAAGAAGACTACTTGAGCTAGTCAGATATGGAGACAATGTTGAGATGCTTCTTGATGAACTCGAACCTATCTTCTGGTAATGCTTTGGTGAAGATGTCAGCCCATTGATGATTAGTGTCCACAAACTGGATGCTTAAAGTCCCTTTTTGAACATGGTCCCTAATGAAATGGTGTTTTATTTCAATGTGTTTGGCTCTATAGTGTAAGATAGAGTTCTTGGTTAGGTTTATGGCTGAAGTGTTATCACAGAACAAATGGATATTGGTTTCAAAGATGTTGTAATCTTCAAGTTGGTGTTTCATCCAGATTAACTATGAGCTGCATCTTGCTGCTGATATATACTCAGCTTCGGCTGTTGATATAGAAATTGTGTTTTGTCTTTTGCTTGACCAAGAGATCAAATTATCACCTAAGAAGGTGCAGTTGCCGCTTGTACTTTTCCTTTCCGCTTGTCTCCAGCATAGTCGGAATCACAAAAACCTCTGAGTTTGTAGGTGGGGGTTTTCTTGTATAACAGGGTAAGGTTGGTGGTTCCTTTAAGGAATCTCAGAATTCGTTTGACAGCAGTTAAATGGGATTCCCTAGGGTTAGCTTGAAAACGGGCACAAACACAAACACTAAACAAGTTGTCAAGTCTAGAAGTAGTTAAATAAAGAAGGGATTCAATCATACCTCTGTATGTTTTATGGTCAACCTTTTGGCTGGTTTCATCTTTCTCAAGTGAGCAGGTTGGATGCATGGGGGTGGTCATAGGCTTACATTCACTCATTTTGAACTTTTTAAGAAGTTCTTTAGTATATTTAGATTGGTGAATGAGTATACCTTATTTACCTTGGTGAATATGAATTCCCAGGAAGAACTTGAGTTCTCCCATCATGCTCATTTGGAACTCTTTTTGCATTAGGTCAGAAAACTCCTTGCACAAAGTGCCATTAGTAGATCCAAAGATGATATCATCAACATAAACTTGAATAATCAAAATATCATTCTTAATGGATTTCCTAAATAGAGTATTATCAATCTAGCCTCTGTCAAATTCATTCTTGAGCAGAAAGGTACTAGGTCTGTCATACCATGCCCTTGGTGCTTGTTTTAAACCATATAAAGATTTTTTAAGTTTAAAAACATGGTCTGGAAAATCAGAATTTTCAAATCCAGGGGGCTGTTTGACATAGACTTCCTCACTTATATAGCCATTTAAGAATGCACTTTTAACATCCATTTGATACAGCATTATATAATGATTAGCATCAAATGATAAAAGAATTCTAATTGCTTCTAACCTGGCCACTGGAGCAAATGTCTTAGTGTAATCTATACCTTCCTGTTGACTGTATCCTTGAGCTACTAATTTGGCTTTGTTCCTTACCACTTCACCTTTTTCATTGAGTTTATTCTTGAACACCCACTTGGTTCCAATAATGTTTTTGTTTGGTCTGGATACCAGATCCCAAACATCATTCCTTTGGAATATATTCAACTCTTCTTGCATTGCAAGTATCCAACCTTCCTCTGCCAAAGCCTCATCAAAATAGCTTGGTTCAATTGTTGAGAGTAAACCAAACAAACTGGTTTCTCTACTTGATGATCTGGCCTTTAAAGGTTTTGTTGCACTGCCAATAATGAGAGATTATGGATGTGAAGACTTGTACTTCCATCCATTCTTTCCCTCTGACTTGTCTTCAGAGTCAGCATGTTCTTCTTCATCTTGATCTTTCTAAGATTCTGCTACTGGTCCAGCTTCCGGTTCCTGTGCCTCTGGTTCACCTGCAATTTCCTCATCTTGCTTTGACTTTTCAGAGTCAAGCTGTTTATCATCAAACTTAATGTGGATTGATTCTTCCACAGTGTTAGTTTCTTTGTTAAACACTCTATAAGCTTTTGATCTCTCAGAGTAACCAATAAAGGTGCACTTTTGAGATCTAGAATCAATCTTAGCTAGATTGTCTTTAGTATTCAACATAAAACAGATGCAACTGAATTGCTTAAAGTAGGAAATATTAGGTTTCTTACCTTTCCACAGTTCATAGGGAGTTTTATTTAAGATGGACCTGATGTAGACTCTATTCTGAATGTAGCAAGTTGTGTTGACAGCTTTTGCCCTAAGGTAGGTGGCAACCTTCATATCATTCAGCATGGTTCTGGCCATCTCCTGCAGTGATCTGTTCTTCCTTTCTACCACTCCATTTTGTTGAGGTGTTCTGGGGGATGAGAAGTTGTGAGAGATGCCATTCTCATCACATAATTCTTCAAAATACTTATTCTCGAATTCACCTCCATGATCACTTCTGATGGTTATGATCTTAATACCCTGTTCATTCAAAACATGCTTACAAAAAGAAATAAATACTTTGTGACATTCATCTTTGTTCTTTAAAATTTTTACCCAAGTCCACCTTGAGTAATCATCAACAATCACAAAACCATATTTCTTACCACCGAGAGAAGCTGTTTGAACAGAACAAACAGATCTAAGTGAAGCAGTTCAAGTGGTTGAGTGGTAGAAACACATTTTTTAGTTTTAAAAGAGCTTTTAGTTTGTTTACCTCTTTGACATGCTTCACACACAATCTCAGTTTTGGAACTTACCTTGGGAAGCCCTCTTACCAACTGGAGTTTGCTCAATTCGGATATAAGCCTAGGGTTTGCATGCCCTAACCTTTTGTACGAAATCAGATTCTGCTCACTCACAGACAATAAGCATTTATCCTGTTGCTTAGCAAGACTGAACAGATCAATTTTATAAACATTATCCTTCCTAGTGCCAGTAAATAAAACCGACCCATCAAGTTGACTAACAGCTTTGCAAGTTTTTTTATTAAAAATAACATCATAATTGCAATCACTTAATTGACTTATGCTCAGAAGATTATGTTTTAGCCCTTTAACTAACATAACATTTTTAATAGAAAGGGAAGAGGAAGTGTTACCAAAAGTTCCTGTACCAATAATCTGACCTTTCTGGTTTCCTCCAAAGGAAACTTTGCCTCCATTCTTCATAATCAGATTTAGAAACATGGATTTGTCTTCTGTCATGTATTTGGAGCATCCACGGTCAAGATACTAAGCTTTGTGTTGCTGATCAAACCTTGCTTTTTCTCTGTCAGAATCAGAGTCAGAGTCAGACTCAACTTCTGTTCGAGCCATCAGAGCCAGTTCTGCTTCTGGCATGTTTGAGCAGTTTTCTTGATTCTGCTTTGGTCGATAAACCATGTTCCTCTGATGATTCTGGAACATGTTTTGATTATGGTAATTTTGGTGAATCATGTGATTCTGATAAGCTTGATGATTCTGGTGATTTTGGTGATTTGGGTGAATATGGTAATTCTGGTGATTCTGGTAATTCCTGTTCTGGTTCTGGTTCCAGTGTTGATTCTGATTCTGGTTCCAGTACTGATTCAGATTCTAGTTCCAATTCTTGTGCTTCTGATACTAGTTATAGTTCTGGTTCTGGTTCTGGTTCTGGTTCCAGTTTATGTGCTTCTGATACTGGTTCCAGTTCTGGTTCTGGTTCCAGTTCCTGTTCTGATTCAGGTTCCAGTTTTGATTCTGGTTCCAGTTTTGGTTCTGATTCTGGTTCTTGTTGAGTTGACCAGACCTTCTTCCATCAGACTCAGATTGCCTTTGTCTTGTTGTAGCAGGAACATAAACCTTCTTCTACTTGTGCATTGCCAACACCCATTGTCCAAGCACCATTATTGGTGTCTCCTTCTGGTTGCTCAGAATATCTGCAACATAGACAATTTGATCTTTTGGTACCCAGAACTGATTGGGTCCAGGTTTGTTAGTCTTAACAGCTCTCTGATCTTGTTCAGATTTTACCATTGGACAAGATAGTTCAGAGTGACCTTTCTTAGCACAAACAATGCATAAAACATCAGAATGAACAACTTTACTTTCAGCAATCGTTTCTGTAAAACAAAGACCTCTCTTTCCAGTGTTACTGTTTCCATAAATCATAGATGCATATTTACTTCTTTCCATTCCATTGGAAATAAAGTTTTGAAAAAATTGCTCATGCATATCAGATTCACAAACAGTTTTGGAAGTGGAACAAATATTACTTTTGAGAGTTTGGTTTTCAGATTTGAGTCTTGCAACTTCAGTTTTAAAATCCTTGTTTTCAGTTGCATACTAAGAATTTCGATTCTTTAAAACTTGGACTTCTTTGGTTAGATTTTTCTTATCTTCCCTAAGAGTTTTCAGTTTTAAAGACATCTTATTGTTTGCATTTAAAAAGTCTTTTAAAGCCTCAATTAATTCAGATCTAGTGAGATCAGAAAATACCTCACTGTCTTCATCTTCTGATTTTGTTCTAGAGCTTGAGCCATATCCAGAGCTTCAGTTGGTATGAGCCATCAGAGCCAAAATTACTCCCTTTGATGTGCTTCCAGACTTGCTTGAATGACTGCTTCGATCATTCTTTCTTCTGCCTGCTTTCCTTCCTGAAATCGTGCCTCTATGAAGTCCAGAGGCAGACCTGATGTGTGCCATCTTTGCTATTTCAGCCTCTTCTTCATCAGACGATTCTTCCTCTGATTCTGATGCATCCCAGGCTGCCATCAGACCATTCTTTCTGAATCTGGAATTCTTCTTGTGCTGTTTGCCTTTTTCCAGATTTGGACATTCTAACTTGATATGTCCAGGTTCATTGCATCCATAACAAACGATACTCTTCTTGTCAGATTCTTCTTTTCCTTTGTTGTTATGTTTCTTCTCTTCCTGTTTTCCCAGATCTTAACCATCTGTTTGGTTAAGTAAGCCATATCATCACAGTCACTGTCGCTATCCTCTGATTCTGATGTTGCCCTTGCAGCTTTCTTCTGTTTCGAGTTTAGGGCCATATTCTTCTTCTTCTTTGGTTCATCTGCTTCTAGTTCTATTTCATGAGACCTGAGTGAGCTGATCAAATCTTCAAGTTTTAAGTTATTCAGATCTTTGGCTTGCTGAACTGCAGTAACCATTGGTCTCCACTTGGTTGGAAAGCTTCTTAGAATCTTCTTAACATGATCTGTTGTTGTGTAGCTTTTCTTCAAGACCTTCAGTCCAGATATCAGAGTCTGGAATCTGCAAAACATTCCATCAATGTTTTCATCATCTTACATCTTGAACATCTCATACTGTTTGACCAGTATGTTAGCCCTTGCTTCTTGAACCTGCTGGCTTCCTTCATAGGTCAAAACCAGACTGTCAAATATGCTATTTGCTGTTTCTTTATCTGTGCATCTGTCAAATTCCTTGAATGTGATGGCACTAATCATGATGTTTCTGGACTTGTGAAGCAGTTTGAATAATTTGCTCTGATCTGGTTTCATATCTTCCATGTCCAGTTCTTTAGTTGGATCTCCTGGAACAGTAGGTTCAGTGTATTCTTTGACTACCAGCTTCCATAATTCATGATCTTGAGATATGAAGAAACTTCTCATTCTGTCCTTCCAATACTCAAATCTTTCTCCATCAATTAGTGGTGGTCTGTTGATGTTGCCTCCCAAATCATCTTTGGATTCTGCCATGTTGAACCCCTTGGACCTTTCCGCAAACACTGTTAAGTGCTCAGCCTTGAGACCGAGCTCTAATGCCAATTGAAGGTGCAAACACGAGAAGGGGGGTTGAGTTTTGTTTGACTAACTTGAATACTTTTTCTGTTTTTGCAGTTTTAAAACAAAACTTGATGTATGAATAAAACAGAGTTAGCAACGGATATAAAGTAAAAATAAAAACACATAATTTTATACTGGTTCACTGTTAACGAGGCTACATCCAGTCCCTTCACCTTGAAGGATTTCACTAATTCAAAACCTTGAATTACAACAATACCACTGACCCTCTAATTCAGTCTTCTCACACAGTCTAACAATCCTAGACTTTTGAAGAATACATCACCTTGACTTCTTAAGTCAAGTCTTCTCCTACCAATCTGACAACCCCAGATTGTAGAAGAAATTACAACGCCTTGAATCTAATTGCCAAGTAATCTGCTACCCCTTCTGACTCCCTCAGATTGTAGACTCTACTTCAACAACTTAGATCTAACACAAGGGAAAGAAAATAACACGAGTGCTTGCTTCTGGAAAGCTGGAACTCACAATTAACCTCACTGAAAACTCAAGTGTTTGCTTTTGGAAGTGTATAACTCTTTTGTGATTTTCGATGCTAAGTCTTCTATCTTGAGCCTCCCTTTATAGATGCAGATTAGGGTCTCTTCCAAGCTTCAATTCGAACTGTATCTTGCTGGATTCTCTTGCAAAAATATCTTGACCAATCGGGTTTCACTTTAAATAAAAAACATATCTTTTTCTGCTCCAGATTGCCTTTCAAAAGTAACTTTGACCAATTCTGACTTTAATTAATTCTGGAACAAATCTTTCTTCCCGCCAATAGCTTCTGAAATCCACAAGACTTCAATTTATTTTTGTATCAAATCTTTTCTAATATTTTGATCAAATTTAATCAAATCTCCACCGATTATCATCATGATTAAATCTGAACCCTTGATCTTCTGCTCTCGTCCACATCTGGACCGTACTAAGTGATCTGTTGTGATCCTCTGATTTCGGCCAACCATGGACCACACTTTCTGATGTTCTGATCTCGGCCAACTTGGACTTGCAAACTGATCTGTTGTGATCCTCTGATCTCCGCCAATGTGGACCACACATTCTGATCCTCTGATTTCGGCCAACACTGGGCCATGGTCTGATCTTCTGATCTCAGCCAACATTAGGCCATATACTTAAATCTGGACCATTGATCTGAACATCTTCCCTCTGATCTGGACCAATTCTGAACTGGGTCTGGATTGAACTGAAATTAAATCTGGACAAGTAATATTTCAGTCTGGACATTTTACCTTCTGATTTAGATCAGGTCTGGATCATATATGGACATCATTTCTTCTGGTCTGGACTTAGTTTCATACCTTGAACCATGCTATCTTCTGGTCTGGGTCAAATCTGGATTGAATCTCTTGTTCTGGACCCATTAATTTATCCTCTGATTAAGTCTGGATCAAGTCTGGGTTGTTTATCATTTCACTACCAGATCATTTTCTGATCAGAATAACTTCTGGACTAAGTCTGACTTATGATTCCTTCTGGT
Source organism: Cicer cuneatum (assembly GCA_037974295.1). Classification (NCBI taxonomy): domain Eukaryota; kingdom Viridiplantae; phylum Streptophyta; class Magnoliopsida; order Fabales; family Fabaceae; genus Cicer; species Cicer cuneatum. The sequence goes on along the minus strand of JBBPBO010001986.1, from coordinate 32,186,663 downwards.
CTGGATCAAGTCTCCCTCTGGCAGGCTTCCTTCTAGTCTGGTCCAGGTCTCCTTCTAACTTTGCTTCCTTCTGATCTGGGCCAGCAAAGATATCCTCTGGTAATTTCAGGATGCATCATCTGGTACCTTCTAGATGCATTTTCTGGTGTCTTCATCTTCTGCCTCTGGAAACTTCATCTTCTGGTGGCATTTAATGTAATAATTCAAGGTACAAAATAAGATTACATGGAGTGCTTTTGTAAACATCAAAATCCTAAGTATTTAGAACCAACTTGGTTCCAACATAATGAACACAAATTCATCATTTTAGCATATAAATTGATACAAAAAATTAGAAAAGGGAAGAGAAAAATCGAGGTAACTATAAATTTAGCTAAGTAGAAAAAATAGAGAAGAAAAAGGGAGTTTTTTTTCTTCAGAAATTCAAAAATTCGCCATCAAATTTTCTCAAATCAACTCATAACCATAAACATATTCTAACCTATTTTAACAACGCAACTAACGAAAATCAAATAAAATAAAAATAAAATAGATAAGATGTTACACATTCTTGTTCAGCTGCACACCATCGCGCACCACCGTCTCTCTGTCTCCACCGGTATCTGAAAAGGCATGTATTTTCTCAATCTTTTCATGTTTGCTATGCTTTTCAAAATCTATGTTATTAGATTAGAAACTAAAATTTGAAACTAGAGTTTGGAATATGAAATCTTGTGTTGTATATATGTATGTGTGGTGTTTTGATTGAGATTTTTTTTTTGTTAGTGTTTGTGAAGTTTAAAATTTATGTTCTGTTTTCAGCATGCTTTGCTTTGCTTGCTACAGCCTGTGTTTGCATGTGATCGATGGGCTTGTTTTCCTGCTTGCTCCATCTAGTTCCATTAGTTAATAATGATAGCTTGCCAATAAATATCATCTATTCCCATCACATTTATTCCATTTTATTAACAAATATCCTATTATATTTATTATATTTAATATAAATAATTATGGATGTAATTAAATAGAAATAAACATCATTTATTTCATCTATGAGTAGTGTTAATCGATTTTTTTATTTTAGATTTGGGTTGTGCTATTTAATATTAAAATGAGTTTTGTTGCCATCACATATTTAATTAAAAAATGTTTTGAAAGAAGCTCACACTTGTATATAGTATTTTTGGTTCTATTATTAAAATGTGTTTTCGTTTATTTAACAGATCAAGTTAAAAGTCTATATATTTTGTAAAATCATTTAAACTTATTTAATATTTAGCATCGATTTTTAATTATAAAAAAAAGGAAAGATAAAATTATAATCAAATATTGAAGGGTTAATTAGATGTGACATTTGTTAACCTTTGAGTTGTTAGGATGCAAGTTGCGACAACTTGGTATTTCTACAACTCATCTTCACAAATAAAAATATAAAAATATAAAAATATTCTTAAATAGATTAAATTAGATGCGACATCTTTTTTTTTATTCATTGAGTTTTGAGACACGAGTTCTACAACTCGATAGTCCTAAAACTCGCATTTTAAAATAATCATTCAAGTCAAGCAAATCTTTTTTTTTTGTAAAAAAAAAAACAATTTTTTTATCTTTTATCAACAACAAAACACATTGTTATTAAAAGCAATCAACACATCCGCATTTTCTATCCAAGAACTACGTAGCTTTCATTTCTCCATCGCACTGGAAGATACGTAGGAGCAAGATCACACTCTTGTCAAGCACATTAATAAAAAATTTCTTTTTTTTCCCTTTTTTTAAGCACATATTTATTTCAAATTCACATTAAAAATAAATAATTGATATTCATATTTAATAATAAGGAGAAATAAATATATTTAAGTTAATATTAATTTTTCACAATTAATTAAAGGTAGCCGTATTTTAACAAATGTCGTAGGGTGCTAATACTTTCCCTACGCATAATCGACTCCCGAACTCAAAATTTGGTTTTAAAGACCATTTTTCTAATTAAGGGTTTTCCAATGTTTTCTCTATTTTAAATAAACTTTGGATGCAACTCTATTGAATTCGAGAAACACTCGAAATTTTAGGCTGTGACAAGAGGGATAAGATTAATTTGTTCAATTTGATCACATCATTCACACTTTAAAAATTAAATAGGATTTTTCATGATACCTAATTTTTCTGGAATGAAATTAAATCTATCCTCAACTAATGGTTTGGTGAATATATCAACTAATTGATTTACAATATTAATAAAAATCAATTCAATTTCCTTTTTATGTGCATGATCATGTATAAAATGATGCTTGATTTCTATATCATTTGATCTTGAATGTTAAATAGGATTTTTAGACAAAGTTTTAGCACTTGTATTGTCACATAATATAGGTATATTTGTGTACCTTAGTGAGTAATCCTTCAATTGATTTTTTACCCATAAATTTTGAGAACAACAATTTGTTGCCGAAACATACTCAGCTTCATTAGTTGATAAAGCAATGATATTTTGCTTTCAGCATGACTAATTGATGATAGCTTCTCCAAGAAATTGACAAGCTCCAATTAGTGCTTTTTCTTTCAACTTTGTCTTCTGCATAATCAGCCTGACAATATGCTAGAAGATCAAAATGAGAACATTTGCTACATACAAGCCAAGATCCGTCGTACCAACTAAATATCTAAAATTTTTTTTCCCAATAGTATGTTGAAATTCTTTTGAAGCTGGTTGAAATCTAACACATAATCTTACTGCAAAGATTATATCAGATCTACTTGTTAGATATAGTAAATATTCAATCATTCCTTTGTAATCTTTTTCATATACAAATTTTTCATTTTCATATTTATCTAAACTTGATGATGGATGCACGAGAGTTGCCATAAATTTTTCCTCATTCATTTTATATTTCTTGAGGAGGTCTTTGGTATATTTTCTTGACTAATAAAATTACCATCCACAAATTATTTTATTTTAAGACAAATAAAGAATCTAAGCTCCTTCATAATACTCATCTAAAATTCATTTTGCATGAGTTTTGAAAAATTCTCACACATTTTTTCATTTGTTGCTCCAAAGATGATATCATCAACATAGACTTAAACAACTAATAAATCCTTTTTATGAGATTTTTTAAAAGGAGTAGTGTCAATTTTCCCCTAGAAAAGTGATTGTTGATAAGAAATGTACTCAACCTATTATGACAAGCTCTAGAAACTTGTTTAAGTCCATATAATGCTTTGGTGAGTTTGAAAACATTATTTTTGTTTCTTTTCATTTATGTAAAGAAAAATACTGATAAGAAAAAGATAAATATAAAATAAAATGTGTAAGCCAATTCAAAAAGCAATATCTTAAGTAACATAGTAATAGAAGTTTTAGGAGTTTATGCTCATACGAAAAGGCTTACATATGCTGACTCTAAATCATTTTTATGATAAATCATTGAGCAGGAAGCACCGTCATATACCACCTTCAACTTCATCTTCATGATGTTTAAGTACCTCCAAAAATGATATGAAAATTATGGAAATGACTTTGAGTACTATATATAAACAAATAAAAACAGCTTTTAAACATTTTCATTATACTTTGATTATATGTCATATATTTGCTTAATATACTGAATTCGATTTGGTATAAAAAATGGTAGTGCAGGAAGTGTGCAAAATTCATATCAATTTTCTAAATAAAGGCTTTTAAAAGTGTTTTCTTATTAAGGCAAAAATATTAAAAGGTTTTTTATTACATTAAGGCGTTTTCTTCTTTCCTTTAGCAACTAATATTACGTTTAAAGAGTTTTATTATTTTCAATGATACTGCTAATTAACATGCATCAAATAATAATTCAAAATGTTTTCAAATAATTAGAACACAATTAATGATCCATAACCTACAATCATGCCATGTGTACTATATGCTTTGATGCAAGACATTTGATATGTTTAACATAATTGAAAATGGAAATTATGTACCTTGAACAGACGAGAAGGATCTTGCATTAACAGTAAAAACAAAAGCTTCATGGACAATTGATGATAAGGCAAAGGTACTTCAAAACTCAAAAGCTTAATTATTTCTATTATGTGTGCTAAGCAAAGAAGAATATGACAAAACACTTGAATGCACAATTGCTAAATAAATATGAGATTCTCTTCAAACTCTTCACGAGGAACCAATGATGTTAACGATACAAAAATTGATATTGGTGTTAGAAAATTTGATATGTTTGAAATGAAAGAAGATGAAACTATTGATAACATGTATGCAAGGATAACAACCATTGTAAATGAAATGAGATATCTTGAAAAAACATATACAAACTCAAGAAAGAGTTAGAAAAATATTAAGGAGTCTTTCAAAAATATAGAGACCCATGATTACAACAATAACTGAAGTTAGAGATTAGAAGGAGTTAAAATTGGAAAGTTTGATTGGATAATTAATAGCACATAAAGCAATAATCCAAGAAGATAAACCTCAAAAGAAAGGAAAAATGATAACACTAAAAATAGTACAAGATAAGGGATCTTCCATACAAAAAGAAGAAATTTCAACAAGTAAAGAAAAACTCGAGATCAATGAACATCCATAAAAATTCAGATGTACAACAATGTAAGACCCTTAATTTTAAATTTTAATTTATGCAATTTTAGGGTATTTTGTGTTAAAACTACTTGGACTTTTAGCCAATTGTAAATTATTTTATGAATTAAGTACCAAAAATATATTTTGAGATGTTTGTAATATGTTTAATATATGTATATATATATATATATATATATTTTGAGACCTGACTAAAATTATTCGTCGAAGAATAATTTAATTATATTACGAGGAAATTAATACCGGACAGTTTATCAAAAATTTATCTATCAATAGAGTTGCGACGAGAGTAGATATTCTATCAAAATAGTTTGAGATGTGAGTGAAGTAATGTGTGTAAGGGTATTTAGATATTTGTAGTTTAGTTTTAATTAGAATATATATATATATATATATATATATGTATATAGTTAGAGGTAAGTATATATATGTATATATGTGAGAGGCGAAATCTCCATTTTTAGCCACTGACTTGATGTCTGTATTCGGCTACGACTCTCCGTATTCAAATACAGAACTGAAGATTTTGCTATTGACTTAGCGTTTGTATTCGGCTACGAGAAGTTGTAGTCGAATACAACCTTGATTTTTGTCAAAACTCTATTTTTTAAATATTTGTTTATGCACTTAATTACTTGGAAAACATTTTTAATGCATATGCTAAATTATATGAGGTTATCTTAATATTGTCTCTTTAATGATTATGAAGTATCTGGGTTTCATAGTTGCATTTACTTAATGATTAAAGTGAAAAGAGTCAGAGTACGCTTATGCATTTTCATAGCTTGTGGTGACCGCGATATGCCACAGTGTCAGTGGTGACCGTGATGGGCCACGGAGTTAAGTGGTGACTGTGATGGGCCACAGAGTTAAGTGGTGACTGTGATTGTTGGTGCATCTTATCCTTACGAGGATTTAACTAATGTGTAAGGCCTGTGATAGGCTACACTCTAAGTAAATCGTGCTAGTCTGTGAGCGACTGCACCACGGTAATTAGTACTAAGGCCTGTGATAGGCGGTACAATTATGATTTATGCCCCTAAATGAGGGTTTTGTCTTGGAAATTCCGGAATCTTGTGCACTGGCATATAAACATTGCATTAAGGTGCTTGGCATGCGAGTCATGTTTATTGTGATCTATTATATGAAAATGATTAGTGCAAGTACCTTAAATTCTAAGTTTCCTAATAGTTGTTTTTGAGTGTTGATTATACCCTGAGCTTGCAACTTGATCGGCATTCTTAGTCCTTTTGTTTCATCAAAACATAGATCTTATACTTTTCAATATGTGTGTATGCTTACTCGGTCACTGTTTGTTATCTCATTGGAGTTGCTAAGTATTTATTGCTTGTCTTTTGACATAATTGTTAATTGTTAACTATTTATTTTCGGTTGGTGACCCTTTACATTATTGTGGAAAATTGGGCTTTGCCCTTAAATTATACCCGAGTTCGTCCCACCGACGGTTACCCTAACGACGGAGACGTCGTTAGACTTCCCTGATCGACATTCGCCGACTCTTGGGCATACAACCCCATCTCAAGCATGGCTACATATACAGGGAGGGTGATGAGAACAAGTAGGAGTACTGGGGCAATGTCGTATGTGGAATATACTCACAGACGAATTGACTTTCTTGTACCTTCAAGATTAGTACTCGAGGCGAATGGGGTATATACAGATGCAGAGAGTCCTGTAGTTGGAGGTGAGACGGAGGCCACCGTAGGTGTGGTGACTCATATTGTAGTAGCAGAGGATGTGGTGCTTGGACCAGGAACGGGTGAGAAAGGTAAGGGGCCGATGCCAACGGGGGAAGACATTATAGGTCCGTCTAGGTTGGTCGGGGACCAAGGTTCTGTTGATGAACCACCGGTGCTTTAGTTGGTGTTACCACAGATTGAGTCTGAGCTTCCACTGCTGGTGAACGATCCCCTACCGACTATCACTGAAGTAGAGGACTATTTTGAGATTCTAGCGCCGCTGAAGCCACCTATATTGTGGGTGGATCTGACTTCTGAGGAGACTAATCCTTCTAAGGATGATGAGGAGGAAGTTACTTCGAGGAGAGATATTGCACAGATGAGACTTGTGCAAAGTGTGGAGGTCACCCTTGTTACTGTAGTTGTTAGTGAATGATCAGATTAGTTTTTTTGTTGTATAGGGTCTTAGTGTCTTTTTGGGGTTGTACTTATTTTGTTTTAGGATGACTGTACCTATGACGTTCTTTGACAGTTGACTTTTGTTGGTGGGTCCATGTTCCATTTTTTGACGTGACCATGGGGGGGATAGCATTCTTGGAGCAGTACTTCTGTGCAGGTGTTTGCCGAGAATACCCCAGGGGTATGAGCGTTGTCTGATAGGTCTCATAGCCCCAATGTATTTTCTAGTTGTATATTTGGGATTATTGTCCCAAAAACTATTTTAACTTGTTTGTTTATATGATGTAATTATTTATTACTCTTGTCATTTTGTGTTACGACGTATTATTTTAGTAAGTGGTTTAAAAAAAATATACTCGCGCTGTTAAAAATCAGGGTGTTACAAACAACAAAATAGAAAATCAAAAGAACGAAGCAAACAAAAGTCAAGTTGCTTGTTATGGATGCAATAAATTCGGACACTACAAAATTGAATGTCTCTCGAATAAAAGAATGAAGAGAAACTCTCCATACAAGAAACAATCCATGATTGCTACATGGGATGACTCAGAAGATTCAGAAATAGAAGAAAAGGAAGAAGCTCACATGTACTTTATGACAAGATCAAATGGTGAAAAGGTAATTATTTATGAATCATGTAATTTATGTCAAGATATGCAAGATGTGTATGATAGTTTCTTTATGACCCAAACATTTTATCTCAAAAAAGTGGTTTGATACAAGAACAACTTTTTGAGCTAAAAAAAGAAAAAGAGAAGTTGCAAGTCCAGAATAATGAATATCTTAAAATCATTCAAGACTTACAGCACTCTCATTTCAAAATATCTTAGCAACAAAAAATTATCAATAAAGGCAAAGTCAAAGAACATGCTTTTGAACCTCCTCAAGTAAAAGAAAATGAAATTTTGCAAAATAGAGTTGAGGTTATAGAAAATGATCTTACCAACTTTGTTAAATCGATAGAAACATTTCAAAAAAATAGTTGGATCACAAGTTGGAATCTTTGATAAAGCTGACATTGGTTTTAAGACTTCCAAGAAACAAAAACTTTATGAAAATTTCTTTAGTCCTAAATGCATATATTGTGAAAATTTTGGACATCTTGAAACAAATTGTTACCATAAGAAAAAAAGGGAAATATTTAATAAACCCTGCTCTTCTTACATTAAATCTAGACATGATGAAATCAAATGCTATCGTAAGAAAAATATTGAGAAAGATAGAAGAGAAACGTTCTCAAAATGGCAGACACCAAAAATTTTGTCACAAAGAGAATTTTTTTTCTAAAGTAACTAACCCCTTAGGACCCACATCACTATAGGTCTATAATTTTACTTTGTTTCGATGTAGTGCATGCTCAAGGTATATGACTCGAGATAGACAATATTTTCTCTCATTTGAAAAAGATGATGGCGGATTAGTTACTTTTTGAAACAATGACAAAACTCAAATAAAAGGAAAAGGAGTAATAGGTAAAAATGATTTTGCTAAGAATAAGGATGTTCAATATGTGGAAGGATTGAAACATAACTTACTCAATATCAGTCAACTATGTGATACTACTGGATTTGAAGTTATATTAAACCGAACATGTGTGAAGTAAAATAAACATCCTCACGGAAGATACTTTTCTATGGATCTAGAAAAAACAATGTTTATGTGTTATACTTAGATGAATTACCAGCTGAATCATATTGTATGTCTCTTGAAAAAGACAAATGGATTTGACATAAAAGGTTGGTCATGTAAGTATGAAAATTATTTCAAAATTATCAAAACTTGTTCTATTAAGAGGAATTCCAAAAATATGTTTTGACAAGGATAAAGTATGTGATGCACGAGTTAAAGGAAAACGAGTCAAAAGTAGTTTTCACTCAAAAGACATTGTTTCAACAAAAAAATTATCTTGAACTTCTTCACATAGATTTATTTGGCCCTATCAAAACTGCAAATCTTAGTGGAAAAAGATATGGCTCTGTAATAGTTGATGATTATTCAAGATTTACTTGAGTTCTATTTCTAAAACATAAAGGTGATTATTTTGCAGCATTTCAAAACTTTTTGTAAGAAGGTTCAAAAATGAGAAGCAAACCAATATCATCTATGTAAGAAGTGATCATGGAGGAGAATTTGAAAACTTGTCCTTCAAATCATTCTTTGATGAAAATGGTATCTCTCATATTTTTCTTTTCCAAGAACTCCTCAACAAAATAGAGTTGTTGAAAGGAAAAATAGAACCTTACAAGAAATGGCTAAAACCATTTTAAATGAATCAAATATTGAAAAATAGTTTTGGGAAGAAGTCATAAATACTTCTTGTTATGTTTTGAATCATGTTTCAATTAGAAACATTTTAAACAAAACTTCTCATGAACTTTGGAAAAATAGAACACCAAATATTGCATACTTTCATATTTTTGGATGTTATTGCTACATTATCAACAAAATAGATAGTTTGGAAAAGTTAGATTCGAAATCTGACAAGGGAATATTTTTGGGATACTCTACATCCTCAAAAGGGTATAAAGTGTAAAATTTAAAAATCCACGTCGTATTTCATGAATTTGATGATCTTAACAACACAAGAATAGATGAAGAGGATGATCAACCATCTCAGAACAATGCAAATAAAAAACATGAGAATGATCAACCATCTTTCTCACAAACTTCTCCTAAAAGTTGGAGAACAATAACACATCATCCTTGAGCACAGATCATAGCAAAACCACTAATGGTGTATTACCTCGATTTTAAAAGTGTGAGTTCATTTTTTCTTTTCTTTTAGAAAACAACTCTATAAAATAATGCATCGTCACACAAGATGACAAGGATCATAAATAAATACATCATATATGCAAGCAAGCAAGATAGTTTTGAGACGGTAATCCAAAATAGACAACCAGAAAATACACTAGAGCTATGAGACCTATCAGAACATCACTCATACCTATGGGATATTCTCAACAAACATCTACACATAAGTGCTGCTCCAAGAATGCTATCCCCTCATGGTCGCGTAAAAAAATGGAACATGGCCCCACTAACAAAAGTCAACAGTCAAGGTATGTCATATATACAGTCACCCGAAAACAAAATAAGTACAACAACTAAAAGAGAGGCACCAAGGCTCTATACAACAAAAAACACTTAACAATTATGGCATGATAATAGACAATAAACATGGCATGTATATACATATATCATATCATAACAAACATGACTCGCGTGCCAAACACTCTAATGCAATGCTTTTTCATAGAGTATACTCACGACATATTCTCATCAATAAAATTTATAACATGTAGCAAAACATATTATTAGTCACGAATGCATAATCACAACAACATTAACCATCACATATTCACACAACAATCACATATATAATGTCCCTATGTGTAAACTCAAAATTTGGAAGGAGCCCTTACCTCGATTATTGATTTCTCAACAATTATCGCTACTACAGTCAAACACAACAAAAATTTCGATCGTGCTAACATTTCAATCAAATAGTATTTGACTTAGTCAAATTAAGCTTTGAGATTTTAATTACCTTACAATCTCGTTCTCACTCCTAATCCCCTTAGATTATATTTTACTAAAAGATTTTGAAACAAGGTATAATATTATTATTATTCACAATACACACTTTCAATTTATTTCTCATAACGAAACATAATTAACTTCAAATCTTTCATTTGATCACAACTCTAAACATTTTAAAACTAAAATATATTTATACTCTACGTAAAGAGGCCTTTACAACTTTACTCTTCGAAACATTTTTTTCCAAACCTTTTCTCAAATAGGTTCACAAGCTTTTCAATTATCAAATCGTCAAGTTTAACTCTTAAAATTAAACATTTTTCCAACTCTTGGTTTCCTTGAAAATTCACAATCATGAAACTATATATTTTGTTACTCAGTTAAATTATTACAAAAATATAAATATTTTAGAGTTCTCCACACCGCTAACAAATAAATAGCAAATCTATAATTATTCTTTGAATGCTAAATCAATAGTTTTGAAAAATAATTAAATGGGATTGATTTTCATTTTTATAGGATAAATTTTTTTCCTAATTAATTTCAACTAATTTTTAAATGCAATTTTTATAATTAAGTTACTGCATGCAATATCCTTTAATTCAAAATACAACTTTTAATTTATAAATTAATGTTTGTAATATTACGATCTTTAAAAACTATTATTAGTATATTTCAAAATATCACCACTCTGTGTTTGTTTAATTTAGACCTACATGTGTGTAATTAAATTCTATTTGAAGTTAAAAGTAAAAACCTAATATTCATAATTTTTTTATATCCTATACTCAACAATTACGAGCAAACACAATAGTGTTTGAGACGTCACTTTAGAATCCGAACTCTGTATAGAACCTCACCTTGTTATCTCAAAAAACAAAGTTCAAATCATAAAAAAACCATTAGTATCACCGTTTTTAATAATAATTTTGCTTCTTCAATTTTTATTTAAAAAAAAAAGAGTAACACGAGAATCGAAACATCTAAGCATTTTTTCAAATCCATGAGAATCAAAACATCTAAACGATTAACATGAAAAATTATTTGATTGGTACTTTCTTTTTATAATAAAACAGTTTTTAAAATTATAAAATTACTTTAATAAATTAATTATTATTAAAATAATATCAAAAATTGTGTTTAATTTTTTTTTTAAATGTTTTTAAAATATATAAATAAAATTATTTTTTGAAATAAGAAAAATATTATTACTTTAGGTGTTATAATTAATTAAATATTAAAAATATTATTAGATGGATTGATGAATATCCATCTATTAAAATATGAAAATATATGGATTAGATTATTTTTATTTTTAATGGATGCATTGGATTAGATTTTTTTGTAAGAAATAGATTAATGAATTATTTTAATCATTCTATTGCCATCAAAATTCAAATTCACCCAATCCATCAATTTTTCCATCCTTGGTGATAGTACCATCAAAAGAGGCTACCCGACCTATTTAGTGTCAGCCCTAATGAGCTACAAGCCGAGCTAAAATACCCTTTTTTAAAAATGGTGCCAAAAAATATTACACGAGTATAACCTTAAATGGGTTGCAGGCTAGCCGTCATTTAAATATTTTTAAATTTTTTATTTATATTTTTATAATATTAAGTGTTGTAATTATAAAAAAAATTATTTAAATTTTTATATATTCTAACATTTTTTTAAATACTTTTAACATTTTTATAAATATTATATAAAATTTCTTAACATTTGACATGATTTTTTCTAGTTAGTGTTTAAATATTTACACAATTTTATGCAAAATAAAATTTATATACTATTTTTTTTCATGTCATATGAATAGCCATAAGCCCAATCGGACTAACCCACAACGGGTACTAAGATTTTTAGGACTGGACTAAAAAATTCTATTAAAATTCAGATTTGAATTTTTAGAGCCCAAATCCTCTGTTTTATTGGGTGTTTTATGTCAATCCATTTTGACGGTTCTTGTAACACTCCGATTTTTAACAGCGCGAATGAATTTTTTTTTTCAAAACAATGAAACAGATAAAAGAATTTTCACTTAATTCAAAAGAATTAAAAGAAAATTAAATATTAAACCATCCAAAAATAGTAATACGTCGTAATCTAAATGACAAACGTAATTAAATAATTACATCATGATTGTAACCAAGTAAGATAGTTTTGGGAAATTGATCTTCAAAATATACCAAAATAAAATACATCAAAACTGTATCCTGGACCCACCAAAACACTATCAGAGTGCGCAAAAGATACAATCATCCCAAATAAATAAATACAACCATCAACACTAAGCCCTATACAAAAAGACTAGTCTGATTTGATCGTGCACTAAAGCTACAATAGCAAGAGTTTCCAATGCAATCTCTACAAGTCTCGTCTGACTCAGCAGCTCGCCTCGATGTAACGTCCTCCTCCACATCAGATAAGGAAGGATCAGTCTCCTCTGAAGTCAGATTTATCCATGATCTGGATCGCTTCGACGGTGCCGGAATCTCAAAGCAATCCTCTGTTGTCCTAGACGGACCCGGAATATCAACCCCTGCTGATGTCGGCCCTTTATCCTTCTTCCCTGCCTCGGGTTCAGGCATCACACCTCCTGCTACTGGGGTAGGAGTCACCACACCTACAGTGGCCTCCGTCTCAACCCCAACTGTCGAACCCTCCGCGTCCGCAAAAACTGTGTTCGCCTCCAATATCAGTCTGGAAGGTACCGGAAAATCAATCCTCGCGTGAGTGTGCTCTACGTAAGCCACTGCCCCGGCGATTCTGCTCGTCCTCACCAATCTCCCCGTGTAAGAAGCCCTGCTTGAGACGGGGTCGTACACCCAAGCAGTAGGCAAATGACGATCAAGGAAATCTAGCGATGTTTTTGTCGTCAGTGTAACCGTCGGTGGTACGGGTTTGGGTATCATCTGAGGAAAAAGCCCAATTTTCCACAATAATTGTAAATGGTCACCAACCGAAATTAAAAATTACCACATAACAGTTATGTCAAAGATAACAAATACATTGATGGCATGTTCCAATGCTATGACAACAGTAATAAATAAGTATGCTCACTTATTAAAATATATAACATCTACATCTTTGCAAAACAACCAACTTAACATATGAATCATGTTGCAATTACAATTACAATCAACAATCACAACAACTAATTTGGCACTTAGAATTCTTAAGATACTTGCACACATCGATTTCCACTCATCAGCTCATATCAAATCATTACTCACAAGTCAACCATCCCAATGCAATATGTATATGCCAATGTACACAACTATGGAATTACCAAGGTGCAGTCTCTCACGAACCAGCACACGTGTAGTCTCTCACGGACCAGCATGATTTACATATGTTAGCCTCTCACAGGCCCAACATTACCAAAGTGCAGTCTCTCACGGACCAGCACAATTTACGTATGTTAGCCTCTCATAAGCCCAACACACAAAAGTTAAATCCTCGCACGGATAGAATGGACCGTCTAATACACGCGGAACCACTCCATAGCCCGGATAGAATGCACCGTCTAATACACGCGAAACCACTCTGAAACCCGAATAGAATTGACCGTCTAATACACGCGGAACTACTCTATAACCCATCACGGTCACTACTTAACTTCACGGCCCATCACGATCACCGCATCAACTCTGTGGCCTATCGCGGTCACCACCTGACCATGCAATGCATGTGCATGCTATGTTTCTCTTCACTGCAAACAGTATGCAAATGCAAATATGGAACCCAGACACTTCATCACCACCTCAAACAATCTCAAGAACCTCATATAATTCATCACATGCCTTACAAATGTTTTCCAAATAGTTAAGTGTTTAAACCAATGTTTAAAAATAGAATTTTTGACAAAAATTCAATCTGTATTCGAATACAGCTTCCTTGTAGTCGAATACAGATGCCAAAACAGTGGCAAAATCAGCAATTCTGTATTCGAATACGACAGGGTCGTAGCTGAATACAGATGCTAAGTCAGTAGCCGAAAATCACGTATTTGTATTCGAATACAGAGAGTCGTATCCGAATACGAGGTTCAAAATTTGAATAAAAACTAAATTTTTACAGAAGTGTATTCGAATACGCCAGTGCCGTATCCGAATACATCTTTGAAAACAGTGGGCTTTTCCAGGAAATTCACTTCAGTTTCAAAACTCTTTTCTTTGAAAACCAACACAAACACCATAACACAAACACCACTTCTTTAACCACAAACCCTCAAAACATCATTAGTCACACATAAATGATTTCTTGCTCATCAACACCACAACAAAACATCATCAATATAACAACCAAGTCAGTAACAACAACAACAACAAGGACAACACGATCAATAACAGCAACAAAAACAGAACAACAACCACAACTCAATCCAACATGCATCATCTCTACAACATGCATTTTAATCTCCAACAAGCATGCAATGATCATCCAACAACATGCAAGGCAGTTTCATTGTCAAAACATCACTTCACTTTTTAACAACATAACACATAATAATCATCCATCAAACATGCATTTACAGTCCCTACATAAAATCTAAAATGTTGGAAGGAGCCCCTTACCTTCGTTACGTTTATTTGCTCGTTTACGTTACCGCGACTAAAACCGGCGAAACTCCCGCTCGCGTCGTCGCTACCAAAGTCGATTCTCTAGCACCGTAAAGATGAGATGAATAACTTTCCCTCTTGACACTCTTCGATTCGAGGCTTGGATTTCCAAGTAATCTGAGTTTTGAGGATGCTTTCTTTTTTCTTTACTAACACAAACAGAATAAGAAGAAGAAGAAAAAAGGGTACACGGCTGAAAGGAGAAGGAAACTGTTTCTGTTTCTGATTTCTTTTTCCTTTCCTTGCCTCTCACATACAAACATATATATGAAGGTGCAAACACGAGAAGGGGGGTTGAATTGTGTTTGACTTAACTTAAATACTTTTCCTGTTTTAATACTTTCAAAACAAAACTTGATGTATAATTAAAACAGAGTTAGCAGCGGATAAAAATAAAATAAAAACTCACAGATTTTATACTGGTTCACCGTTAACGAGGCTACGTCCAGTCCCTTCGCCTTGAAGGATTTCACTAATTCAATCTTGAATTACAACATTGCTACTGACCCTCCAAGTCAGTCTTCTCAATAGTCTAACAATCCTAGACTTCTTGAGGAAAACAACCTTGTCTTCAGCCAATCTGACAACCCCAGATTGTAGAAGAAATCACAACACTATGAATCTAATTGCTAAGTACCTTGCTACCCTTTCTGATTCCCTCAGTTTGTAGACTCTACTTCAACAACTTTGATACAACCCTATCTAATTGCCAAGTACCCTACTACCTCTACTGACTCCCTCAGATTGTAGACTCTACTTCAACAACTTAGATTTGCCACAGTGGAAAGAAAATAACACGAGTACTTGCTTCTTGAAAGCTAAAACTCACAATTGACTTCTATGAAAATTTGGGTGTTTGTTGCTTTGGAAGTGTATGACTCTTTTGTGATTTTCGATTTTTTATTCTTCAGCATTAAGTCTCTATTTATAGTTGAACTTTAGAACTTCACTGATGCTTTACTTCTGCAATATATTTAGATTAATCTGTTTTGAAAATATTCTGGAGTATTTTGCTCAGATTCTGTTTTGAGCCTTTTGCTCACTGATCTGTTTTGAGCATTTTGCTCCACTTCTGTTTTGAGCATTTTTCTCAGATTCTTTATTCCTCATGATCAAATCTGCACCATTGGATCTTAATGCGATAGTCCACATCTGGACCAGCCTATTTGATATTCTGTGATCCTCTGATTTCGGCCATTCCTGGACCACACTTTCTAACCCTCTGATTTTAGCCACCACTGGGCCATGGTCTGATTTTCTGATCTGGACCATCACTGGACCAAATAATTATTTCTGAACCATTGATCTGGAAATTTTTACTCTGATCTGGACAGATTCTGGACTTTGGTCTGGAACAAACTGAAATTAACTTGAACAAAAAATATTTCAGTCTGGACATTTTATCTTTAATTTTGGACCAGGTCTGGATTGATTCTGGAACTCATTTCTTTTGGTCTGGACTTAGTTCCATGCCCTGAATCATGCTATCTTATGATCTTGGCCAAATATGAATTGATCCTTTTGTTCTGGACTCATAAACATACCTTCTGGTCAAGTCTGGAACAAGTCTGGACTGTGTAATTTTTCACTGCCAGGCCATCTTCTGGTCAGAATAACTTCTGGAATAAAATTGATATTTGACTCCTGTTTGTCTGGAACAACTCTCATTCTGGCAGGCTTTCCAATGGTATGATCCATGTTTCATTATGATTTTTCTTCCTTCTGTTCTGAGCCACCAAACATATCCTCTGGTGATGTTTTGACATCCTGGAACATCTTCTGGAAATTCCAGAATTCATTTTCCTTTGATCTCTGCTTCTGTTTCCTTCAGTTTCTTGGGCATTTAACTTAATAATTCAAAGTACAAAATAAGTTTACATTGAGTACATTTGTAAGCATCAAAATCCTAAGTACTTAGAACCAACTTGGTTCCAACAATATATACACATACTCTTGCCACCTAATATATATATATATATATATATATATATATATATATATATATATTAGGTGGCAAGAGTATGTGTGTGTGTGTGTGTATATATATATATATATATATATATATATATATATAGTATTATAATTAAACTTGACCCTCAAGTAACTAAATACTCCCGTCACAACTCTATTGGCAAGTAAAATCTTTGATCAACTGCCCGATATTTAATTACTCGTAATTAAATTAATTTATCCTTCGTACAATAATTTTAATCAATCTCAAAATATTTATATATATATATCAAATATTTTACAAATATTCCAAAATACACTTGATATTAAATCAATAATTTAATTTAAATTTAAGGGTCTTACAGTTCTACATGGTGAGTAAGAGTGAGAAGGCTTTGCGAGGCTTAAGTCCGACTTGTCAAAAAATTCAAGACCTAAGTTTGTCATATGGCTTGTTGTAGACTTACTTTTTAATCGGAGTCTGCCTTGTTGGAAGTTTGGTATGACATGCTAATCTATTTAAAAATCTATTTCATTTTAACATATTTGAATAAGTGATCAAACTTTTTTTTACAAAGACTAACAAGTTAATATGTCAATTAAGTTCTATTTTGATATTTAATATGACATATTAAAGACTATAAATTTATATGACATTCTATTTCAATTCTGCTTTATAATCAAGGCTGAGCATTAGATGGATATGTGAGAGTTCAGACCCAATTTTTCAAAACCATAAAAAATTGAGCCTGCAATTTATAGACCCAATTCCAACCTATTTTTGCATCGATTTATGCGGGTTTCGGTTAATACCAGTTTCAGTTCATGCGGGTGGGTTGGTTTGGGTGATGATCTTCTTTTTTTTATTTGAAATGTTTATTTTCTTTACTTTGCATTCATTTTATTTTTAAATTCATTTTTTAAAAATATTGGGATTTCAATCATTTTGTCAATGTTTGACTAAGTTTTTATCAAACAATCCATTTATCATACTCGTGGTGTGATGATTAAGTAAAACTGATAGAATCACTTTAATAAAATTTGAGTTATTATACTTATAGGTATAGTTTTAAGTGAAGCGGTTGGGTTCGGGTACTCGTAGGTCTATTTTTCTCACCCGCACCAACCGCTCAAACTCATATATACCAACATTTGTGAACCGGTTGCAACCCATTATAATCCACTCGCATTTTAAATTGCAGCATTCGGGTGGCTGGTGTTCAGTCGAATCAAGTGATTTTGTTCAGTTCTATTATATAATAATATTTTTAAATGTCAAAAACCAAATAAGACTAATATGGTTTAATTACTAAAAGTTCAATATTTAGTAAAAAAATAAAAATTTAATATAATAATTATAGTATTAAAAATTATTATTTATTTAAATACACCCACATGAAATTTTTTTATATGTAACTTATTGTCTACTATTTTAATTAAATAGACGTTTTTAAAAGCTAACTAAAATAAAAATCTAGCTTAATTTAATATGAACCTAACTTAAATTTGACCGTAAACCTCTATGGTCAATCTAACTTATTTCTATCCATATTCGTGAGTAAATTAGCAATTATCCAACAACCTAACAACAACTTTGCTAACGGGTTGAATTGAATCTGCCCGCAATAGCGTCCAAGTTCGTCGTTGGTTTTCAATCTCTTATTATTCCAAACCCTCATTTCTAAATATATATACTTTTTATCATTAAAATTTCTAAATAAAATACAATAAAAAATATCAAAAATAAAAATATACAGCAAATATTATATATCTAATAACTTTATTGAGTAAAAGAAAACCTAAAAACCTCATTTTATGGATGCATTGTTGAATTTCTCAGAATATAAAATAAGTAAAAGTGTAAAAAAAAAAATGAAAAAAAAATATATTCTTGGAATTCATAAATAAAAAACTTTGATTGGTAAGAATAAATAAATAAAAATTTGATATAAGATTTAGAATTTGGTTACGTGTAAGCATTGGAGTATTTTATTACATCGAATCAAATAAAGAAAGAATCCGTGGTCCACCCTCACACAAATTGAAGTCAGTTTTGCGATGATCGTTCTAAATTGAAAGAGAAGTGAAGTGAAAGAAAGAAATGGCGTCTTGGAATTCAGTTTCATTGGAAGTAACCTACGAAATTCTGGGTTGGTTCGCTTTTATTGCTTGGTCTATCAGTTTCTACCCTCAAGTCATCTTAAATTTTCGAAGGAAGAGGTTCCTTTCCTTTCCTTCTCACTACTTTCTCTTTTTCTTCTTTCTTTTTTCATTGCTTATTATTTCCTCGGTTTGTTTAATCCTCAATATCTTTTTTTTTTAAAATTCAGCGTGGTTGGACTCAACTTTGATTTCGTGCTATTAAATTTGACGAAGCACAGTTCATATCTTATATACAATGCTTCTCTCTACTTCAGTTCTTCTATTCAGAAACAATACTTCCAGAAATACGGTTATGACCAGGTTTGGTTCTTCATCTAAGTAACTTCAAATTCAATCTACTCTCAATAAAACTACTAACCAATAGTGAAAATTTTGATACTAATGTTTCTATCTGTCTTTTCTAGTACTCGCTCTTTTAATAAAATATAAGTAAAAATAGTAGTTTAAAACTTGATATATCTTGTTAAAAATTTAGTCTAGATACGTGAACTTTTCAAAAATTTAGTCCAGATACATAATTTTTGCGTACATTTTATTATACAAAAATTAGGTAGTTACTTTTTGGAGTTCCCTTAATTAATATAATGGTATAGATGGTAAACTCTTAATGCCACGCTATGCCATCATGCTAAATGAGGAAATCCAATTTTTATTTGCATATATGCATCCAATGGTGCATAGTAAGAGAGTGTGTGCTGTATAAATTAAAGGATATAATTAAAAGATAAAATAATGTCTGCAACCGAATCATGATTGCACGGTATGCTCGTTTGGTTTATCAGTGGAATTGAGAAAATCATGGTCAGCATTGCAAAAGCTACACTCCGTGGCTTTTACAAAATCACGGTAGTTTACCGTGATGTTGCCATTCCAACCATGAAACCAAACATTTAGTTTTTGCAAAATCATGGTGGCTCCCCGTGATTTTGCCAATCTACTGCAAAATCAAACATGCACTTAAAGAAAGATTGTGAAAGGACCACTAACATGATTTATAACCTTGCATGGTATTATTGTGATCTTGTCTGTTGATATTTTTGATAATTGACAGTGTAGGTATTTCTTGGTGTCATGTACATGCTTATGATTATGACTGGGACAATAATCCCAGAATCTTAACTATTTAGGCCTATTTTCTAAATGTTGCAGGAATGATAATGTTTTTTAATGTTGAGGATTAATCAACAATCTTATAGTTATAGTTTTATGAATCTAATATCAGATGATACCTGTGGCTGCAAATGATGTTGCTTTCTCAATCCATGCTGTTTTGCTCACAGCTATTACACTATTCCAGATTGCAATATATGAAGTAAGAATGATATTTCTTCTCATTATGTTTTTTGTTTGTCTTTCTATGACTTAATTCTTCAAATTTGCTGAACTTGATAAAAAATCATTCCATTGTAGCGTGGAAGTCAGAAAGTGTCCAAAGTTTCTATTGGAATTGTTTCTGTTGTTTGGCTGACTGCTGCAGTTTGTTTCTTTGTTGCTTTGCCTAATCATTCCTGGCTTTGGCTCCTCAACAGCTTCAAGTATGCTGTCTTTGCTTTTTTGTCGTCAATTACATCTGCTTTATACTTAACTTAAAATTTATAAGCTATTTTTCAACTATAGACTTGGGATATTTTATTTTTTAACCACTTTGTTTCCAAATTGTAGCTCCAATTTGGTTATGTTCTCAATGCTTTTTTCAAAACATCCTAATTCATCTCAAACTTTCATGCTGTTGGCAAAAAAAAAGTAGAAAATTATTTCTTTTTGTTTTTTTTCAATAATATAGGAGATGATGTACTCTGTCTATGCAAATATTTTCTGTTTGCTTTGTATTTAGATTTTTCTAAATAAAGGTAATGAGATCTTTGTACACAAAATTGATGCTTGTACTCAAAGTTTTATAGATCTTATATTTACACCGACAGAAACGTTACAAATCGCATAGCCTTCTTCTGACCTGTTCGATGGAAGATTGCGTTCTTTTTATTTTGTATTGACTTGCTATTGTCTTGTCACGGTCCAAAGCTTACATCTTCTGTTTTTTTAACTACATTAGAGGCAAAGACCTACCATACAGTCTATATTCTTGATAGTCAGAAAATACCTGATTGCCTATATCTTATTGCCTTAGTGGGTGAATGTGATTTAGTTTGGTTCTAACTTCTTGTTTAAATTGATCATGTTGCAGCTCAATTCAAGTGCTTATGACTACTATAAAGTATATTCCCCAGGTTAGGATTTCTTTATAATATAGTTTTGTTTTGTTTTATGATGGCTTCATCTAATAGTTTGAGGTTTTCCTAAAGAAGCATTGTTTGAAGAACCTTCATTTCAACATTGTGCTAATGGCATCAAACTTAATTTTGGAGGCATTAACTGCTTCATGAAAGAATCTGATTCTGAAAATCGAACTATATTACTAGCCTAGTTATTTACAATTATGTCGATAACTGATATAGTACTCAGAGCTGTCTTAAACAATTTAGAGGCCCTGTTCTAATCTTAAAAATTGGGTCTCTAATAAAAAGAAAGTGCAATTTTAATAATAAAAAATGGGTAAAATAAATTTTAGTCCCTATAAAAAAGTTCTCAACTTTTTAGTCCTTAAAATTTATTTTATTCACTTTTAGTCTTTTTTTTGAAAAGTTTTTTTGTAATAAAATGATATTTTTAGTCATTAAAAAAAGTCCCTATAAAATCAAAATAGAGATTATAAGTGAATAAAATTTTTTTAGTAACTAAACTTAAAATGTCGTAATTTTGTAGAGATTAAAAATATATTTAACATAAAATATTCACTCTCATTTTATTATATTATAAAAAATAAAAAAATTTGGGGCCCTGTGCTATTGGGCTCCCAATAGCCGTCTCTCGTAGTACTAAACCTGTAATAATAAACTCTTTGAACTTAAGTAGATCATTTTAAATATTATGTTCTTTATATGAAGTTGGTGAGTTGGTCTTAATTGTTGTTTTTCCTGAGTTAATTTTAATAATAAATTAAAGAGACTAAGTTGAGACTAAGTTTATTTCTAAATTTCCAAGAGACTTAGTTTATTTCTAATCACTTGTGTTGTGAAAGTAGGTAATCATGAACTTCCTTAGAAAATGTACTGATGGCTTCAGCATTGGAAACATTTTACTTGATTTTTCTGGAGGAATAGCAAACTATGGGCAAATGGTTGTGCAATCAATTGATCAAGGTTTGTCATCGATCCATCTCTGCTATAGATAAGACTGTTGCCATATTTATTCTTATATTTTCACAATTTTACTGACATTATAAATCTCATCCTTCCAGATTCATGGGTCAACTTTTATGGGAATATAGGAAAAGTCTTGCTCTCTCTGGTATGGATAACTCTCTCAAAGAGTAATTTGCTTCATTCTTAAATTACTCTTATTTCTCCTTTTTCCAATTTATTTTGAATGAAGTTGTGGTTCTAGTTGATTCTGGTTTTATTCTAATCTTAGAAATATGCTACTCTATTTTGGCCAAAAAAATTAATTTCTTTTATTTGTTTCTTCACTTTGAAATGAGAAAAAATGTCACCTTGTTTTTTTTTTTGTTTTCACTATTTTTAATACAAATCTTTGAAAACATGAAATAAAGTGAAAACAAACTTATACTCTTATAATGAACAAAAAAATGAAAATGGAGCAAGAAAACAAAAACGGAACACGCCAGATATATTTTGATGCAATAGCTACGACATACTACTTAATCAGAATGGTACCCAATTTTGGAAAGATGTTGGATAGTTCTTGTGAATTTGTAGATAATGGTTATCGTAATGCAGCCATGGCTGCTTGAGGCTTTTTTGATAAACACTTCTTTTAATGGAATGCATATTTGCAGGTATCTGTATTTTTTGACATTATTTTCATTATTCAACATTATGTCTTGTATTCTGCTAAAAAATCCTCCAAATTGGTGACAACCGCTGAGGATGAAGATCAAATCCGAGAGCACCTTGTCAGGCCTTCTGATGAGTCTCCAACAGAGAATGTGTGAGGCATGATTTGGTTCATATGTAAATTCGACCGAGCATGAAGATCAAATCAGAGAGCACCTTGACAGGAATGTGTAAGACATGATTGAAATTGTAATGTATAGTCAAACTTCCCAATGATTTATATCAATTATCAAAACAAAACTACGATTATTTTTACCCCAAATACCAGGAGCACCATTTGGCTTGGAGCTTCACCAAACTTTATGTATGAATTGTGTACTAAGTTATAGAATTATAGTCTCCATCTTTATTCCAATGTATATCTTAAATTTCTGGATCCAGCTCCTCTGTAGGAGCTATCCAGCATCAACGCATTCGAGATATTGTTGGCTGTTCGATCAAAGATCAAACAGTCTTAATTCAAACTCGGTATTTTGATTTATAAAATAAAAATAAATATATGTATTTTCTAAACCTTTTGATCAAGATCGATGTTCCTGAATGCTTGAATGCGGGATTCCCTTCACCACAGGGAATCCAAATTTTAACATTCTAATCACTGACTAGCTTTCTATTGACAAGTTACGGAGTTCCCTACTAGGATCTGGGTAGCAGTTCAAATTAAAATAAAGATGCAACTAATTAAGCGATAATAAAAAGCTGTTTGAAATTTGCAACAGTTTGTAGTTTCATGGTCTACCAGCAAAAGACACTGACATCTCCATCAAAAGTTTGAGAATCACTGATGCAAGAAAAGTTTGAGAATCACTGATGCAAGAAGATTGAAATTATTATGGTTGTCGGTTGACCTATTAGATAATGCCAATCAAAGGTTTCATCACTATGTAAGATTCAATGAGTCCATTTTTGTTGCATAATTGCCAACTTACACTATGTGATTGCTCAATACAACCTTGGTTAGATGGAGGCCTTGGCCTAGCAAATGGAAAGCCTGGTGAAATCAAGCTATTTTTAAATTTTTTTCTAGCGACAAATTGTGTAAGCCAAGACAACTAGTAATTTTGTTGTGATCAGTGTGGATTTGTAGACCAGTAGGCCACGATATTGGAGATTAGACCAATGCTTGGTCGAATCTTCATAAGTAAATCCCAACTTGGATCCTTTCAATCTAAATCTCTCTTAATCCTCTCTATTTTTTTTAATTTTTTTGGCTTAGATTGAAAGTTTATATCACATAGAACATGTGTGTAAAATTTTATACAAATCTAAATTAATTTGAAGTAATTGAGATTCATAAAAATTAGTGACTTATGTATCTTATATTGAACACCGTTAGTTAATCTTCACGAGTTTCAATAATATATCAAATAATTTTAAATTTGTGTAAAATTTTACGTACATAATCTATATGATATAAACTTTCGATACAACAAAAAAATTTGAACAAATATAATAAAATTAAAAGAAATAGAAAAAATTGAAAGAGATTTGAATTGAAAGGATTCAAACTCACTAAATCCAATGTTTTAACTAAACAGAAGATCGAATTTAAAATTATTATTTTATTAGTAAATTTAAAATTATTATCTTGTTGCTTAACCTTTTTGAAGTCCCAAAGTATACAAAGAGAAAATAGAATGAATAATGTATTTATTAATTAATACAATTGCATCTTTAGTTCTTTCTCTACACTTATTCAATCCAAATGAGTCGTCAAACTGAAATGTGTTATTATTTTAAATCTTATAATAATATATAACTATAACTATTATTTAGTATTTTATTTGGTTCATCTTCTTATAATTACTTGGTCGGCACGCATAACTATACGACTTACATTCAACTTGCTTCCCAAGGTCCCTCCATCCCTTGCATACACCAACCTCAAAGCTATCACTATATAATCACAATTCATTCATCTCTTTCTCATATATCTCTTTAGTCCACAACCCCAATTCAACAAAATGAAAAGAGATGGTAGGCAACATGGTATGGTAAGGACTTATCGGATCCTACCAAACCTGAAACCCGAGACCCGATTCATTACCCGGTTCGATTCCCCTCCAACAGCTGGACTCTTCACAAAGGTACCCTCCAAGCCCACCAACCATTCAAAATTCACCGGCAAATGTGGCACGCCACGGTGCACTGGCTGCCACCTCCACCCGGCCTCCAAGTCAAAAAACAAGTCCAAAGGTAACCAAAAGCACAAGAAAATTCGGGTCATGGATCAACCCAATTCGAAACTTTCTGGGTTGTCCGCAACCGTGACTTTGAACAATCTTTTTCATTGCCAAGTGGATGATGATGAGGTGGAATATGAAAGTGGTGACCATGTTGGTTATCATGTAAATTATTCATGTACTCTAGATGAAGAAGGTGTGGGGTCCTTGCATATAGAACAAGTTGAAGAAGAAAAATATGAAGATGAAGATTGGTGTTTGGTGGAATGTTGTTCATGATTTGATGATATTGTTTGTTTCAACTTGCAATTGCAATTGCTTGAATGTTTATGTTATCCATTTGAGTTGGAACTGTATCATTGCCAATAAAGAGGAAAGATCCAAACTTATGTTTTCTTGCTTATTGGCTTGACAATATTATAGATAAGACATTGGAGTTTGTTGTGTTTTGTCTTCATTAGTATTTGAGTTGAAATAATCTATTTATAATATATTAAATTAACTTATAATTTTTTTGTGCTGACGCATCATATATACATGTGCCATGTAATTGTCTTTGTTCCACATCAGTCAAATTTTCGACGTGTCAACCTCTAAATTATACATTCTCTTTGCCTTCTTTTAATAAATTATACACTAATATTACAAAATATAATATGATGATAAACTCCAAATATTATTCCTTCACTTCAACTTAATTAGATTGTGGTTGCTCATAAAAAAATAATAAAATAAATGTCGTTATTATTTAAGGTTTTTGAAGCTTAAGAAATTTCTATTTTACTTTGGAGTGTTCTTTCCATATATACCACATATATTTGCAAACGTGAAAAATTGTTCCATTGCTTTTTAACAAACTACCACTCACAAATGAATGTTATAATAAATCACAAGACACACAATATCATTTAGTCCATGCTTAGATTAACGGTGAGATTGACAAAATTACGATGAACATATAAAATTAAAAATGTCAGAAAGTACATAAATATATAAATCTAATGTTTCAAAACTAATATAAATTATATAAAATGAAGAACATATTATAGTTAAATGCACAATTTTTTTTTCGTGTTCACAAATGAATGTTATAATAAATCGCAAGACATACAATATCATTTAGTGCATACTTATATTGACGATGAGATTGACATAATTATGATGAACATATAAAATTTAAAATGTCAAAAAGTACATAAATTTTAAATATAATGTTTCAAAACTAAAATAAATTATATAAAAGGAAGAACATATTATAGTTAAATGTACACATTTTCTTTTGTCTTAGAAGAGATGATATTTTCCAGTTGAACTAGGACTTACGGACGTTAAATGTACAACTTTAACACACAAAAATGCATAACTATTTAACTGTTAAAGTGGTACTCAATTAAGAAGACTTTGGAGATCAACTTATGATAGTTAAAACCAATCTGTTTTGGGTTGTTATTTTAGTTAATTAGTTGTAACTACTTTTCTTAATTACTTGTGTATTATAACCAACTAATATAAAAGGGAAGCAAGCAGAAAAACAGAGATATAGCGAGAGTGCAAAAACGAGTTCTGTTTTGGCAAGAAACTCAAGCATTAGAGTGCAAAACTATTGTAATCATTTCGTCTCATATTAGTGATAATTTGAAGTCGAATCTAGTCCTTAGACGTAGGAGTTTAACTCTGAACTGGATTAACAATTATGTGTGTTCATTTTGGCATTGCAAGCTTTAATTCTGTTTTTGTTAAAATTGCAGAAAGTTAGAAACCAAGAACGTTGAACGTTCTCCGTTTCAATTCTTATCAATCTCCGTTTTACAGAAACGCAAAACGTTCTTGATTTTACTTCTGATCAATCTCCGTTTTAGTTTTCGATCAATATCCATTTTTCTTTGGAAACCAAGAACGTTCTTAGTTGAGAAAGTCATTGATCTCCATTTTTAAACAACAAGTGGTCTCAGAGCCTAGTTCGACTTGATGGAGGAGCAGGAGTGGAAGATCCTAGTGTGGATCAAGTCTAGTGTTGTGGGTGACTCACACTTGAGGGGGAGATTATTGGAATTCAAGTGTGAGTGGTTATAGTCCCACATTAACTAGGAATGAAAAAAATGTTAGATGTATAAGAGAGGTGACTCATAAACCCAATTCCTTAAGGTTTGGCTTGAGATGTGGTGTCAAACTCTCTTGTGGTCTAAGAAAATTTGACCTGTTGCTGCTGCCGTGCTCCTCGAACTCCCCAACAAGTGGTATCAGAGCCTGGTTTATTCGATTCAGGGAAGATGACATCAACAAAGTATGTACTTGAAACATTCAATGGGAAGAATGATTTTGGGTTATGAAAAAATCATTAGTAAATCATTTATACCTAAAACAAAAGATATATACTTTCAAGATGAAATTTGGGAGGTCAATTGATGATCATATGGATGAGTTTAATAAAATGGTGTTAGATCTTGAAAATATTGATGTAAAATTGGATGATGAGGATCAGACCCTGCTATTGATAAATTCAAATATGTGTGATACACTTCTTTATGGTAGAGATTCTTTGTCATTAGAAGATGTACAAGCTGCACTAATCTCCAAAGAATTAAAGAGGAAGTCATATGGGAAAGAAGAAAGCAGTGGTGAGAGACTATTTTTCAAGGCCAAAGCAGGGCAGGAGAATCAGAAACAAGAATAAATCCAAGAATAAAGAAAAAGACAAGGCTAAAATGAAGTGTTTTATATGCAAGAAAGAGTGACATTTCAAGAAAGAATGCCCAGATTGGAAAGGAAAGAAATGATCAAATAGTGATGATGATTTTGGAAATGCTTCAATAGTCTCTGAAGGATATGACTGCACAAAAGTTCATATGGAAAATTCAACTGAAATCATGGAGATGATTGGGTTCTTGACTCAGGATGTTCATTTCACATGACTTCAAACAGAGATTGGTTCCTTTACTACAAAGAAACTGATGGGGGCAAGGTTATCACGGGTAAAAAAATAGTCTGCAAGGTAGTTGGGATTGGCTCAATCAAGATGAAGCTGGAAGATGGAACTATGAAGATTTTATCAAAAGTCAGACATGTTCCAGAGCTGAAAAGGAACTTAATCTCTCTAGGAATGCTGGAAGAAGTTGGTAGTTTATACAAAGCAGATAAAGGTACTCTAAAAGTCATAAAAGGATCATTGGTAATCATGAAGGGAAACAGGGATCATGGTATATATCTTCTCAATGGTCAAGCAGTGACAGGAATGGCAGTAGTGGCAGTCCAAGCATCGAGCAAAGCCATCTTGTGGCATCTGTAAGACCCTTAATTTTTAAATTAAAATTATGGAATTAATATCAAATGTATTTTGGGGATATTTGTAAAATATTTAATATATGTATGTTTTGAGTAAATATATATATAAATATTTATTTTTGAAGATATATTAAGATTATTGGATGAAGAATAAATTAATTTAATTACGAGTAATTAAATTAACATACAGTTAATTAAGGGATTATCGGCTAATTGCGACAAGACTTGTTAAGTGCTGAGGATCAGACAAGTGTCGGGTGAGGTGGCACCCACACAAGCCTATATATAGGAGTGAGAAGGATGGGCAAAATCAGAACACCATTCCTCCTCCCTCACTGCCCATACTGCATGTAACAGTATCCCTTCCCTCCTATTCTGTTTTCTGTTCCAGCCCGTTCAAAAGAAAAAAAAGAGGGAGTTCCTCAAAAGTGATATTACTTGGAAATCCAAGCACCAAACCAGAAAACCCCCAGTACAAAAGTTGTTCCCCTCATCATTCCGAAGCTAGAGAACCTATTTTCGTAGCAGCAAACGCAAGCGGGAGTTTCGCCGATTTTTGACGCGTAAACGGGAACGAAAACAGAAATGTGAGAAGTAGAAGAAACGCAACAAGGGTAAGGGCACCTTCCACTTTCTAGTTGAATTTTAGGACTGTAAATGTATGTTTGAGGTCTGATCATATTTGAGTTTCTGTTTTGAAAAAGAAACTGTTTTGCATGACATTTTGAAAGCTGAAAAAAAATGCATTATGTTGAGATTTTAAAAATATGTGATGTGGTGTTTTGGGTGGTTATCTCAATGCTGTTTTGTTTATGTGGGAAATTTAAAAAATGTCTTGCATGTTATTTTGAAGATGATCAAAATGCATATTTGTAAAACTTTTGTACTGGTTGTTATAAAATGTGAAAATACATTCTGTTGATGTGTTTTGTTGCTATGTGATGGTTGCTGTTTGGCTAAATGTGTTAATGTTGTTCTGATGATGTGAGAAAGCTGAAATGCTTTGCATGTTGTTCTGTTTGTGTGAGAAAGCTGGAAATGCTTTGCATGTGTTTTGAGAAATGATCAGAATGTAAATGGTTAAAGATGTCCTTTGCTGTGGTTGACATTCTGTTTTTTTTAGTGATTCTGGTAATGCTGATGTTTTCAAAGGAAAAGAGATTTTAAATGATGAAAGTGTTTTTCTAGAAAAATTGTCATTGATGAAAATGCCTGAGTTTTATAGTTCAAAAGAAGTGCAGAATCTGTTTGGGGTTGTGCTGGTTTTTCAAAGGAAAAAGATTGAAAATGTGTTGTAGTTTTTTAGGAAAAGTTCAATGAATTCGAAGGTGTATTCGAGTACAACATGAGTGTATTCGAATACAACCTGCCAAGCTTTTGTTTTACTCATGTTTTCAAACTTGTATTCGAATACGAGCCCCTGTATTCGAATACAGAGGAAGGATTTTTGCTTCTGACTTAGCATCTGTATTCGACTACGACTCTGTCGTATTCGAATACAGAAGGGAAATTTTAACACTATATTGGCATCTGTATTCGACTACGACAGTCTCGTATTCGAATACAGGATGTTGACTTTCACAATTTTTGCTTCTGTATTCGAATACAAGTGAGCTGTATTCGAATACAGATTCGGGTTTTTCAAGAAAACTCAGTTTTTAGCTTCTGTATTCGAATACAAGGAAGCTGTATTCGAATACAGATTCGTGTTTTCTAGAAAATCAAGTTTTAAACACTGTCTTGTGAATCTTAATGTGTTGGGGAACATTGAGAAGGGTTAAAATGATTTAAAATGGTGTCTTTGAAATAGTTTTGAAGAGGAGATGATGATGTCTTGGAAACCTTTAATGTCCTGGGAGAAAATGCTGAATTTACAATGTTTTGTCTTCTGTATTCGACTACAGGCATGCTGTATTCGAATACAGAATATTGAATTTGCAGTTTCATGCTTCTGTATTCGAATACAAGGGGGTTGTATTCGAATGCTGTATTGGTTTTGCACTGTGACAGCCTCTGTATTCGAATACAAGGAAGCTGTATTCGAATATAGAGTGTTAATTCTACACTGCTTTTGGCTTCTGTATTCGAATACAGAGAAGCTGTATTCGAATACAGATTCGTATTTTCCAGAAATCTCAGTTTTAAACACTATTGTATGAATTTTAAGAGTTGGGGGAAAGACTTATGATAATTAAGAATGGAATTGTGAGATAATGTAAAGTGTTAATGATTGCTTGACTGTTTAATCATGGTTGTGATGATGATGATATTGACTGTGTTGAGATGTTTTGAAAAATGATGGAAAGGTTGAAATTTCCTAATAATGCATACTGTTTCAGTGAACAGAAAACACTGCATATTCATGCATTTGCATAGTCAAGTGGTACCCGCGATGGGCCACAGAGTAATGCGTAAACGTGCTGATCTGTTGAGCGATTGCACGAGTGTTAGTCTATTGAGCGACTGCACTGGTACTGATCTGTTGAGCGATTGTACCCTGAAATGCGCAAAAACGTGCTGATCTGTTGAGCGATTACACGAGTGCTGGTCTGTTGAGCGACTGCACTGGTACTGATCTGTTGAGCGATTGTACCTGAGTATATGTCAAACGTGCTGGTCTGTTGAGCGACTGCACGAGTGCTGGTCTGTTGAGCGAATGCACCTTGGTAATTCCAAGAAATTGTATACATGAGCATATACATATTGCAACGGGGAATTGACCGGTGGGTCACGAAATTGGTTATGTGATGATGATTGGAAAGTGATGTGTGTGAGTACTTTATGAAATCTGAATTTCTGATAAATGATATTGATTGCTGAAGTGTTGGCTGTACTTACAACATATTTCTCATATTAATTGGTTGCTGTTTTGAAAAGGCATACATGTCATGAAAATTCAAAATGAGCATCTTTATTTTTCATCATTGTTATATGTTATACTATGGGAGTATGTGTTATGTGATATAAATGCTATGTGTTTATTTGTTAATTTCGGTCGGTGACCCCTTTACTATTATATGTGGAATTTGGGCTTTGCTCTCAGATGCCTCCCAAACCCATGACACCCGTGGGTCCCGAGACGACGGAAACGTCGCTCGACTTCATTGATCGTTCTGTGCCTACTGCTTGGGTATACGACCCCACCTCAAGCAGGGCTACATACACGGGGAGGTTGAAGAGGACCTGTAGGACCAATGGAGTGGTGCACTACGTGGAGCACAGCTATGCGAGGATTGACTTTCCTGTGCCTTCCCGTTTGGTATTGGAGGCGCACGGAATTTTTGATGATGCGGAGGAACCATCTAGAGCGGTTGAGACGAAGGCCACCGTAGGAGTGGTGACTCCTTACCCGGTGATTGGAGGAGATGTACGTGATTCTGAGGCGGAAGAGAAGAACGAAGAGCCGAAGCCAGTAGCAGCTGATATTCCGGGTCCATCTAGGATATCCGATGATTGTTATGAGATTTCGGCACCACCGAAGCGACCGAGACTGTGCATTGATCTGACTTCGGAGGAGACCGATTCCTCTTTGTATGATGAGGAGGAGGTTACATCGAGGCGAGCGACGGAGTCGGATGAGACTTGTTTGGGATGCGGAGGAAATCCGTGCTATTGTAGCTTTAGTGCATGATCGGTTAGATTTGATGTATAGGATTTTGAGCTGGAAAATGTAATTTGTTTTATTTTGGAAATTATTGTACCACTAACTTATTTCGCACTCTGATATTTTCTTTTGGAATGATATGACATTGTTATCTTTTGGAAATGTCTTAATGTTTATTATTAAATTTCCAGAATTAAGTACTTACTGATATTACGATGAAGTTATTTTATTACGTTCATCGATTAAATTACGACATACCTTTTTATGAAATGAATTAAAGGAAATTTTTTTTGAAGTAATGAGTTGGAAAATCATTTTAATTATTTATTTTAAAAAAAAAAATACACTCGCGCTGTGTTTTAAACTCGGGGTGTTACAATTGTGGTATCAGAGCATGTGGTTAAAGTTTTGGGTTAAAGCTCTGATTAAAGTATTTGTTTTGAGTTATTAGCTGATCATGCATAGGAGCAAGTAGTTAAAGTGTCAAGTCTTGTGTAAGTTGTGGTGTGACTGAGGTGATGATGGTTTTGTAGGAAACAATGCCTCCACGAAGAGACGACACCACAAGAGTCAATGTCAGCCGGGAAGATAGGATGGCTGAGGCGATGAATAACATGGCTGCGTCTGTTGCTGCACAGACGGCTGCAAAGACTCAACGAGATCTGGAGAAGAGAGAAAGAGAGATTCGCGCTGCTGAATCTAGAGGACTAGAGGATTTTCGTTGTCATAATCCTCCCAAGTTCAAGGGTGATGAGGGTCCAGAAAGAGCGGACCAGTGGATTCAAGAGATGGAGAAAATCTTCGAGATGATAAATTGTCGGGCAGCGGTGAAAGTCAACTACGCCACGTATCTGTTGATAGGGGATGCAGAGTATTGGTGGAGAAGCACAAGACTACTGATGGGGTCAGCCCAAGAGGAGGTGAACTGGGAGTCGTTCAAAAAGAAGTTTTTGGACAAATACTTTCCGATGAGCACTAGGACCAAGTTGGGTGACGATTTTCTGAAATTGCACCAGGGAAATATGACGATGGGAGAATATGCGGCTAAGTTTGAATCCCTGTCAAGACATTTCAGATTTTTCCAGGAAGAAGTTGATGAACAGTTTATGTGCCACCGCTTTCAAAATGGACTGAAGTATGAGTTTCAAGATTCGGTCCTACCCTTGGGGATACAACGTTTCCAAGTGTTAGTAGAGAAGTGTAGAGAGGTTGAAGAGATGAAGAACAGGAGGGCCAACAGAGGAGGGAACTTTAATTCAAGAGGGCCTAGTCGGATGCACAATCCGAACAATAGAGGAAAACAAGTTGCTAAGCCGTATAACCGGCCACAAAACAACAAGAGAGGCCAGAATCAGTCGGGAAATCAGAATTTTGGACGGCAATTGGGACAAGGAGTCCGGTGTTATAGATGTGGGAAAGAAGGACATATTGCTACTGCTTGTACCGCGAGGGATCTTGTGTGTTTCAATTGCAAGAAACCAGGACACGTGGCGAGGGATTGCCGGGTTCCAAAGGTGGAACCAACAGTGAACGCGACTAGGGCTACTCGTCCTACTGCTAGAGGCCGCGTCTATCACATAGGTGCTGAAGCTGGAAGTCAAGCCCTAAATTTAATCCAGCAAGATTGTGAGATTGCAGGTAACACACTAACTGCACTTTTTGATTCGGGGGCAACCCACTCTTTCATTGCTATGGACTGTGTGCATCGTTTGAAGTTATCTGTGTCTGCTTTACCTTTTGATTTGGTTGTTTCCACACCTGCTAAGACTTTGATTGTAAACTCTGCATGTTTACACTGTACGGTAACGATTCAGAATAGAGATTTCTTGGTTAATTTAATCTGTCTACCCCTACAATCACTCGAGATCATTCTCAGCATGGATTGGATGACGTATAATTATGTAGTCTTGGATTGCGCTCGAAATTAGTTCTTTTTCCCGAACCTGGAGTCGTTCGGTATTTGGCTGCTAACAAACTCGAGGTGTCTCTGAGAGAAGGAACTCAGGAATTTTTATCATTGGCTAACGTGGAGACCAAGATGGATGTGAACATAGAAGATGTGGTGTTAGTCAAAGAATATCCGGACGTATTTCCAACAGAAATTCCAGGATTACCCCCGGTAAGAGAGGTGGAGTTCTTCATTGATTTGCACCTAGGAACTGGACCTATTTCAATTGCGCCATACCGGATGTCGCCATTGGAATTAAGCGAGCTTAAGGGTCAAATTGAAGGTTTATTGGAGAAAGGATTTATCAGACCAAGTGTGTCGCCGTGGGGAGCTCCAGTGTTGTTGGTTAAGAAGAAGGATGGAAGTTCACGCTTATGTGTGGATTATCGGCAACTCAACAAGGTAACTATCAAGAATCGTTATCCTTTACCACGCATCAATGATTTGATGGACCAATTGATGGGAGCAGCAATGCTTTCAAAGATTGATTTGAAATCGGGATACCATCAGATTCGAGTAAGAGAAGGAGATATTCAAAAAACTGCTTTCAGGACTCGTTACGGACACTATGAATATCTAGTTATGCCT
This sequence comes from Cicer cuneatum, assembly GCA_037974295.1. Taxonomy (NCBI): domain Eukaryota; kingdom Viridiplantae; phylum Streptophyta; class Magnoliopsida; order Fabales; family Fabaceae; genus Cicer; species Cicer cuneatum. The sequence goes on along the minus strand of JBBPBO010001986.1, from coordinate 32,152,140 downwards.
TTTGGAGTTACGAACGCACCAGCGATATTTATGGACTATATGAATAGAATCTTTAGTCCATTCCTGGATAAATTCGTGGTGGTGTTCATCGATGATATTTTGATTTATTCAAAAGATGAAGAAGAACATGAAGAGCACATACGCCAAGTTCTTGAAGTCTTACGCAAGAAGCAATTGTATGCCAATTTGTCGAAGTGCAAGTTTTGGCTAGATAAAGTGAACTTCTTGGGACATGTGATAACAAAAGAAGGAATCGCTGTGGATCCGGCGAAGATTGAGACAATTCTTGCCTGGAAACAGCCCTAGACTATCACAGACATACGTAGTTTTGTCGGACTGGCAGGATACTACAGGAGATTTATTGAAGGATTTGCTAAGATTGTAGCTCCTTTGACACAACTCACCAGAAAGAATCAGCCGTTTGCATGGACGGAGAAGTGTGAGGAAAATTTTCAGTTGCTAAAGGAAAAGTTGACAACCTCATCAGTATTGGTTTTTCCATAGCTGGAGGAACCATATGAAGTTTACTGTGATGCATCTCACCAAGGTCTGGGATGTATTTTGATGCAACACAAGAAAGCTATAGCCTACGCCTCAAGGCAGTTGAAAACTCACGAACGAAACTATCCTACTCATGATTTAGAGCTTGCTGCAGTAGTGTTTGCGTTAAAGGTCTGGAGGCACTACTTATATGGATTCACGTTCACGGTGTTCAGTGACCACAAAAGTTTGAAGTATGTGTTCGATCAGAAAGAATTGAACATGCGTCAGAGGAGATGGATGGAGACTCTCAAGGATTTTGACTTTTCATTGTAGTACCACCCTGGAAAGGCCAATGTGGTGGCTGATGCATTGAGTCGGAAAAGTGTGTCAGTATCTTCAATGATAATAGCCAGACAACAAGATTTGTGGGAAACATTTAGAGATCTACACTTGGACGTAGAGTTTGCACCAGGAATTTTAAAGTGTGGAATGATAACAATTTCGAGTGGTTTACTTGAGGAGATTGCAAACTTGCAAGATGACACATTGATCCAAGAAATGAGGAATCTGATAGCGCAAGGACAGACAACTAAGTTCAGAGTCGGGCCAGATAATATTCTGAGATGTAATGGAAGAGTTTGTGTACCGGAAGTTGCAGAGATGAGAAGAGCGATTTTGGAAGAGGCTCATAAGAGTAAGTTAAGTATTCATCCTGGAGTGACCAAGATGTACCAGGACTTAAGACAGAATTACTGGTGGCCAGGAATGAAGAGGGACGTAGCGGAGTACGTATCGGCTTGTTTAACTTGTCAGAAAGCGAAGGTTGAGCATCAATGACCTGCTGGAATGTTGCAGCCCCTGGATATACCGGAATGGAAGTGGGACAGCATATCCATGGATTTCATAACTGGATTGCCCAAGACAAGGAAGAAGAATGATTCGATTTGGGTAATAGTTGATCGACTGACAAAGTCCGCACATTTCCTACCGGTAAGGACCACTTATAAAGTAGATAAGCTGACGGAAATCTACATCGCGGAGATTGTGAGGTTACACGGTGTTCCATCGAGTATAGTATCGGACCGTGACCCAAAGTTCAAATCTCATTTTTGGGGAGCACTGCATGAAGCATTGGGAACGAAACTGAAATTAAGTTTCGCTTATCATCCGCAAATAGACGGACAGACTGAGAGAACAAATCAGTCCTTGGAAGATCTATTGAGAGCATGTGTGTTGGATGACAGAGGAAACTGGGACGAGGTGTTGCCATTGATTGAGTTCACTTACAACAATAGTTTCCACGCAAGTATTGGAATGGCACCCTATGAGGCTTTATACGGACGCAAGTGTCAGACGCCTTTATGCTGGTATAAGGACGGAGAAAGTATGATTGTTGGACCTGAGATGGTGGAGCAAACTACAGAGAAAATCAAAAGGATACAAGAGAAAATGAAGATTTCACAGGATCGTCAGAAGAGTTATGCGGACAAGCGTCGTAGACCTTTGGAATTCGAGCAGGGTGATCATGTATTTCTGAGGGTCACGCCTACAACGGGAGTTGGCAGAGCTATTAAGTCAAGAAAGTTGACTCTGAAATTTATTGGACCATACCAGATCACTGCACGTATTGGACCATTGGCTTATCGGATCGCTTTACCTCCTATACTGTCCAATATTCACGACATATTTCATGTGTCCCAGTTAAGGAAATACATTGCAGATCCGTCACATGTGATCGAACCAGATACAATTCAACTGAAGGATAATCTATCATTTGAAGTATTCCCTGTAAGGATTGAAGACAGGAAGATTAAACAGTTGAGGAACAAGGAAGTCCCACTAGTCAAAGTGATTTGGAATCCGACTACTGGAGACGCGACTTGGGAACTGGAGAGTAAGATGAGTGAACAATATCCCCACTTGTTCATCGACATGTTGTTTCGAGGACGAAACTAATTTAAGGGGGGTAGTAATGTAAGACCCTTAATTTTTAAATTAAAATTATGGAATTAATATCAAGTGTATTTTGGGGATATTTGTAAAATATTTAATATATGTATGTTTTGAGTAAATATATATATATATAAATATTTATTTTTGAAGATATATTTAGATTATTGGATGAAGAATAAATTAATTTAATTACGAGTAATTAAATTAACGGACAGTTAATTAAGGGATTATCGGTTAATTACGACGAGACTGGTTAAGTGCTGAGGATCAGACAAGTGTCGGGTGAGGTGGCACCTACACAAGCCTATATACAGGAGTGAGAAGGATGGGAAAAATCAGAACACCATTCCTCCTCCCTCACTGCCCATACTGCATGTAACTGTATCCATTCCCTCCTATTCTGTTTTCTGTTCCAGCCCGTTCAAAAGAAAACAAAGAAGGAGTTCCTCAAAAGTGATATTACTTGGAAATCCAAGCACAAAACCAGAAAACCCCCAGTACAAAAGTTGTTCCCCTCATCATTCCGAAGCTAGATAACCTATTTTCGTAGTAGCAAATGCAAGCGGGATTTTCGCCGATTTTTGACGCGTAAACGGGAACGAAAACAGAAACGTGAGAAGTAGAAGAAACGCAACAAGGGTAAGGGCACCTTCCACTTTCTAGTTGCATTTTAGGACTGTAAATGTATGTTTGAGGTGTGATCATATTTGAGTTTCTGTTTGGAAAAAGAAACTGTTTTGCATGACATTTTGAAAGATGAAAAAAAATGCATTATGTTGAGATTTTAAAAATCTGTGATGTGGTGTTTTGGGTGGTTATCTCAATGCTGTTTTGTTTATGTGGGAAAGTTGAAAAATGTCTTGCATGTTATTTTGAAGATGATCAAAATGCATATTTGTAAAACTTTTGTACTGGTTGTTATAAAATGTGAAAATACATTCTGTTGATGTGTTTTGCTGCTATGTGATGGTTGCTGTTTGGCTGAATGTGTTAATGTTGTTCTGATGGTGTGAGAAAGCTGAAATGCTTTGCATGTTGTTCTGTTTGTGTGAGAAAGCTGGAAATGCTTTGCATGTGTTTTGAGAAATGATCAGAATGTAAATGGTTAAAGATGTCCTTTGCTGTGGTTGACATTCTGTTTTTTTAGTGATTTTGGTAATGCTGATGTTTTCAAAGGAAAAGGGATTTTAAATGATAAAAGTGTTTTTCTGGAAAAATTGTCATTGATGAAAATGCCTGAGTTTTATGTTTCAAAAGAAGTGTAGAATCTGTTTGGGGTTGTGCTGGTTTTTCAAAGGAAAAAGATTGAAAATGTGTTGTAGTTTTTCAGGAAAAGTTCAATGAATTCGAAGGTGTATTCGAATACAACCTGCCAAGCTTCTGTTTTACTCAAGTTTTCAAACTTGTATTCGAATACGAGCCCCTGTATTCGAATACAAAGGAAGGATTTTTGCTTCTGACTTAGCATCTGTATTCGACTACGACTCTGTCGTATTCGAATACAGAAGTGAAATTTTAACACTGTATTGGCATCTGTATTCGACTACGACAGTCTCGTATTCAAATACAAGATGCTGACTTTCACAATTTTTGCTTCTGTATTCGAATACAAGGGAGCTGTATTCGAATATAGATATGGGTTTTTCCAGAAACTCAGTTTTTAGCTTCTGTATTCGAATACAAGGAAGCTGTATTCGAATACAGATTCGTGTTTTCCAGAAAATCAAGTTTGAAACACTGTCTTGTGAATCTTAAAGTGTTGGGGAACATTGAGAAGGGTTAAAATGATTTAAAATAGAGTCTTTGAAATAGTTTTGAAGAGGAGATGATGATGTCTTGGAAACCTTTAATGTCCTGGGAGAAAATGCTGAATTTACAATGTTTTGTCTTCTGTATTCGACTACAGGCATGTTGTATTCGAATACAGAATGTTGAATTTGCAGTTTCATGCTTCTGTATTCGAATACAAGGGGGCTGTATTCGAATACAGATTCGGGTTTTTCAGAAATTCCAAGTTTTTCAACATTGTTTTATAAATCCTAAGTGTTGGGGAATATTGGGAAGGTTTGTGATGAATTAAAATGGAATTTTTGAGATAGTTTGAAGTGGTGGTGATGAAGTTTTTGAGACTTTCCTGATGTAGTGAAAAATACTAGTTTTGCACTGTGACAGCCTCTGTATTCGAATACAAGGAAGCTGTATTCGAATACAGAGTGTTAATTCTACACTGTTTTTGGCTTCTGTATTCGAATACAGAGAAGTTGTATTTGAATACGGATTCGTATTTTCCAGAAATCTCAGTTTTAAACACCGTTGTATGAATTTTAAGAGTTGGGGGAAATATTATGATAATTAAGAATGGAATTGTGAGATAATGTGAAGTGTTAATGATTGCTTGACTGTTTAATCATGGTTGTGATGATGATGATATTGACTGTGTTAAGATGTTTTGAAAAATGATGGAAAGGTTGAAATTTCCTGATAATGCATACTGTTTCAGTGAAGAGAAAACACTGTATATTCATGCATTTGCATAGTCAAGTGGTACCCGCGATGGGCTACAGAGTAATGCATAAACGTGCTGATCTGTTGAGCGATTGCACGAGTGTTGGTATGTTGAGCGACTGCACTGGTACTGATCTGTTGAGCGATTGTACCCTGAAATGCGCAAAAACGTGCTGATCTGTTGAGCGATTGCACGAGTGTTGGTCTGTTGAGCGACTTTAATGGTACTGATATGTTAAGCGATTGCACGAGTGCTGGTCTGTTGAGCGATTGCACTGGTACTGATCTGTTGAGCGATTGTACCTGAGTATATGTCAAACGTGCTGGTCTGTTGAGCGACTGCACGAGTGCTGGTCTGTTGAGCGACTGCACTGGTGCTGATATTCTGGGTCCGTCTACGATATCCGATGATTGTTATGAGATTCTGGCACGGCCGTAGCGACCGAGACTGTGCATTGATCTGACTTCGGAGGAGACCGATCCCTCTCTGTATGATGAGGATGAGGAGGTTACATCGAGGCGAGCGGCGGAGTCGGATGAGACTTGTTTGGGATGCGAAGGAAATCCGTGCTATTGTAGCTTTAGTGCATGATCGGTTAGATTTGATGTATAGGATTTTGAGCTGGAAAATGTAATTTGTTTTATTTTGGAAATTATTGTACCACTAACTTATTCCGCACTCTGATATTTTCTTTTGGAATGATATGACATTGTTATCTTTTGGAAATGTCTTAATGTTTACTATTAAATTTCCAGAATTAAGTACTTAGTGATATTACGATGAAGTTATTTTATTACGTTAATCGATTAAATTACGACGTACCTTTTTATGAAATGAATTAAAGGAAAATTTTATTTCAATTCTTTTGAAGTAATGAGTTGGAAAATCATTTTAATTATTTATTTTAGAAAAAAAATACACTCGCGCTATGTTTTAAACTCAGGGTGTTACAGCATCAAAGGTTGGGACATGTAGTCTAAGAGGAATGCAAATTCTAGACGGACAAGGCATGCTAAGTGGAGACAAGATTGGTGATCTTGAATTTTTTGAGCACTGTGTGTATGGAAAGATGCACAGGGTCAAGTTCTCTACAGGGAAACATGCTCAAAAGGAATTCTGGAATATGTTCATAGTGATCTATGGGGCCCTGCAAATGTTGCTTCACAGGGAGGTAACAAGTATTTCATTACATTTCATGATGACTATAGTATAAAAGTATGGATCTACATGTTAAAAAACAAAGATGAAGCATTTAAAACCTTTAAAAATTGGAAGTCTATGGTTGAAAATAGGACTGACAAAAGGATTAAAACTCTAAGGACAGACAATGGTCTTGAATTTTGTAGTGAGGAATTCACTAGTTTTTGCAAAGCTCATGGTGTGAACAGACATAGGACTGTGAGACACACACCTCAACAAAATGGACTAGCTAAAAGAATGAATAGAACCTTGCTTGAAAGAATGAGATGCATTATGTCTAATGCAGGAATGCCTGCACAATTTTGGGGAGAAGCTATCCATACAACTTGTTATTTGATCAATTTGAGTCCTTCAACTGCAATTGAACTAAAAACCCCTCAAGAAATATGGACTGAACATGTTGCAAAGTACAATCATCTAAAGGTATTTGGGTGTGCTGCATATTACCATGTAAATGAAGGGAAGTTAGTTCCTAGAGCAAAGAAAGGGTACTTTGTTGGATATCCAAGTGGTGTAAAAGGTTATAGAATATGGTGTCTTGAAAATAGGAAATGCATCATCAGTAGAGATGTGACGTTTAATTGGGATGACCTGTATAAGTTCTTAATCAAGGCTGCAAATAAAAGCTCACATCAGATTGAAGTTGAGGAGTTTGATCTTGAGGTGGAACAAGTAACAAAAAGGAGAAAGAATGACAAAAACCAAAAACGGTATCTGTTTTAGAACAACAGAAACCAAGAACATTCTTGACTTCAGAAAAACAACAAACTCAACAAGACAAAATTGTTTCAGCTAAACCAGACCATGACAATTTAATAGAACAGTAATTGGATGACTACAACCTCATCAGGGACAGAGAACGAAGGACATTAAAACCCACTCATAGGTATGGTTATGCAGACATGGCCAATTATGCTCTACATGCTGCTGAAGAAACCATGCACGAAGATCCCAAGAACTACAATGAAGCTATCAAGTGCAAGACAAAGACAAATGGCTATTAGCTATGATTGAGGAGCTGAATTCCCTAGAGAAAAATAAAACTTGGGAACTCACACCTAAGCCTGCCAACTCCAGAATTGTAGGCAGCAAGTGGATCTTCAATAGGAAGGAGGGAATTCCAGGAGTTGAACCACCCAAGTTCAAAGCAAGGCTAGTAGCTAAGGGATTCACTTAAAGGGAAGGTGTAGACTACAATGAAATCTTTTCTCCTGTAGTCAAACATGCATCTATAAGAATAATTCTAGCCATGGTAGCACACTTTGACATGGAGTTAGAGCAGACGGATGCCAAAACAACATTTGTCCATGGTGATCTGAATGAAACAATCTTAATGCAACAACTAGAAGGCTTTAGGACTCAAGGGAAGGACGAATGGTTCTGCTTGCTTAAGAGATCACTCTATGGGCTAAAGCAACCACCAAGACAATGGTATTTGAGGTTTGATTCATTCATGCTTAGTCAATGTTATGCAAGAAGTAATTTTGATAATTGTGTGTATTATAAATAAGTATCATCTAAAACATACATTTACTTGTTGTTATATGTGGATGATATGCTCATAACATCTAAAAGTATGAAAGAAATAGGAAAATTAAAGAGCCAGCTGAAGAAAGAATTTGAAATGAAGGACTTGGGACAAGCCAAGAGAATTCTGGGAATGGAAATCATCAGAATCAGAGAGCAAGGAAGACTGATAATTTCTCAATAAATCTATCTTGGAAAAGTCCTAATCAGATTCAATATGAGTGAATCAAAGGCTGTTAACTCTCCTCTTGCAGCTCACTTCAAACTTTCTTCAGCTCAATCACCAAACACAAAGCAGGAAACAATAGACATGAAGGAAATACCATATGCTAGTGTCATATGGAGCATCATGTACGCAATGGCCTGCTCAAGGCAAGACATTTCTCATGTTGTAAGTGTTACAAGTAGGTTTATGGGAAATCCAGGAATGAGTCATTGGCAAGCTGTTAAATGGATTCTAAGGTACTTAAAAGGAACTCAAAGCTTGTGTTTGGTATACAACAAGAGTTTAGAACCATCAAAATCATTCCAAGGATTTGTAGACTCTGATTTTGTTAGTGATTTAGATAAAAGAAGATCTCTTACAGAATATGTATTCACTGTGTTCAACAACATAGTTAGTTGGAAAGCCAATCTTCAACACATAGTGGCATTATCAACAACAGAAGCAGAATATGTTGCCCTTGCTGAAGCAGTGAAAAAAGGAATTTGGCTAAAAGGATTGATTACAGAACTTGGAGTCAAACAAGAGTCTGTTTGCATAAATTGTGACAACGAAAGTGCTATTCATTTGAGTAAAAGTCAAATGTATCATGAAAGAACCAAGCATATATAAATCAGACTTCATTTCATCAGAGATGTCATTGAAATGGGTGAGATAAATGTGGCAAAGGTTCACACAAGTGATAATCCTGCTGACATGTTTACAAAACCTGTCACACTTAGCAAATTCAAACACTATTTGGATATGCTGCAAATCAAGTCCAGAAACTGAGATCAAGGACTAAGAGGATCTGATGTGAAGAATCACTAGGGTTGAAGCTTTTCATTTGGTACCAAGGTGGAGAATTATTAAAGTGGTACTCAATTAAGAAGACTTTGGAGATCAACTTACGATAGTTAAAACATATCTGTTTTGGGTTGTTATTTCAATTAATTAGTTGTAACTAATATATTATTAGAAGAAACAATTCAATGAAACCAAAAAGTTAACCAATTCCAGATTTAAAAAAATATTAAAGACAATAATTGCATCTCTAAAGTTGTAAAATCTTATGAATAGTATCATATTTCAATATACTTAGTCAACAATATTTTACATTTTCCTTTGTACTAAAGCAAACTTAGCTTATCTATAATTATTCAAAAAAATATTTACTTTTAACCACATAAACATTTGAGTATATTCTACTCTAAAACAAAAATAACATTACTTTTAAATTACACACGCAGTGGCATTAAAAATTTATTTCCACCTTGTTGAGTTGTGGTTTTCAAGAAGCAACATCGTATCATTCTCTATTTATCAAACACAAAGCAACCAAATTCACAGCCTTAGCCATCTATGTGGATGATGTAGTTCTTGTAGGAGACAGTTTGAATGAGTTTCAATAGATTTAAAAGGTCGACTGCATGAACTATTTGGCATCAAAGACTTTAGGATTTTTGTTCCTTGGATTGGAAGTGGCACAGTCAAAGGGTGATATTTCTATTTGTCAAAGGAAGTATTGCCTAGATTTATTTTTGGAAATAGCTATGCTAGGCAGCGAGCCTGCTTCAACACCAATGGACTCTTTTCTAGATTACAATAACAAGATGGTTCACCTGGTGTGGGTGCTACTGAATACAAAAGACTTGTTTGGGAGACCAATTTACTTGACAACCACAAGACCAGACATCACATTTGTTGTGTAACAACTCATCCAATTCAAGGCCAGCCCAAGTCAAACACATTATCAAGCACCAGTCAGGGTGCTAAGATACTTGAAGAAGGCACTAGAAAAAGGATTATACTTGCCGAGAAATATAGAAGTAAAACTGACAGGATTTACAGATGCAGACTGGGCCACATGCAGAGATACTAGAAAGTTTATATCAGGATATTGCTTCTTTATTGGACATTCCCTCATTAGTTGGAAGTTAAAGAAACATGTCACAATGGCCAATCCTCTTCAGAATCAGAGTACAGGGCATCAACTTCAACAACTGATGAGATGCAGTGGCTAAGCTATCTACTTGATGACTTACATATCAACTTCAAGTAGACATCTTTGAGGGTTTTTTTATGATCAAAGTTCCCTGCACATAACAGCCAATCTTGTACTACTATAAGACAACCAAACACTTGGAAATAAATTGTCACATTGTGAGGGAGAAGTCTCGAGCTGGAATGCTTAAACTGATGCCAATCTTACAGGCCTGTTCACTAAAAGCTTGTTGCCAAAGTATTTTAATATCTTGTATCTAAGCTTGGTTTACTTAACATATATCAAGCACCAGCTTATAAGGGAGTATTAAAATAGTTAGTCTACTTCATTCAGCTCACTTGTCAGCTAGTGCCTCAGCTCCATTAGCCTCATAATCTTCATGAGTCTACTTATTTGGTTTCCAGCCTACTGGTCTGTTTCAGTTAGCTTATGAATCTACCTATGAGCTTCATCAATCTGCTAGTCACTTTGTCAACTTATTAGTTACTACTTAGTCATGCTTATTGCGAGCCTACATCAGCTAGAACTTGTTAGTTACTAGTTAGTCATGCTAATTGTGAGCCTACATCAACTAGCTTGTAGGATATTAGTATTAGGCAGTTATTAGTTTGTTAATTCAGTTATATTCAGTTATGTTAGTTACACATTACATAATCTCATTTCCCCTTGTATATATAGAGATAGAGATGAATACTTGAAATTCAATTAATACATTTTTCAATATATGAGGTATCAATCTGTAAATTCTTTTCATCTTGATTTATAATAGTAATAAATATGAAGCATTCCAGCGATTATGCTATTACAATGATTCAATTTCAATTACATTTTCAATAGCTTATTCGATCACAATTAAATGCCTCTAATCGGTTATTCCCTCTAATACATCAGCGATTATGCTTGTCCGAGTCATCCGACTATCGTTTCAAGTGTACTTTATTCGGTAGATGTTGATATGTTGAACGCATTTCTTGCATCCGGTGAAACCGATAATGCCATATTTGTAACTCTTTTGGCGAAGGTTAGATTTTCCAAGGTAGTTCAGAATAAATATATAGGAAACACACATGTATTCTTTTCTATACCACTATTTGTATGTTTATATATTGTATCAATTTATACAGGAAAAGCCACTGTTCAGAATTCCATTTACTCTACTAAGTTGATTTTTAAAATCTTATGATCTCTATTGCTGTTGATTTGAAAAAGCGGTAACTATATACTTTGGTTCATTATATATTAAGAGGTTGATGTAATGTCATGAGTTATAAGAGTCATACATTGACAACTAACTTTAAATAAACTTATCAGGATGATGGAGAAATCTGATTCTCCATCCCCAGGTACGTATATGTATGCTATAGGGTGATGCATGCAATGGTTACATTAAATGATTATTTTCTACAAATCACTCCAATGGCAACCACTGAAGGCTTGAAAGATTCCAAAGTGGTACGTACTAATGAGATATTTTTTCGGTTTTTATTATCATACTATGTTTTTTATCCACTGTCATTTAACAAACAATCTACTCAACATTAGAAGACTAGCTTTGTTATATGGGGCACGATCAACATGATTGTTGATGACACAGACTAGTGGCGGTACACGGCTTGTGTTTGTAACAAGAAGGTATATCCAGATGAGAAAAATGTACTTTTGTGAAAAATGCAATAAGCATGTTATCAATGTTACTCCAAAGGTAAGATAATTGCATGTGGATCTCATATGTATGATCAAATTTATATTGCATAAACTTTTTGGTGCTCAGATTTGTATATGATATTTATAGGTTTAGGATCAAGTTGCGTGTCATTGATTCAACATTTGTCATTTTTTATTGTGATGCTTCTGAATCATTTAACAAGTTCTGTGTTGAAATGCTCGACTCTGCTGGATTAGTAATTTAGAGTGTTTGTTCGTCATATTTTCATAATTTTTCAATGTTCTAACATTTTATATTGTGCCCCAGAAATAGGCTTCTGATTCTGTTACTGTTCCAAAAGAATTTCACGATTTGATTGACAAATCTTTTCTGTTAAAGGTTGACACCAACATTTGTGAACAAACTAAAATATGAAAAGTCTTTCAGGGTCAAGTAATTGACTAATAATGAGGAAATTATTCAGAAATTTGAAAAATATTCTAAACAGATGTATAAAAAGTAATCCCTTGACTTTTATGCCGTTGACGTTATTTTATTAAAATAATATCTTGACGTTATTTTATTAAAATAATATCTTGTTAGTGAAAAACTGGTTTTAGTTACAATTCTTTGATCAATGTTTTGATGATAAAAAAAACAAATAAATAAAGAATAACTATTCTTTAACTATATTTGCTAAGTGTGTAGGTTAAACGTGCACAAACACGAGAAAAAGGTTGAATTGTGTTTGTCTAATTTAATTTTTTTCTTAATTCTAATTATGATTTGGTGACTTAAATAGTTTTACTAATTAGAGGCAACAGTAAAACAAATAATGTAGATGTAAAAACGACACACAGGATTTTATCCTGGTTCACCACCAACTTGGTAGTTATACGTCTAGTCCCCTCACATAGAAGAATTTATCTAGTAATTCAAAACTTTGAATTACACAACACCTGACCCTACAAGTCAGTCTTCTCAAAAAAACTTGAACCTACATGCTAGACGTTTGGTAATTTTTCCTCCTACCAAAAGAACCGAACCCATTGAAGTGGCTAATCCTACGCCTATTGTTTGTACTTCTGCTTCTACAAATTGCATAGTATCAAAAATAGCCATTCCATGTATTACCTCTCCGCTCGGAGAATTTATAAACAAATACAAATCTATGTTCTTGTCCTCTAAACTTAGATAAACCATTAGACCAACAAGTTGATTAGATATACAAACTACTCACTTGACCCTACAAGTCAAGTCTTCTCAACACAACCTAAGATCTACAGATTGCTTGAGGCACGCTAAAGCCATTATTGGCTTTGGGTTGTGTTACAAAGAGTTGGAAACTGGTTTGATTTTGCTTCTACTAAGAAGATTTGATACAATGACTTTCCCAAACTACAAATTAGAATATTTTACTTTGAACGAGTGCTTTTCTAGAACTTAAAATCTCAAACTCTGAATAACTTTGGTTTTTAGGATTTCTGAGTTTGTTGGTTCGTTGAGTTCTTTTTCAACGTTGATTATCTATTTATAGTTACAATTAGGGTTTTAGTTTAGTCTCTTATGAATTCTGAATTGTATCTTTATTTCAGCTTGGTCAACAAACATTTCATCCAAATATATTTCTCAAAGATATGAGCAATTCTTCCTAAAAGATATGATGTGTATTTTCTCCATATTGCGTTTGGAAATTATTTAGCTCAGTCTTCCTTCATATTCTTGATTGGATTTTGGGGCGCGAACAAAACTTGGCCTGCTCTTGGACTTTCATAATTTCTGATATGGCTAAGTCCTTTTTAGTATTTTGACAATTTATCAAAGTCGTTGACTTTCTATCAAAGTCATTGACATTTCTCCATCGAAATCATTAACTTCAGAAGCAAGAGACAACATTCTAGAACATGTTGCAATTATTAGAGCTAGTGAAATACGAGCTTCAGAGGCAGGTTTGAACAGTAGCTTCGAATTTCACTTCATGTGAAGCATGCAGAAATATTGTTCATCAAAGGTATGCAAAAGTATTGTTCATCAGAGGCATGCTACAGTTATTGTTCATTAGAGGCATGGAAACTCCAGAGACACACTAAATCTTCAGAGGCACGTTGATTTACCATAAACGCGCTAAGCTGCCACAAGCACGTTAAACTACCAGAAACACATTGAACTACCAAAAGCATGCTATCAGAGGCAGATACGCGTACTTTTCCAGAGCGTGTATTTGTCTGATTTTGAGGATTTTGTTGACTTATTTGATTTTGTTTCCTCTTACCTTTTTACTTCCTCTGGTCACTACTGAAGGTGCAAATACAAGAAGGGGAGATTGAATTGTGTTTGCCAAAGTTGATAACTTTTTGATAATTTATAAATAAATTAAAAACTAGTTTGGTTTTTGGTTACTTACATGGAGTGGAAGCAATCGAATTCAAAGGCAGTAAGCAATGAAAGCATAATTAATTTGACACATAGATTTATCCTAGTTCACCACTAACTTGGCTACATTCAGTCCCTTCATTCAGAAGGCTTTAATCCACTAATTCAAATACCTTGAATTACAAAGCACCTGACCCTCCAAGTCAGTCTTCCCAAATAGTCTGACAACCCCAGACTTTTGAGGAACAACACCACCTTGACCCTACAAGCCAAGTCTTCTCCTAACAACGTGACAACCCCAGATTGAAGAAGGAACTAAACCACTATCGGGTTGGATACAAGAGATTGGAACATGAGTAGTTGCTTATGGAAAGCTGATAATAATAATAATAATAATAATAATAATAACTCTTACATTCTAACAAAAGAACACTCAGAAAAATATTTCTAATTTGAAACGAGTATTTCTCTCTTTGAACTCTAAGACTACTATTTTCTGCTTTTGCTGATTTTCTTATTCAGCCTTGAGTATCTATTTATAGTTGAAATTTGGGCTTCAATTTGGTCTTTGTTTAATTCTGAATTGTATTTTGTTCAGATTGCGTTTGTAAATTCTTCAAATTGATTATGTTCCTTTTTTGTTTAGATTGAAAGTATTTTATCTGCTTAAGGGTAAGGGTATTCGTGTTGAGGTTGTTTGTAGGCAAATTCCTCTTCAATGATATTTTGAGTAGTAAAATACAATATCTATATTGACATAAGTGAAACTCAAAGAAAAGAATAGACATGAAAAAGAATTTTTACTGTGTTTCTTGAAACAATGTAAACATCCTAAAGTCATATCTATATGAGAGATATTATCTTAGATTAAAATTATCTAAGAAAATACTTCTTCATGTGGTTAGTTTTTTTTTTTTAACAGCAGATTGAAACTTTTTGTAACTTGTAACACCCCGATTTTTAACAGCGCGAGTGTATTTTTTTTTTAAATAAAAGGAATAAAATAAAACCACTCAATAAAGTAATATGTTGTAATACAAAACGGCAAAAGTAATTAAATAATTACATCATAAATATAACCAGTTAAAATAGTTTTGGGAATTAATATTCAAAATATACAAATAGAAAATACATCAGGGCTGTGAGACCAGTCAGACAACGCTCATACCCCTGAGGTATTCTCGGCAAACACCTGCACAGAAGTGCTGCTCCAAGAATGCTATCTCCCCCCATGGTCACGTCAAAAGAATCAGATCATGGACCCACCAACAATAGTCACTGTCAAGGTACGTCATCCCAAAATGATATAAGTACAACCACCAAATCGCTAAAGCCCTATACAACCAAATCTAATTTGATCATGCACTAACAACTACAATAGCAAGGGTGACCACCACACTCTCCACAAGTCTCACTTGACGTAGTATCTCGCCTCGATGTGACATCCTCCTCCTCATTAGCCATAGAAGGATCAGTCTCCTCCGAAGTCAGACCCACCCATGATATAGGTCGCTTCGACGACGCTTGAATCTCAAAACAGTCCTCTACCGACCTAGATGAACTTGGGTTGTCACCCCCACTGGCATCGGCCCCTTACCCTTCTCACCTGTTCCTGGTTCAAGCACCACATCCCCTGCTACTACAGTAGGAGTCACCACACCTACGGTGGTCTCCGTCTCACCTCCAACTGCAGGACCCTCTGCATCCGTAAACACCCCATTCGCCTCGAGTACCAAACCTGAAGGTATAGGAAAGTCGATCCGCCCGTGATTGTGCTCCACATACGACACTGCCCCAGCAATCCTACTGGTTCTCACCACCCTCCCTATATAAGTAGTCCTGCTTGAGATTGGGTCATATACCCAAGCAGTATGAAGATCAGGGAAGTCTAACGACGTCTCCGTCGTTAGGGTAACCGTCGGTGGTACGAACTCGGGTATCATCTGAGGGAAAAGCCCAATTTTCCACAATAATGTAAAGGGTTACCAACCGAAAATAACAGTTAACAATTAGCAGTTATGTCAAAAGACAACAATACATACATAGCAGTTCCAACAAGATAACAACATTAACAAAATAAGTATACCCACTTATTGAAAATGTATAACATCTAAGTTTTCGATGAAACAAAAGATTTAGAATACAGATCTTGTTGCAAGCCCAAGTACAATCAACAATCACAACAACTTATTAGGAACTTAGAATTTAAGGTACTTGCACATATCGTTTCCACACATCAGCTCATATCAATCATGACCCGCATGTCAAACACCCTAATGCAATGTGTATATGCCAATGCACATGATCCCGGAATTCTCAAAGCAAAACCCTCCACAAGGGGCGTAAATTATAATTGTACTGCATATCACATGCCTTAGTACTAATTACCAAGGTGCAGTCGCATCACAAACTAGCACGATTTACTCAGAGTGCAGCCTCTCACAGGCTCTACACATAAGTTAAATCCTCGTAGGGATAAGATGGACCACCAATCACATGGAACCACCCCGTAGCCCATCACGGTCACTACATAACTTCATGGCCCATCACAGTCACCACTTAATGACAAAACCCTCCTCGAAGGTGCGTAAATCATAATTGTACCGCTTATCACAGGCGTTAGTACTAATTACCGAGGTGCATTCGCATCACAGACTAGCACGATTTACTTAAAGTGTAGCCTATCACAGGCACTACACATAAGTTAAATCCTTGTACGGATAAGATGGACCACCAATCACATGGAACCACCCCGTAGCCCATCACAGTCACTACTTAACTTCGTGGCCCATCACGATCACCACTTAACTCTGTGGCCCATCGCGGTCACCACTTAACTATGAAATGCAGTACGCTAATCCAACTATGAAACCTGAATACTTCATAATCGTTAAAGAACAATAGTATGAGAATCTCATATAATTTAGCATATGCCTTAAAAATGTTTTCCAAATAATTAAGTGCATAAACAAATATTTAAAAATAGAATTTTTGACAAAAATCCAGGTTGTATTCGAATACAACTTCGTGTAGCCGAATACAAATGCTAAGTCAGTAGAAAAATCTGCAGTTCTGTATTTGAATACGAAGAGTCGTAGTCGAATATAGATGCTAAGTCAGAAACAATCTGCAGTTCTGTATTCGAATACGAAGAGTCGTAGTGGAATACATATGCTAAGTCAGTAGCAAAATTTCGAGTTCTGAATTCGAATACGAAGAGTCGTAGCCGAATACAGATGACAAGTCAGTAGCAAAAATCACGTATTTGTATTCGAATACAAAGTGTCGTATTCGAATACAAAGTTCAAAATTTAAATAAAAACTGAGTGTTGCACGAGTGTATTCGAAAACGCTAGTGCCGTATTCGAATACATCTTCGAAACCAGTGTAATTTTTCAAGTAAATTTCAACTTCAGTTCAAACTCTTTTATTTGAAAATAACTACAAACACAACAACAATCATCAACAACAATATCACAACAACAACCTCTTCAACAACAACAACAATAACACCTTTAACACAACAACACAACAACAACATCATCAACAACAATAATGACATCTTTATCAATAACAACTCATCAATAACGTTTTCAACAAAGATAACACATTAATCATCAATCAAACACACATATAGAGTTCCTACATGCAAGCTAAAAAGTTGGAAGGAGCCCGTTACCTTCGTTAACGTTTTCTCAACCGTTTTCATTACCACGGCCAAATACGGCGAAACTCTCGCTCGCGTCGACGCTACCAAAGTTAGCTCACTAGTACCATAGTGTGGAGAGGAGTAACTTTCCTCTTGCTATTTCTATAATGGAAGCTTCGATCTCGAAGTAATCTAGGATTTGAGTTGTGTTTTCTCCTACCAACACTCTAAGCTCGTAAACCAGAAGAAAAAAAAAGAAGGAGCAGAATGGTCTGCAGGCAGGTAGGAAATGTCTTCTTTCTGCTTTGCTTCTTCTCATATATATATATATATATATATTACTTACTTGTTAAGTATAATATATATATATATATATATATATATATATATATATATATTAAACTTCCGGCAACTATATATATATATATATATATTATAATTAAAACTAACCCACAATTATCTAAATACCCTTACACACCTCACTTTAATCACATCTCAAACTATTTTAATAAAATATCTACTCTCGTCGCAACTCTATCGACAGATAAAATTTAATAACTGACCGGTACTAAATTTCTCGTAATTAAATTATTCTTCGACAAATAATTTTAGTCGGTCTCAAAATATATATATAAATATATACATATATTAAACATATTACAAATATTTCAAATTATATTTGATACTTAATTTCATAAAATAATTTAAAAGAAATAGTCAGTAATACAACCTCTCACTCAACACCATTTTTTCGGAAGGTTAAATGACAACAAGTTGAAACTCTGCAATATTACATAAATTGAAGGATACATTTAAGCATTCTTGATTAAAATCAAGACAAAATCCAACGGTGATTAAAAAGGGTAGATCAAACGTAATCAATCATCGGATCATTATCTTCTAAGAAGAAGCAAGCAAAAGTTCATTGTCGGAGTAAGCTGAAAATTCATTCCTTTGATGAAGATATTTGTATTTGAAATGATTGTGAAATAAGAGTATCCTCCAAAAGAGTTATCATCATATCTCACCACTAGAGATGTTTGTACAAAAAATGAGTCTTTATATCTCATCATCTGGTCAGACTCATGGGCATCTCATAATCTAAAATGAGCCACTTTGGCAATCATTTGACTACAAAGTCTAAAGTCATTCTTTTATATGTTCAAGAACAATATTTTTGCCTCTGGTGTATAGCGTGCTTGGCTCATCATATAATAAAAAATATTTCTTATGTTTTCCATCATATTCATATCTTTGTATGTTTAACAAGCCATACTTTCTATCCATATATTTAGAACACTATTGTGGATAAAAATGTATGCACAGGAAATAAAATGGATGTTGTTGACATTGTTGATGCCTCGAATGATGTGGTTGTCTAAGACTTAATGCGTAAGTTTATTGATTCTGCAAGTGACCCAAATAAAATACTCATTTATTTAATTGTGGACAATGTTGTGGTTGAATCAAGTAAGAAGGAGTTTTTAATGGACGAGAATAACAAGTGGTTAACACACTCCACAACCCAAGTTCAAGCAAGTCAAGATAGAGAAGGATTGATCAATTACAAAGTTATTTTTTGATTATTCAGGTAGAATTTATTCTATTTGTATTTCTTATATATAAGAAATACTTCTGCTATTTCATTTGGTTGTATTACCTAAATTAATTCTATTTAGACTTTCGGCTGGATTAATTTAAAAAAAAAAAAAAAAACTAGGCATACTACAAAGATTTCAGTTACCAAAGTCATTATTATAAAATAGTCCATAAATACATATTGGGTTAAACATTACAAGTGTATTTTATATAAAATAAGCAAATGAAAAAATTATAATTTAAAAAAAAAACATTATTATTTAATTTTTATGTTAAATTATCTTTGATATATTGTATCGATGCAAACTTAAAGTTAATATATGATATCAAACATTCGTGCGTGCGTGTGTCTATATATATATATATATAAAAGAAGAGATCAAATTACACTCAAATAGTTATATTAAGAATTACATTCTACTAATAACATTCTTTTGGATAAATATTTTTCAAAATCGTCCAATAGATTAAAAGATAATATCATATCATATCTACAAATTATGACATTACTTTATATTCATTTCCTATGTTACACAATACGTTAAGATCAACAACAACAGTGTAATAGTATATAACGTTAATTTTGATACATTTTGATGAGATAGTAAATGATTATAGATTAATATCAAAATTTATAAATGTAATTTATATGATAGTAGCTTTTAATCCAACAACTGATTTTGACACTTCAATATGTTATGTTCATTTTAAAATAACAAAAAACTTTTTCTTCTAAAACAAACTACATACTAATACTAATGCTCCCATCCACCCATCAATGTCATTCTCTTCTTCTTCATCTTCTTTTTCTTCTTTTTCATTCCCTTTATCTTGTGATAAATGTGTATCAACTGAAAAAAAAATCAAGAAACAAAGTATATATTAATAGAAAAACACAACAAAAAGAAAATGATACAGTAAAAATAATATTTAGAGAATAATTTCAAACACACTTTTTTTTTAAGAAGGAGAAGATGTCAGAGGAGTTTATATTTTAATTTCGTGAAGACGAGGAAGATCAGTTTCATGAGAGGTTTCAGGATAACTCATTCTGATTTTAAAAATTCTTGAAGTGTTAGTCGTAAAGATATTAGTTTTAACTTTTAGAACATCTCTATTTATATATTATTTATATAATAACCTTCACAAGTTTTTGCATTCCCCAAAACATCTACAAAAACAAATTGAGTTTTCCAGAAAGTAAAACTACTTAACAAAATTACTGTATTTTTTATTTGATTCATGTGTTAGTACTTATTGTACTTACGTATACTAGGACACACATATAATTTTGATTTTAACACTTCAATATATTATTTATATAATAACCTTCACAAGTTTTTGCATTCCCCAAAACATCTACAAAAACAAATTGAGTTTTCCAGAAAGTAAAACTACTTAACAAAATTACTGTATTTTTTATTTGATTCATGTGTTAGTACTTATTGTACTTACGTATACTAGGACACACATATAATTTTGATTTTAACACTTCAATATATTCTTTCATTTTAAAATAACAATCTTAAAATTTTTTCGTCTTAAACAAACTACATACTAATACTAATGCTCCCATCCACCCATCAGTGTCATTCTCTTCTTCTTCATCTCCTTTTTCTTCTTTTTCATTCCCTTCATCTTGTGATTAATGTTTAATAACTGGAAAAAAAAATCAAGAAACAAAGTATATATTAATAGACAAACATAACAAAAATAAAATTATACATTAAAAATAATATTTGGAGAATAAATTCAAACACACTTTTTTTTAGAAGGAGAGCACGTGGGAGAAGTTTATATTTAAATTTCGTAAAGATGATGAAGATCAGTTTTATGAGAGGTTTCAGGATAACTCATTTTGATTTTAAAAATTCTTGAAGTGTTAGTCGTAAAGATATTAGTTTTAACTTTTAGAACATCTCTATTTAGATACTATTTATATAATAACCTTCACAAGTTTTGCATTCTCCAAAACACCTACAAAAACAAATTGAGTTTTCCAGAAAGTAAAACTACTTAACAAAATCACTGTATTCCAAAACTACTTACGTATACTAGGACAGACATATAGTTTTGATTTTGACACTTACATAGTGCTGAACATTGGGTTCGGGCAAAAACTGCCGGTGACAAACATCTCCATAAAAGATGTATTTGAAATCATTATGAAATAAGATTATCCTAAAAAAGACATAAACTTACAGTAAATGACCAAAACTCTCGTATGAAAGATCATCATCGGATCTCACCACTAGAGATGTTTGTACAACAAATGAGTCTTTATATCTCATCAAGTGATCAAACTCATGGACATATCATAATCTAAAATGAGCCATTTTTCCAATCCTTTGACTACAAGGTTTAAAGTCATTAATTTATATGTTCAAGGACAAGATTTTTGCCTCTGATGTATAGCGTGCTTGACTCATCATATAATAGAAAATATTTCTTATGTTTTCCATCACATTCATATCTTTGTATGTTTAACAAGCCATACTTTCTATCCATATATATAGAACACTGTTGTGGATGAAAATGTATGCACAGGAAATAAAATGGATGTTGTTGACATTGTTGATGCCTCGAATGATGTGGTTGCCTAACACTTAATGCTAAGTTTATTGATTTTGCAAGTGACCCAAATAAAATACTCATTGATTTAATTGTGGACAATGTTGTGGTAGAATCAAGTAAGAAGGAGGTTTTAATGGACGAGAATAAGTGAACACACTCCACAACCCAAGTTCAAGCAAGTCAAGATAGAGAAGGATTGATCAATTACAAAGTTATTTTTTGATTATCTAATTAGAAGTTATTTTATTTGTATTTCTTAGATATAAGAAATACTTCTGCTATTTCATTTGGTTGTATTACCTAAGTTAATTCTATTTAGACTTTCGGCTGAATTAATTTAAAAAAAAAAAAAAAACTAGACATACTACAAAGATTTCAGTTACCAAAGTCATTATTATAAAATGGTCCATAAATACATATTGGGCCAAACATTACAAGTGTATTTTTTATAAAATAAGCAAATGAAAAAATTATAATTTAAAAAACAAATATCATTATTCAATTTTTATGTTAAATTATCTTCGATATATTGTATTGATGCAAACTTTAAAATTAATATACGATATCAAACATTCGTGCATGCGTGCGTGTGTATTCTATATATATATAGAGAAAGATCAAATTACACTCAAATAGTTATATTAAGAATTACATTCACCTAATAACATCATTTTGGATAAATATTTTTCAAAATCTTCTAATAAATTAAAAGAAAATATCATATCATATCTATAAATTATGACATTACTTTATATTCAATTTTCTATGTTACACAATACGTTAAGATAAACAACAACAGTGTAATAGTATATAACGTTAATTATTGATACATTTTGATGACATCGTAAATGATTATAGATTAATGTCAAAATCTATAGATGTAATTTAGATGATAGTAATTATTGATACATTTTGATGACATCGTAACTGATTATAGATTAATGTCAAAATCTATAGATGTAATTTAGATGATAGTAGCTTTTAATCCAACAACTGATTTTGACACTTCAATATGTTCTTTTCATTTTAAAATAACAATCTTAAAATTTTTTATTCTTAAACAAACTCCATACTAATACTAATGCTCCCATCCACCCATCAGTGTCATTCTCTTGTTCTTCATCTCCTTTTTCTTCTTTTTCATTCCCTTCATCTTGTGATTAATGTTTATCAACTGGAAAAAAAAAATCAAGAAACAAATTATATATTAATAGAAAAACACAACAAAAATAAAATTATTCATTAAAAATAATATTTGGAGAATAAATTCAAACACACTTTTTTTTAGAAGGAAAGGATGTGGGAGGAGTTTATATTTAAATTTCGTGAAGATGATGAAGATCAGTTTTATGAGAGGTTTTAGGATAACTCATTTTGATTTTAAAAATTCTTGAAGTGTTAGTCGTAAAGATATTAGTTTTATCTTTTAGAACATCTCTATTTAGATACTATTTATATAATAACATTCACAAGTTTTGAATTCTCCAAAACACCTACAAAAACAAATTGAGTTTTCTAGAAAGTAAAACTACTTAACAAAATCATTGTATTTTTTATTTGATTCATGTGTCAGTACTTATTGTACTTACGTATACTAGGACAGACATATAATTTTGATTTTGACACTTATATAGTACTGAACATTGCGTTTGGGCCAAAACTGTATGCGAGAAACATCTCCATAAAAGATGTATTTGAAATAAGATTATCCTCAAAAAGACCTGCACTGCAAATAAAGGACCAAAACTCTCGTATGAAAGATCATCATCGGATCTCACCACTAGAGATGTTTGTACAACAAATGAGTCTTTATATCTCATCAAGTGGTCAAACTCATGGACATCTCATAATCTAAAATGAGCCACTTTGGCAATCATTTGACTACAAAGTCTAAAGTCATTCTTTTATATGTTCAAGGACAAGATTTTTGCCTCTGATGTATAGCGTGCTTAACTCATCATATAATAGAAAATATTTCTTATGTTTTCTGTCACATTCATATCTTTGTATGTTTAACAAGCCATACTTGTTGAGAAAAAATCTTTTTCAATTATTTTAATGATAACAAAATTATCTCAAAAGATTATGATTATACTAATGTGTGCATTTAAGTATTTTACTAAGAAAGGAACAGGCTTCAAATCCAAAGATTCAAGAACAAAGATCTCAACCTCCGAGCAAGAGGACAGACTATTGACTATACCATATCAACCTCCTGACTAGAGGATGAACATTTATAAAAGACAAAATAATTTTCACAGCTCCAAGTCAAAATTAAGTGAAAACAAATTGCTGGACAAATAGCACAAAGAAACAAAGTCATCAGCTCCAGAGGATGAACACTAGCTGCCTCTTCATCCTCTTGCATTGGAAATAACTAAAAGTACCAAAGTACAAAAGGCTGCACTAGTCACGAAAAGAGATAGTACATATCTTGGAAAAGGAAAAAGCACCTTCCAGTTGTCAAAGCGTATAGAAAGATCCAACCTCCAATATAGCTTTGTGAAGATCAACCTCCTAAGTACAAGGCTGAATGAGGACAGATTCAATGACAATTTTGCAATTCACGACAAAATTCAAGGATCATTATAACTTGAGAAAACGGTCATAAAGGACAACTTTCTTGAAGAAAAAGTTTCCTTTTCTATACAAAATGACTGCTACTCTCCTTCATTCAATACACAACAACAAGCACAAAAAGAAAAATCAAAAGGCTATCCAGAGCATTTCATCCTCTCTTCATACTTTCTATAATCTTAAACTAGATCCTTGAAATATCTTTGTAGAAAGTGATACAATCCAAACTACTTCATATCATCTTGTAAATTTCAAGTGAGTAACACTTGAGAGAAATTGAAATCAGAGAGAAAAAATTGTAAGCTTGGTGAACCTCTAGAATACACAATTTGTAATCAACCTCGGTGAGAGGCTGATAGCTTTTGATACTTAGTGAAATCTCACAAGTGTGTGAGGACTGGACGTAGCCTTCATTGGGTGAACCAGTATAAAGTTGTGTGAGTCATTATCCTCTCTTTATCTCTTTATCTTTTGGTAATCAACTAAACCTTTAAGCTTTCAACTTCTGATATTCATCCTCTCGAAGTGGATAGTGCTTTAAAACTAAAATGAATTTTTAAAAACCTCAAATATCTCTATTCAACCCCCCTTCTAGTGATATTCTAGCTACTTCAGTTGGCATCAGAGCAAGGTTCTCTAAAAACTACACCTAACAGTGTAAGAGAAAAAGATCCAAAAGAAAAATGTCAAAAGCTAAGTATATTCTTGAAGGAGGATCATCCAGCAGACCTCCCTACTTTGATGGCACAGACTACTATCACTGGAAAGGTTAGATGAGATTGTTTGTCATATCACAAGATAACAACATGTGGTCTATGGTAGAGAACGGAAATCATGTCATTAGAATCAACAGCACAGATTCAACCTCTGACGAAAAACCTCAAACACAATGGACAGCTGAAGAAAATGCCACGGTACTTCTAAACTCTAAAGCTCATTTATTTCTAACATGTGCTCTGAGCAGGGAAGAGTATGACAGAGTTGAAGAATGCCAAAGTGCTAAGGAACTATGGGACACTTTGAAGATCCATCATGAAGGTTCAAGTCATGTTAAAAAGGCTAGGATTGACATGGGAGTAAGAGAATTCGTGTTGTTTGAAATGAAGGAAGAAGAAACAGTTGATGAAATGTTCTCAAGGCTAACAATCATCCTAAACAACATAAAGTCTCTTGGAAAAGAATACTCCGTCCAAGAGAGGATAAAAAAGATATTAAGGAGTTTACCAAAAGAATGGAGACCCATGGTGACTGCCATCACGTTGAAATCCAGTCAAACTGAAAGTCCATCCTCCAAAATTTCTAAAAATGTCACAAAAAGGGATAACTCAGAATATCCTCTTTCTGAGGAGAAGGATGAACTCGCTCTAATTTCCAGAAGAATCCAGAAAATCATCAACTGAAGAGGACAAGACAAAAGATCTCCTCAAAAAGAAAAAATTGACAAAAGTCAGATAACGTGTTATGGATGCAATAAAATGAGACACTACAAAACTGAGTGTCCTCTAAACAAAAGGAACATAAGAAGATTTCACAACAAGAACAAAGAAGAAGAAGCCAACCTATGTCTCATGGCAAACTCAGAAACGGATGAGGTAAGCATTACAGATTAATGTCCTTCTTGTGAAAAGTTAGAAATAGAATTTGACAATCTTTTAAATGACTCGAACACTCTATCTCATAAATGTGGTTTTCTTAAAAACCAAAATTATGAAATAAAGAAACTAAATGAGGAACTTCAAGTTAAGAATGAGAAATTTCAAAAAATCATTCTAGACTTGGAGCAATCAAATAGAAAATTGTCTGAGCAACAAAACATTTTGAACAAAAAGAATGTCAAAATCCATCCTCCTGAAGAGGACACAGAAAAGAAGGACTTGAAAATAAAAGTTGAAGAACTAAAAAACGACATTACCAACTCTGTCAAATCCAGACAAACATTTCAAAAAATTATGGGATCTCAATCTGGAATTTTTGACAAACTTGTATTGGATTTAAAAGTTCTCAAAAACAAAAATTATATGAAAATTTCTTTCTACCAAAAAAACAAGAGGATAGACCTAAATGCGCTTTTTGCAAAAAACATGGACATACTATCAAAGTTTGTCATGCTAAGAAAAGGGCTGAAAATAACAAAAGGAAATGTTCATTTTGTAATAAGCATGGACACCATGATTCCATTTGTTATCATAAAAAGAAAATCTTTACAAGAGGACGAACTAACCACCAAGGACCCAATTCTATTTGGGTACCTAAGTCACTTCTAAATTCTAACACAGGTACATCCTCTGATCAACAAAAGAAAGTCATGGTTCTTGGACAGTTGCTGCTCAAGACATATGACAGGGAATAAACATTGCTTCATCTCCTTGGAATCAAAATATGGAGGATCGGTTACATTTGGTAACAATGATAAAGCTCAAATCACAGGAACAGGTATTATTGGTAAAAACAATTCTGCCAAAATCGAAAATGTTCAGTATGTTGATGGTTTAAAACATAACTTGCTAAGTATTAGCCAACTTTGTGATAGTGGATTTGAAGTAATTTTTAAACCCACTCTATGCGAGTACAAACATTCATCCTCAGGTAGAGTTTTATTCTCAGGTATAAGGAAAAAGAATTTATATGTTTTATATTTAGATGATTTACCTACTGAATCTTGTTTTATGTCTATTGAAAAGGATAAATGGATTTGGCATAAACGGGCTGGTCATACAAGCTTGAATACTATGTCTAACTTATCAAAATTAGAATTAGTTAAAGGTCTTCCAAAAATCAATTTTGAGAAAGACAACGTATGTGAGGCTTGTGCCAAAGGAAAACAAGTTAAAAGTAGCTTTCACTCTAAAAATATTGTTTCAACAAATCAACCTCTTGAACTCCTTCATATTGACCTCTTTGGTCCTATCAAGACTCCAAGTCTTAGTGGAAAAAGATATGGATTTATTATAGTATATGATTTTTCACGATTTACTTGGGTCTTATTTTTAAAACACAAAAATGAATCCTTTTAGGTATTTCAATATTTTTGTAAAAAGATACAAAATGAAAAAGGATCAAAAATTATTTCAGTGAGAAGTGATCACGGGGGAGAATTTGAAAATGAGTCCTTCAAAACTTTTTTTGATGAAAATGGTATTTCTCATAATTTTTCTTGTCCAAGAACTCCTTAACAAAATGGAGTTGTTGAAAGGAAAAATAGAACTTTACAAGAAATGGCTAGAACTATTCTAAGTGAAGCCAACATTGAAAAATATTTTTGGGCTAAAGCTATCAACACAGCTTGCTATGTTTCAAACCGAGTTTCCATCAGAAAGATTTCAAACAAAAATCCGTACGAACTTTGGAAAGGTAGAAAACCAAATATTACTTATTTTCATATATTTGGAGGCTATTGCTACATCCCTAATAATAAAGAAAATTTGGGAAAGTTTGATCCAAAATCTGATAAAGGAATATTTTTAGGATACTCCACATCATCTAAAGGTTATAGAATATATAATCTTAGGACTCAAACTGTGGAGAAATCCATGCATGTTATTTTTGATGAGTTTGATGACTTGTGTTTAGAAAATATGGATAAATATGAAGAAGACGAAATTTCATCCTCTAGAGTTCACAATCCAAACGAGGAGAACATTCTGATCCAACCTCTCAGCAGCCTCCAAGAGGATGGAAGATTGTAACGTATCATCCTCTTGATCTGATCATAGGAGATACTGCTGATGGAGTCAGGACCAGACAAGCATTGAAAAGAGATTCAAACAACATGACCATGATATCACAAGTTGAACCGAAAAACATTGATCAAGCAATAAGTGACCAATCATGGATGGACACCATGATGGAGGAAGTATCTCAGTTTGAAAGAAATAAAGTATGGGATCTTGTGCCTCATCCTCTGGAAAAGTCCATCTTTGGAACCAAATAGATCTTCAGAAACAAACTGAATGAGGATGGAGAGGTTATTC
Source organism: Cicer cuneatum (assembly GCA_037974295.1). NCBI lineage: Eukaryota > Viridiplantae > Streptophyta > Magnoliopsida > Fabales > Fabaceae > Cicer > Cicer cuneatum. Next base: position 32,123,876 of record JBBPBO010001986.1, on the reverse strand, counting down.
GAAATAAAGCAAGACTAGTGGCACAAGGTTACAACCAACAAGAAGGAATTGATTATGATGAAACATTTGCACCGGTTGCTAGGCTTAAGCAATCAGAATCCTCTTGGCCTATGCCACTCATAAAGGAATCAAACTATATCAAATGGATGTTAAAAGTGCCTTCTTGAATGGATTCTTAAATGAGGAGGTTTATGTTCACCAACCTCCTAGATTTGAGGATGAAAAGAAGCCAGATCTTTTATTCAAGCTCTCAAAAGCCCTTTATTGATTAAAGGAAGCTCCTCGAGCTTGGTATGAAAGGTTGATTTGCTTTCTAAAAGAAAATGGTTTCTCAATAGGTCAGATTGATACAACCTTGGTCAAAAAGATTCATAATGAGGACATGTTAATAGTTCAAATTTATGTGGATGACATAATTTTTGGATCCACAAATGAAAAAATGTGCAAAGAATTCTCAAAGCGAGCTTGAAATGAGCATGATGGGAGAATTAAAATTCTTTCCTGGATTGCAAATAAAACAATTGGAATCAGGGATAATTATTTCTCAAGAAAAATATACCAAGGATCTCCTGAAAAAAATATAACATGAATCTTGCAAAAACAATGAGCACTCCTATGCATCAATCCTCCTCACTACATCAAGATGATGAAGGAACCTTTATTTCTAAAAGGGAGTATAGAGGAATGATTGGATCTTTGCTATATTTAACAGCCAGCAGACCTGACATTGTGTTTTCAATAGGTCTTTGTGCAAGGTTTCAATCATCCCCTAAAGAATCTCACCTCACAGCAGTGAAAAGAATCTTCAGGTACCTAGTTGGAACTGTTGAGAAAAAATCTCTTTTAATGATAACAAAATTATCTCAAGATTTGATTATACTATGGTGTGCATTTAAGTATTTACTAAGAAAGGAACAGGATTAAAATCCAAAGATTCAAGAACAAAGATCTCAACCTCCTGTCCAGAGGATGAACGTATATAAGAAACAAAGTCATTAACTCTAGAAGCAGAAAACTAGAATATAAAAATCTAAAGTTGAACACCAGAAGCAGAACACCAGAAGCAGAACACCAGAAGCAGAAAACCGGAAGATGAACATCAAAGGATAAATATCAAGAAATGAACATCAGAAGATATACATCAGAAGATGAACATCAGAAGATGAATATTAGAAGATGAATTTCAGAAGATGAACATCAGAAGATGAATATCAGAAGATGAATTTCAAAAGATGAACATCAAAGGATAAAAAGTTGAACATCAGAGGATAAAAATCATAAGATTAACATCAGAGGATAATCATCAGAAGATGAACACCATAAGGTGAACTTCAAGAGATGAACACCAGAAGGTGAACACCAGAGGATGAACTCTATCTGCTTCTTCATCCTCCTACATCAAAAATAACTAACAGTACCAAAGTATCAAAAGTTGCGTTATTCACGAAAAGAGAAAGGTCGTGACTTGGAACAAGAAAAGAGCACTTTCTAGTTGTCAAAGCGTGTGGAAAGATCTAACCTCCTGGAAAGCTCTAAAAAAGAAGTAACCTCCCAAGTGCTAGGCTGAAAAAGGACAGAATTCAATGGCAAAGCTGTAATTTAAGACAAAACTCAAGGATCATTATAACTTGGGTAAAGGGTCATAAAGGACAACTTTCTTGAAGCAAAAGTTTCCTTCTCTCTATAAAAAGAAGGTTGCTCTTCTTCATTTCAACACACAACAATACGCACAAAAAGGGAAATATCAAAAGGCTATCAAGTGCATTCCATCCTCCCCTCAAACTTTCTATAGTCTTACACTAGATCCTTGAATTATTTTTGTAGAAAGTAATACCAATCAAAACTACTTCATATCATCTTGTAAACTTCAAGTGAGTTACACTTGAGAGGAATCAGAAAGAAAAAATTGTAAGCTTGGTGAAGCTCTAGAATACACGATTTGTAATCAACCTCATTAAGAGGCTAATAGCTTTTGATACTTAGTAAAATCTCACAAGTGTGTGAGGACTGGACGTACCCTTCATTGGGTGAACCAGTATAAAATCGCGTGTGTCATTATTCTCTCTCTATCTCTTTAACTTTTTGGTAATCTACTAAACCTCTAAGCTTTCAACTTCTGATATTCATCCTCTCGAAGAGGAAAGAAATTTTAAAAACTAAACAGAATTATTAAAACCTCGAATATCTCTATTCAACCCCCCTTCTAGTGATATTCTAGCTACTTCAATTGGCATTAGAACAAGGTTCTCTAAAAACTACACCTAACAGTGTAAGAGAAAAAGATCCAAAAGAAAAATGTCAAAAGCTAAGTATATCCCTGAAGGAGGATCATCCAGCAGACCTCCCTACTTCGATGGCACTGACTACTACCACTGGAAAGGTAAGATGAGATTGTTTCTCATATCACAAGATAACAACATATCGCCAGTGGTAGAAAAAGGAAATCATGTCATTAGAATCAACAGCGCAGATCCAACCTCTGACGAAAAACCTCAACAGCGCAGATCCAACCTTAAGAAAATGCCAAGGTACTTCTAAACTCTAAAGCTCATTTATTTCTAACGTGTGCTCTGAGCAGGGAAGAGTATGACAGAGTTGAAGAATGCCAAAGTGCTAAGGAACTATGGGACACCTTGAAGATCCATCATGAAGGTTCAAGTCACGTTAAAGAGGCTAGGATTGACATGAGAGTAAGAGAGTTCGAGTTGTTTGAAATGAAGGAAGAAGAAACAATTGATGAAATTTCTCAAGGCTAACAATCATCCTGAACAACTTAAGGTCTCTGGGAAAAAAATACTTTGTCCAAGAGAGGATAAGGAAGATATTAAGAAGTTTACCAAAGGAATGGAGACCCGTGGTGACTGCCATCACAGAAGCAAGAAATTTAGCCACCATGAGGTTAGAAGATCTGGTTGGAACTCTTAGAGCTCATGAACCTTTATTGTTTGCTGATAAACCAAGCAAAAAGGGAAAAATGATTGCTTTGAAATCCAGTCAAACTGAAAGTCCATCCTCCAAAAACTATGAAAATATCACAAAAAAGGATGACGCAGAATATCCTCTTTCTGAGGAGGAGGAGGAGGATGAACTGGCTCTACTTTCCAGAAGAATCCAAAGAATAATCAACAGAAGCGGACAAGACAAAAGATCTTCTCAAAAAGAAAAGGTTGACAAAAGCCAGATAACTTGTTATGGATGCAATAAAATGGGACACTTCAAAACTGAGTGTCCTCTAAACAAAAGGAACATAAGAAGATTTCACAACAAAAACAAATCTATGATGGCAATTTGGGATGACAGTGATGGATCATCCTCCGAGCAAGAAAAAGAAGAAGAAACCAACCTTTGTCTCATGGCAAATTCAGAAACAGATGAGGTAAGCATTATATATTTATGTCCTTCTTATGAAAAGTTAGAAATAGAATTTGACAATCTCTTAAATGACTCAAACACTCTATCTCATAAATGTGGTTTTCTTAAAAACCAAAATTATGAAATAAAGAAACTAAATAAGGAACTTCAAGTTAAGAATGAGGAATTTCAAAAAATAATTCTACACTTGCAGCAATCAAATAGAAAATTGTGTGAGCAACAAAACACTTTAAACAAAGAGAATGTCAAAATCCATCCTCCTGAAGAAGACACAGAAAAGAAGGACTTGAAAATCAAAGTTGAAGAACTAAAAAACGACATTACCAACTTTGTCAAATCTACAGAAACATTTAAAAAAATTATGGGATCTCAATCTGGTATCTTTGACAAAGCTAGTATTGGTTTTAAAAGTTCTCAAAAACAAAAATTATATGAAAATTTGTTTCTACCAAAGAACCTAGAGGATAGAACTAAGTGCACTTTTTGCAAAAAGCATGGACATACTATCAAAGTTTGTCTAGCTTAGAAAAAAGCTGATAATAACAAAAGGAAATGTTCATTTTGTAATAAGCATGGACACCATGATTCCATTTTCTTTCATAAAAAGAAAATCCTTACAAAAGGACGGACTAACCACCAAGGACCCAATTCTATATGGGTATTTAAGTCTCTTCTAAATCCTAACACAGGTACATCCTCTGATCAACAAAAGAAAGCCATGGTTCTTGGACAATGACTGCTCAAGACATATGACAGGGGATAAGCATTGCTTCATCTCTTTGGAATCAAAAGATGGAGGATCAGTTATATTTGGCAACAATAATAAAGCTCAAATCAAAGGAACATGTATTATTGGTAAAAACAATTCTGCCAAAATCGAAAATGTTCAGTATGTTGATGGTTTAAAACATAACTTGCTAAGCATTAGCAAACTTTGTGATAGTGGATTTGAAGTAATCTTTAAACCAACTCTATGCGAGGTCAAGCATTCATCCTCGGGTAGAGTTTTATTCTCAGGTATAAGGAAAAAGAATTTATATGTTTTATATTTAGATGATTTACCTACTGAATCTTGTTTTATGTCTATTGAAAAGGATAAATGGATTTGGCACAAACGGGCTGGTCATACAAGCTTGAATACTATGTCTAAATTATCAAAATTAGAATTAGTTAAAGGTCTTCCAAAAATAAATTTTGAAAAAGACAAAGTATGTGAGGCTTGTGCTAAAGGAAATTAAGTTAAAAGTAGCTTTCACACTAAAAATATTGTTTCAACAAATCAACCTCTTGAACTCCTTCATATTGACCTCTTTGGTCCTATCAAGACTCCAAGTCTTAGTGGAAAAAGATATGGATTTGTTATAGTAGATGACTTTTCACGATTTACTTGGGTCTTATTTTTAAAACATAAAAATGAAGCCTTTGAGACATTTCAATATTTTTGTAAAAAGATACAAAATGAAAAAGGATCAAAAATTATTTCAGTGAGAAGTGATCACGGGGGAGAATTTGAAAATGAGTCATTCAAAACTTTTTTTTGATGAAAATGGTATTTCTCATAATTTTTCTTGTCCAAGAACTCCTCAACAAAATGGAGTTGTTGAAAGGAAAAATAGAACTTTACAAGAAATGGCTAGAACTATTCTAAATGAAGCCAACATTGAAAAATATTTTTTGGGCTGAAGCTATCAACACAGCTTGCTATGTTTCAAACCGAGTTTCAATTAGAAAAATTTTAAACAAAACTCCATACGAACTTTGGAAACGTAGAAAACCAAATATTTCTTATTTTCATATATTTGGATGTTACTGCTACATCCTTAATAATAACGAAAATTTGGGAAAGTTTGATCCAAAATCTGATAAAGGTATACTTTTGGGATACTCCACATCATCTAAAGGTTATAGAATATATAATCTTAGAACTCAAACTGTGGACGAATCCATGCATGTTATTTTTTATGAGTCTGATGACTTGTGTTTAGAAAACATGGATAAAATTGAAGAAGATGAAAATTCATCCTCTAAAGTTCACAATCCAAACGAGGAGGACATTTCTGATCCAACCTCTCAGCAGCCTCCAAGAGGATGGAAGATTATAATGTATCATCCTCCAGATCTGATCATAGGTGATACTGGTGATGGAGTTAGGACAACGCAATCATTGAAAGGAGATTCAAACAACATGGCCATGATATCTCAAGTTGAACCTAAAAAAAATGATCAAGCCATAAGTGACCAATCATGGATGAACGCCATGATGGAGGAACTATCTCAGTTTGAAAGAAATAAAGTGTGGGATCTTGTGCCCCATCCTCTAGAAAAATCCATCATTGGAACCAAATGGATCTTTAGAAACAAACTAAATGAGGATGGAGAGGTTATTCGAAATAAAGCAAGACTAGTGGCACAAGGTTACAACCAACAAGAAGGAATTGATTATGATGAAACATTTGAACCACTTGCAAGACTTGAAGCAATCAAAATTCTCTTAGCCTAAGCCACACATAAAGGAATCAAACTATATGAAATGGATGTTAAAAGTGCCTTCTTGAATGGATTCTTAAATGAAGAGGTGTATGTTCACCAACCTCCTGGATTTGAGGATAAAAAGAAACCAGATCATGTGTTCAAGCTCTCAAAAGCTCTTTATGGATTAAAGCAAGCTCCCTGAGCTTGGTATGAAAAGTTGAGTTGCTTTCTAAAAGAAAATGGTTTATCTAGAGGTCAGATAGATACAACATTGTTTAAAAAGATTCACAATGAGGACATGTTAATAGTTCAAATTTATGTGGATGACATAATCTTTGGATCCACAAATGAAAAAATGTGCAAAGAATTCTCCAACCTCATGCAAAACAAGTTTAAAATGAGCATGATGGGAGAATTAAAATTCTTTCTTGGATTGCAAATAAATCATTTGGAATCGGGAATCTTTTTTTCTCAAGAAAAATATACCAAGGATCTCCTGAAAAAATATAACATGAATCTTGCAAAATCAATTAGCACACCTATGCATCCATTCTCCTCACTACATCAAGATGATGAAGGAACCTCTATTTCTGAAAAGAAGTATAGAGGAATGATTGGATCTTTGCTATACTTAACAGCCAGCAGACCTGACATTGTGTTTTCAGTAGGTATTTGTGCAAGGTTTCAATCATCCCCTAAAGAATCTCACCTCACAGCAGTAAAAAGAATCTTCAGGTATCTAGTTGGAACCACAAATCTGGGAATTAGTACAAAAAGGACTCAAATCTTGATCTTATGGCATATTGTGACGCTGATTATGCGGGTGACAAAATTGAAAGGAAAAGCACAAGTGGAGCGTGTCAATTTCTTGGCTCATCTCTCATAAGTTGGTCATGTAAAAAACAAAATACCATAGCTCTCTCCACTACAGAAGCTGAATACGTATCTGCTGCTCAATGTTGCTCCCAAATTCTTTGGGTAAAAAATCAAATGGAAGACTACTCCATAAGGTACACAAAAATTCCCATCCTTTGTGACAACACTGGTGCTATAAATCTTTCCAAAAACCCTATTCAACACTCTAGATCTAAACATATTGAGATTAAACATCATTTCCTAAGAGGTCATGTTCAAAAAGGAGACGTTGAATTAATTTTCATTGAAACAGAAAATCAGCTTGCTGACATATTCACCAAACCTCTCCATGAGGATCGTTTCAAAAAAAATTAGAAAAACATTACATCATAAATCTTTCAACAATTGTCTAAATAAAATAAGATTCACTACAATCTTTAATCATAACTTTATTCTTTTTTTTATTGGTTGATTATTTTGAAGAAAAATAAATCTGAGGATGGACAACTTAGAAAATTTCTCTGTCCTCCTCCAAATTTAGAAAATTTACAAAAGTCAGAAGGAGACACGTCTATCGCTGCTGATTACACTCCTTGTCTGCAAAAACTCCTCGATTTTCCCTGCCTACTCACTGCCCAACGGATAGTTACCTGTGCACCTCCCTAGCCTAAAATGATTAAACCTACAGCCTCCATACTTCCTCCTTCCAACGATAACTAATAATTACTCTATGCATCTTCCTCTTTAAATTAACCCTTATGTCTTCTTCCATTTACCCACTGTAAAAATTCAAACCCTCTGAAAAACCTAAAATATCTACTCATGGCTCGCACCAAATCTGCTGGAAAAAGAAAGTTTTCCTTAAACTCATCTGAAAATCACTCTAAAAACTACTCAAGTGACTCCTCTCAACAAAATGATCCAAACCCTATCATTTCCTCACCCAATCCAATCAACATGGTCCATCGTCCTCTTTCCACTCAACCATCTTGAAACCTCTCCTAAGCCATAAAAACCTTCTCTCAAAAAACCTCATCATCAACTCCTTCTCGACGTTGAGCACGTATCATATCTGGAAAAATATCATCTAAACAAACCATTCAAGACAACACTGTTCACGTCATTGACTCAGACGATTCTGAGGCAACGAAATCTGATTCCACAAAGACTCCTTCCTCCAAACCTACATCCTCCAAAACAGCAACTTCAAAAAGGAAAGTGACTCCAAAAAATTCACAACAACCAGCTTCAACAAAAAATACCAAAATCCCTCTAGAAGATGAACACTCTATTACCTTCAATAACACCTTCTCTGCAAGAAACGTAAATCAAATGCACCTTGACCCCACAGAAAAGCCTTCTCACAAACAGCCATCTAAGAAAAAATCAAAAAGGAACTCAACCTCCACTCCACCACCTCAACCTCCAGTCACATCAAATTCTCCTTCTGACAATGAACCAAAATTCCCGTCCTCACCACCCTCCACAAATGTCAACCCTCCTGAACGACTTCCTTCACGTCAACTTCAACTTGTCCCTCTTGAAAATCAAAACCATCCTTCAGCAGAGGATGAAGAACTCAGTTCAACCCCTCCACTTATGAAAAACGATGCTAAACTCTTTTTTGATCTTAATATCACTACTCAAAAATGTTCACCTCCAGAAGCTCCACTCCCATCTGACCCACTAGAAACATCTCAAAATCTACAAGAACCGTTTCTCTTTCCTTATCCTCCTGCAAGTCCATCCCAACTAGCTCAACCTTCGTGCACGATGGCTTAAATCTTTTCCTCTCCTACAAAAATGTACCCCACAAATTTTATCACTACTCCCTCTGCTCATCATATCATCAATGAACCAGCAACTGCACCTATTCCTGAAGTAACAGGACTATTCAGTTCACTTGAATCCTTCCTGGCAAAATCAGGAGAAAATTCTTCGCAAAACAAAGGTATCTGCTCTTAAATCAAAAGCACCAGCATTAACGTTGACCCTATTCCGGATGACTCCGTCCCTCCCACCACTGATCCCAAGGCTGAACAATGTCGCTCCCATAAAGATCTTTGTGCACTGAAAAAGATCCGCAAGGATCAGAAAAGCTTTTTACAACCATGGCCACCTTTCATCAAACACTGGCGCAGTTGAAGCAAAAGGACAGAATTCAATGGCAAAGTTGTAATTTAAGACAAAACTCAAGGATCATTATAACTTAGGTAAACGGTCATAAAGGACAACTTTCTTGAAGCAAAAGTTTCCTTCTCTCTATAAAAAGAAGGCTGCTCTTCTTCATTTCAACACACAACAATACGCACAAAAAGGGAAATATCAAAAGGCTATCAAGAGCATTCCATCCTCCCCTCAAACTTTCTATAATCTTACACTAGATCCTTGAATTATTTTTGTAGAAAGTAATACCAATCAAAACTATTTCATATCATCTTGTAAACTTCAAGTGAGTTACACTTGAGAGGAATCAGAAAGAAACAATTATAAGCTTGGTGAAGCTCTAGAATACACGATTTGTAATCAACCTCAAAAAGAGGCTGATAGCTTTTGATACTTAGTAAAATCTCACAAGTGTGTGAGGGTTGGACGTAGCCTTCATTGGGTGAACCAGTATAAAATCGTGTGTGTCATTATCCTCTCTCTATCTCTTTAACTATTTGGTAATCTACTAAACCTCTAAGCTTTCAACTTCTGATATTCATCCTCTCGAAGAGGAAAGAAATTTTAAAAACTAAACAGAATTATTAAAACCTTGAATATCTCTATTCAACCCCCCTTCTAGTGATATTCTAGCTACTTCAGGAACCACCAATCTGGGAATATGATACAAAAAAGATTCAAATCTTGACCTTATGGCATATTGTGACGCTGATTATGCGGGTGACAAAATTGAAAGGAAAAGCACAAGTGGAGCTTGTCAATTTCTTGGCTCATCTCTCATAAGTTGGTCATGTAAAAAACAAAATACCATAGCCCTCTCCACTATAGAAGCTGAATACATATTTGTTGCCCAATGTTGCTCCCAAATACTTTGGGTAAAAAATCAAATGGAAGACTACTCCTTAAGGTACGCAAAAATTTCCATCCTCTATGACAACACTAGTGCTATAAATCTTTCCAAAAACCCTATTCAACACTCCAGATCTAAACATATTGAAATTAAACAACATTTCTTAAGAGATCATTTTCAAAAAGGAGATGTTGAATTAATCTTCATTGCAACACAAAATCAGCTTGCTGACATATTCACTAAACCTCTCCAGGAGGGTCGTTTTAAATCAACGGTAACTTATAATTACCCTATGCCTTTTCCTTTTAAATCAACCTATTTTCCTTCTTCTATTTACTCTCTGTAAAAACTAAACCCTCTGAAACCCTTCAAAAAATTTACTCATGGCTCGCACCAAAACTGCTGGAAAAAGGAAGTTCTCTTCGAACCCATCTGAAGATTACTCTTAAAACGTCTCAAACGACTCCTCCCAACAGAATGATCCAAATCCTACCAATTCCTCACCAGAACCATTCAGCATTGTCCATCCTTCTATGTTCACACAACCACCTCCAAACCTCTCATCTCTTCCTCCTCACCTCTCCAAAGCCAGAAAAACCTCTTCTCAGAAAACCTCATCATCAACTCCTTCTCGACGTTTAGCACGCATTATGTCTGGTAAACTATCATCTAAACGAACCACTCAAGATAACATTGTTCACGTCATTGACTCAGATGATTCTGAGGCAACGAAATCTGATTCCACAAAGACCCCTTCTCCAAACCTACATCTTCCAAAACGGTAACTTCAAAAAAAACAAGTGACTCCAAAAAAATCCCAACACCCAGTTTCACCCAAAAAACCCAAAATCCCTCTTTTCGAAACCACGCTCCTGGAATCTAAATACGAAGAAAAATGGCAGGACAAGTCTGTCATCAATGGAAAAATTATTGACCTAAAAGGTCTAACACAGGGAGGCGTGAATATGGAAGAACTCTTTGATCAACTAGGTTGGTCCTCCTTTCTCCTTGTCAACAAGCCCCAATATCCCAAACTAGTCAGAGCTTTCTACGCTGCTGCAAATGTGTCCAAGGGTGACAATTGCATCAGTGTTATTCTCAAAGGGACACATATTGAGCTCACCCCCACCTCGTTATGTCAAATTTTTGACATACGTGATGAAGGCCCCTACCTGTTTTCTGAAGCTTGGTACTCTCGTTACAAGATTACTCGCTCCTCTGTCCTTGCAAACATTTTTATTCATCCTCCCAAGCCCCAGGTTGCCTCCAACCTCCTTCCAATCTGTAGAGTGCTACACAATATCTGTGTACACTCTATTGTCCCTAGGGCTGGCAGTTACGAAAAACTGACTGAGTTGGAAATCCTGATCATCCATCACCTCATCTTTGGATCTCCTCTTCACCTAGGAAACATCATTTTCAGGTTTATGTTGAACGTTGCATATCTTGGTAGATCAGCTCCTAATGGAATGATACTCACCAAAATTTTCAAATTCTTTAAAGTACCTCTGGATGACGAACACTCTATTGTCTTCAATAACACCTTCTCTGCCAAAAACGTCAATCAAATGCGCCTCGACCCCACAGAAAAGACCTCTCACAAAAAGCCCTCCAAGAAAAAATCAAAAAAGAACTCAACCTCTACTACTCCACCTCAACCTCCAGTCACATCCAATCCTCCCTCTGACAACGAACCAAAATCCCCGTCTTCTCCACCTTCCACAGACGTCAACCCTCCTGAATGTCTTCCTTATCCTCAATTTCATCTTGTTTCTCTTGAAAATCAAATCCATCCTCTAGCAGAGGATGAGGAACACCGTTCACCTCCTCAACTTATGGAAGACGGTGATGAGCTCTACTTTGATCTTAATCTCATTGCTCATCAATTTTCACCACCAGAAACTCCACACCCATCTGATCCACTAGAAACATCCCATAATCTGCAAAAACCGTTTCTCTTTCCTTATCCTCTTACAAGTCTATCCTAACCAGCTCAACTTCTTGCACTATGGCTCAAATCTTTTCCTCTCCTACTAAGGTGTACCCCACAAATATTATCACTACTTCCTCTGCTCCTCCTATCATCAACGAACCAGCAAGTGCACCTCTTCCTGAAGTCACAGGACGATTCAGTTCACTTTAATCCTTCTTGGCAAAATCAGGAGAAAATTCTTCGCAAACAAAGGTATCAGCTCTCAGATCAAAAGCACCAGTGTTAACGCTGATCCCATCCCTAATGACTCCGTCCCTCCCACCACTAATCCTAAGGCAGAAGACCATCGCTCTCATAAAGAGCTTCGTGCACTGAAAAAGATCCGAAAGTATCAGAAAAAGCTTTTTACAACCATGGCCACATTTCATCAAACACTTGCGTAGTTTAGCACCATCCTTGAATGGGTTACAACAAATCTGGTCAAGATTGTTCCTCCATATGCACAGCCTCCGATGCCCTCTGTTCAACCTCCTCCACCACTGCCTCTTCCTTCAACCTCTTCCTCATCTAACGATTCCTCTCCATCTAAGTAAACTACCATCCTTGGACCCCACTACTTTTTGCTGTTGACAAATTTGGGGGAGAAAGATTAAAATCAAATTGTCAATGATTAGGAAGTTAGGAAAGAGGATGCATTTTGAAACTATCTTATTCAATCCTCTCTATTTTTTTCTTTTGAACCATTTTTTTGTATGATCAATATATTATCAATATAAAGTATTCTGATTGGTTCAAAACTTTTTATGCACTTTTTGAGGGGGAGCCCTATTCCTTTTAGCTCATATTAAGGGGAGCCCTATTCCTTTTAGCTCATATTAAGGGGAGCTTCAAACTCAAAAAAACAAAATTATCTCAAAAAGATTATGATTATACTAATGTGTGCATTTAAGTATTTTACTAAGAAAGGAACAAGATTCAAATCCAAAGATTCAAGAACAAAGATCTCAACCTCCCAGCAAGAGGACAAACTATTGACTATACCATATCAACCTCCTGACCTAAGGATGAACATTTATAAAAGACAAAATAATTTTCACAGATCCAAGTCAAAATTAAGTGAAAACAAATTGTTGGACAAATAGCACAAAGAAACAAAGTATCAGCTCCAGAGGATGAAAACCAGAGGATGAACACTAGTTACCTCTTCATCCTCCTGCATTGGAAATCTAAAAGTACCAAAGTACAAAAGGCTGCACTAGTCACGAAAAGAGAGAGTACATATCTTGGAAAAGGAAAAAGCATTATCCAGTTGTCAAAGCGTATAGAAAGATCCAACCTCCAATATAGCTTTGTGAAGATCAACCTCCTAAGTACAAGGCTGAATGAGGACAGATTCAATGGCAATTTTGAAATTCAAGACAAAACTCAAGGATCATTATAACTTGAGAAAACGGTCATAAATGACAACTTTCTTGAAGAAAAAGTTTCCTTTTCTCTATAAAATGACGGCTGCTCTCCTTCATTCAGTACACAACAACAAGCACAAAAAGAAAAATCAAAAGGCTATCAAGAGGATTCCATCCTCTCTTCATACTTTCTATAATCTTAAACTAGATCCTTGAAATATCTTTGTAGAAAGTGATACAATCCAAACTACTTCATATCATCTTGTAAATTTCAAGTGAGTAACACTTGAGAGAAGTTGAAATCAGAGAGAAAAAATTGTAAGCTTGGTGAAGCTCTAGAATACACAATTTGTAATCAACCTCAGTGAGAGGCTGATAGCTTTTGATACTTAGTGAAATCTCACAAGTGTGTGAGGACTGGACGTAGCCTTCATTGAGTGAACCAGTATAAAGTTGTGTGAGTCATTATCCTCTCTCTATCTCTTTATCTTTTGGTAATCAACTAAACCTTTCAGCTTTCAACTTCTGATATTCATCCTCTCGAAGAGGATAGAGCTTTAAAACTAAAAAGAATTTTTAAAAACCTCAAATATCTCTATTCAACCTCCCTTCTAGTAATATTCTAGCTATTTCAATACTTTCTATTCATATATATAGAACACTGGTGTGGATGAAAACGTATGCACATGAAATAAAATGGATGTTGTTGACACTGTTGATGCCTCGAATGATGTGGTTGCCTAAGACTTAATGCCTAAGTTTATTGATTCTACAAGTGACCCAAATAAAATACTCATTGATTTAATTGTGGATAATGTTGTGGTGGAATCAAGTAAGATGGATTTTTTAATGGACGAGAATAATAAGTGGTGAACACACTCAACAACCCAAGTTCAAGCAAGTCAAGATAGAGAAGAATTGACCAATTACAAAGTTATTTTTTGATTATCTAATTAGAAGTTATTTTATTTGTATTTCTTATATATAAGACATACTTCTGCTATTTCATATTGTTGTATTACCTAAGTTAATTGTATTTAGACTTTGGGCTGGATTAATTTTTAAGAAAAAACTAGCATACTACAAAGGTTTCAGTTATCTTTGATATATTGTATCAATGCAAACTTAAAATTTTATATATGATATCAAACATTGGTATATATGTATGTATGTGTATATATACCAATGCTTTTACAACGCTTACAATAATGATCTTTTTACAATTGTATTTATACTTTATTTGAACTTTGTCTCATAAACTTCGATCTTCAAACTCTTAAAGAATAAAAATAAGGGTTAAATATGTTTTTTGTCCATCTAAATATACCAACTTTTATTTTTAGTCCTTTTAATAAATTTATTCGAACTTTGGTCCTTCTATATTTTCGGTTACCAATTTTAAACACTGCTTTTTTTACAAAAGCATGTTATAATTGACTTTTTTTATGACATCTCATTGTTAAAACTTTAAAATATGATTAACTTAAGTAAATTATTTAATCTTTAATTTAACAATCTAATCTTTAATTTGAAATTATGAATCTTAAATAGTTAAATTATTAAACTAATGATATTTTAAAGTCTTACCAATGATATGTCATAAAAAAAGTCATTCGGAATATGCAACATAAACTTTTGTAAAAAAACATGGACTAAAATTGGTAGCAGAAAATTTATAAGGAACAAAGTTCAAAGGAATTTTTTAGAGGGACTAAAAATAAAAATTGGTGTATTTAGAGGGACTAAAAACATATTTCACCCAAAAAATAATAAAAAAATTCAAACTATATTAATACATGCATCATCAAAATTTTATGTCCTATTCAATTATATCGTTCTATTTGTAATTATAACAATGTTTAAAATTTATATTTTGCATGTAAATAATCTTTTTTCTATCTCGTGCAACACACAACCTCGACTACACTCATTGATATATGCACTTTTTCAATTTGTGTGAAATGTATTTTAATGTGGGGGTATATAATGCTAATATTGTGATAATTTATTTTTGTTAGAGCTAAGTTGGTTTAAAGAATTATGATCCTTACGTGTTTTGATAATAACATAATTATTTTGTGGGAACAATTTAAAGCATTAATATTTTGTTTAAGTGTGTAGTTTGCACATCGTGTATTTATATGACTTGCGCTGCATCCTCTGATTTTTTTGTGAAAGTTAAAACGAACACCAAGACCACTTTATTCTCTGCATTCTAAGTTTGGTGACCGCGCTCTAAGAATGCGCCTCTGGTGACCTTATCTAATACAAGCATGCTCTAAATCTGTATTTGTATGAAGGTCCATGCACCAGAACATTATATCCTCTGTTCTTTCTGTCTTCATATCAAGATTCACAAAATCAAGTTCAAGGATACCTTTATAAGGTTTAATGGCAAATCAATCTTAAAAGATTTAATACGAAACTTCATGATACATGTTGATTTCTTGCAATTAGGACAACAACCAGAAACCCTAAAAATGTCTTTAAAAGGACATGCAACTCTTATTGAAAAGAACAAGCAACAACATAACACAATAAGCACAATACAATTGTCTTTGCACTACTGGGCAACATCCCTCAACAGTTTGATTGTACTAAGCTAGACGGTTGAGAAAACTTGAACAGTCAGTTTGACTAGTAAGTGATCAGTGGAAGTGTAATTTGTAACAGCTTGACCCCAGTTTAAGTATCGTTTGTTCGTTCATTCCCACTACCAATTGAGCTCCTTTTTTGTAACAGCTCGACCCCAGTTATCGACACTATTATTCACGATCTTCTTGCCCCTTCTTCCACCTAGTTAGGAATTAATGAGTTTTTGTATTTCGTGTGAATCGAACCCAATAACTAAGGATAAGTAACATCATTCATTCATTTCCACTATCAATTAAGCGGATAATAGTGTCGGTAACTGAGGCCGGAAGGGGGCGAGAAGATCGTGAATAACAGTGTCGATAACTTGGTCGGACTGTTACATAGTTCAGTTGTGAATTAATGGATTAAATCTTTAAGATTGAAGGGACTGAACGTAACTACTCTGTTGTTGATGAACCAGAAAAAATCGGTTGTGTCGTTCTGTTTTTCTTTTTATTTGATCTTTGTTTTCATCTTTTGTGTTAAAACCATTTTATAATAAAACACAATTCAACCTCTCCCTTTATTGTGTTTCTCGTTCTACAATTTTGACATGATTTTGACATGAAAAAATCGGTTGTGTCGTTCTGTTTTTCTTTTTATTTGATCTTTGTTTTCATCTTTTTGTGTTAAAACCATTTTATAATAAAACACAATTCAACCTCCCCATTTCTTGTGATTCTCGTTCTACAATTTTGACATGATTTCATATATCAATTCATTGATTTAATAATAAGTTTTATTTTTAAAATGTATCATTATATTTATATTTATATTTATATTTATATTTATATTTATATTTATATTTATATTTATATTTATATTTATATTTATATTTATATTTATATTTATATTTATATTTATATTTATATTTATATTTATATTTATATTTATATTTATATTTATATTTATATTTATATTTATATTTATATTTATATTTATATTTATATTTATATTTATATTTATATTTATATTTATATTTATATTTATATTTATATTTATATTTATATTTATATTTATATTCTTGGAAGAAAATTAAAGAGACATTGTTTAAAATGAAAGAATCTTTGTATTAGAATAATGCAATGATATTAGTGAGATATAATTCCAATGTGAATAAATTTTTAAGTGGATATATTTGATCCTTATGGAAATATTATCACTTGGGTGTTTCAAACTTAATGTCGATGGATCACATTTTATCAGCAATGGGAGTTCTACTTGTGGTGGGTTGATTTGTGATCAACATGGTAAATTTGTGTATACTTTTATGTGTAAAATTACATCTTTTAATACTTTTGCAATTGAATTGTGCCCAATTCTCTCAGACCTCAAAGTTGTTCAATCTAAACACCTCCAACATGTGTTCATTGAACATAATTCCAAAGTGACAATAGAGATGATTCATTGTGGCCATATTAATATGTATTATCTACAACTTGTACTTGCAGACATCCTTCATATTCTTCAGATTTCTAATATGAACCTCGAAGTTAATCATATTGCTTGCGACGTGAATAAATGTGCAAACCTCCTAGAACAACGAGCTCACTCTACTTCTTTTGATTTAGGATGGAATTTTCTTTTCCTTTATTAGACATATTAATTTGTAACGATTCCCATGATATGATTTCGACCAGTTTGGTTAGTTAATTAAATCCTTTGTCAGCAAAAAAAGTAGTCATATTAGCAGACATGAATAAATTTATTGTGGATATCGAGTTTATTTTTATGAACTTCATTAAAATTAAGATTAACTGACTGAGAGACGTTTTAGTCAATGTTCGTGAATTTAGCAGATCCGTTGGAAAACCCAGGAAATTAATAAGTGAAACATTTAGGGGATTGAGACTTTTATGCCACTAGAAAACGACAAATGTTGGAAACCCAACTTTAGTGATCGGAGATCCCATGAAAAAGATTCATGTGGGTAAAAACAAGTTACTTGTTAGTTATGATAACATTGAAATTTTGTCATTCCTTTCATATGGTGTTACAATAATGGAAATCAGAAGTGTTATTTCATCTAGAGGGATAAGTTTTAAAATCTTTTAATGATTACCATAAGCCTTTATGGGGGGTTGAGATTGTCTACCTTTCAATCCCCCACCATTGGTAACTTTGTTTATATATCTCTCTTAACCAATCATTCTCTCTCATTCAAATAACTTTTATTTATTTATTTTAATTACTAATTTCTTTTCTAAATACACTGAAGTTACCAAAGTCATCAACCACCAAAGTAGAGAATCCATTTTCCTTTATGGGTGGTGTATGGTTGCAACATACACTAGATGAAACCTCCTATATGAGCGTGAAGTGAAGCCGTTTGCATGAGACCGTGGTAGGTTACTAGAGAATTCATGAAAACCAAACAAGTGCATGGCCTACAAGCGCAACAACACGATAACACAAGAATTGTGGGTGTAATATAATTGTTAGACCTCTAGTACATACAAAATATCTCTGGTTCAAAATGCTTGCTAGAACTAGTTCATATATAAAGCTTGCTTGAATAGATTCGAAGCATTACACTCAAAATGTGACTCAATGACAGTATTTTTCATTTTGTAATATGTCGAAGACTGTTGGAATTATTGGATATTTCAAAATTAATAATTTATTTTGTTTTAAATATATGTTTGAACACTGGGTCTCAAAGTTATGATATTGCCAGCCTTCCCATTAATATGTCACGATACCGATTATGTAGTAACTCCTTATACAGTTTACATATTTTGCTGTCAATTACTTACTCTCTCTAGTGAGAAATAATCAAATATATCAATATTTGATCAACATTTTGATTCTTATTAATTTTTAATAACTAAAATTTTATACAACTGTCTTTTATAAAAAGAATCAAGAGAAAATTTTAAAAAACAAAATTTCTAAAATAACCATTGAAAGAGTTTAACTTTCTTTTATAAAAAGAATTAAAAAAAATAAAACTTCGTGAAATAACCACAACCATTAGAAAGAATTTAGTTTATCTAAATTTGCTCTTTAGTCGAAGTTTACATGAAATACTCAAATTATGTTTTTTTTTATCCGGTTTGATTCATATTTTATATCTTAACAATTTTAGACTCTCGTTCAATTTTAATAATTCAATCTGCCACATTATATTATATCTTCTTTTAATCAACAACAATTATTAAATTCTAATAAATGAAAAAGCACAACCACAACACTTACCCTTCCCCTATATATATTATTTTTATTCTCTCACTCTTGCATAAGCATCATATCCTATGCCACTGCATCCCCTTTTGAAATTCAATAACCGAGAGAAAAATAAGAGAAGTGTTTGATATTATCGGCACGTTTATGGCCGAGTTGGGGGAGATACACAATCTAACAAATAATTCCTTGAAATAGTGACTACATGTTTCAAGTTTTTGTTTTCCGGCCATCCATGACAACATTAGTTAATTTTCATCTTCTCCCATTTTTCTCTGGATGACTTAAGAAAATGTATAACCCTATTTTCACTTTAAACTTTGGAAAAACCAAATAGATTTTCTAAACGGCAGCGGAATGGGTTAGTTGTTTTGGGCCGGTCTGCTCCAATTCAAGCCCAAAGACAATGCATCCAAAAATCAATGCGAAGCAGCATAACAAAAGGATTCGAGGTTAGTGAACACAGGTGCATCTTAGACACAATGCATCTCATATACAAATTTAGTTGATTTGTTGGAGTGTGTGCAAACAACTCCTGTCGAGGAGCGATCACCAATGACCGTTGTAGCACCGTAACATTCCCATCTCTCCAGCACAGATCTTTGGTCAACCTCGGAGCAATATCTAATGTTCCTCACAATTACTACTTTGTCCAACCGTCATAAGTAATCCATACACAAATTAAACTGACTTGAAAACAGAAGGTTTTAAAATATAAAATACAAAAATATCAGTATCGAAAGAAAAATAGACTGTGAAGGTCAAAGTAGACACATGATCATACCATACTGCAATGTACCCGAAGTACACGCACGCACACACCAAAAGGCCTCATAAGTCATTCTCATGAAGCTAAAAAATATGTACACTTAGGTTTTAAATTCATCTCTAAAACCTTGTTGTAGTTGTGATTGCAATTTTCTGCAATATCATTACGCAACTGTAACCAAACTGCAACTGCAATTTAAAACCTAGTTTGAATATGATCTAGGACAACAAGAAGTAGTCACATATCCAGTGATACTGTATTATCTTAAAATAATTAGTAATTACTTTCCTTCTGGTTTTGATGCTGAATATTTGGAGATGTATTTTCATAAGTAGTAAGTATCTCAAGAGATAATGAGCCTTTTCTTCTTCCTAAATCAAGGGTTGTCTTTGAATCCTGCAACAGCAGTTGAATTAATATCATTTTTTTGTTGTAATGGACAATAAATTACAATTTGTTAAGGATTGGACTTTGGATATAATTATTTATAAACAATTGTTGTTGTAATGTACCTCTTTTGTCCTTCTATTAGAATCTTCTCTTTCCTTGTTCATTTCAGGTAGTTGCCTCGCATTGAGACAAAAGCATTGTCTTAGTTTACTAATCTTTGTCTGTGCTCTTTCCTGCAAGAAAGATAATTGAATGTTACTGATTAAGCTAAAGGAACCATGTAAGATGAATGAGATCAAATCGAGATTCAAATCCTGAATTGAAATACCTGCTTTATGAACTGTGAATCGAATCTTATTATATGACATTTTTAAGTAAATTCTAATGACATAGTCAAAATTATAAGTTAATATCCTATTTACTAACCCCAAAATAATTCAAGTTTCAAGTCAAAAATCAAATGACAACAGAAAAGTGTATGGAAATACAAAATTGAAAAAAAAAATGTGGTTGACTGCACTAACTTTAGATAGTTATTCATTAGAATGAAAAGACGAAACTCATCACAATGAATCGAAATTTGTTGTAAAAACTCGGGACTCAAAAAGAGATTCATTTTCAAAATAGATATATACTAGAGATTCGGGAACGATTCACATGTATCATAACATACTGGTAAGTGATAACCATATGTATGTGTGTACGATAACCATTACAACGACAATTTACAATTGACATTGATTTTGTATCCCAATTTACCTTAAGTTTTATATGCAGTTGTACTCTCTGTGGTTCACTAGTCCTGAACTTTTTCCCAAGTTTCTGAATTAATGAAGATCATCAGAGAAAAGAGATAAGTAACTAGATGAATATACTGAATTAATGCTATGATCAATAGAATCATTAGGGAAAAACAGAGAATAGAGTTTTGCCTGCTTTCTACTTGCAGCCCTTTCTTCTGTTCTCGTGCTTAATGGCGAGGATATAATCGGTGATTTCATATTGTTTCTGCATGAATTCAAAACATGAAAAATTTTAATCTTGAAATTGTGATTCGGAAGACCTATTTTCTTGATCACGAATCCAATGTTAATATGAATCATAAGATACATGACTAATGAAAACATGATATTGTTAACCAAAAATGATTTATATAGTAAAATAATAGGTTGATATTTTACCTACTAACCTCAAAAATAATTTAAGATTTAATTGATAAATCAAATGACAAAAGAAAAGTGGTTGCCTACACTAAATAGGCAGTGATTCATTAAAATGAATTGAAATTCATAGTGAATCGTGATTCAATATAATATTCATGTTCAAATTAGACACACACAAGACATGATCATCGATTAGGTTCCGTTTTGCATCAAATCAAGATACGACTTGCATGGATTTGTATTTTGCAGTCTTCATGGCATTCCAATTTTGCAGCATAACATGTTTCACAGATTGGGGCATATGGAGAATAAATAGAAATATTGATACTACAAAATTTACCTTTTCTTTTGTGTTAATGGGGAAAATGAAGGGTGTTTTTGCAACTCTATCTTAGAGGCCTGTAATTGAAAAATGGATCCCTTTAGCACTAGTGCAACAAATTGGAAAATAATAAAATGTAAGTTGAGGGTCTTGTAAGATGTTATCAAAATTGATTGTTATAATAAATACCTTAGTTGGGGTTTTTAGAGTAGTCCATCTATCTTTTGAAGCTGTTGAAGAACCAGAAACAGCTCTTGTAGTTTCAAATTTCCTCATTAGTGATGCAATCAATCTATTAATTTCTCTAATGACTGCAAACTTAACTGACATGTGAACTGACTTAGAATTTGATTTTGATGTCTTCTTTCTTAATGAAGCCTTATTGTTCATTGGTGTAGAAATAGTATCTTCATCTGAAATAATTGGATCAGTGGATTCTCCCTTTGATTGCAAAACTTCTAGGCCAAAGTTTGAACCTTGCTGCAATAATTACAATTATGTAAGTGCCATGTTTCTCATATTAATAAAAGAGTAAAAATATTCCTTGCAACAAATCAACAAAAAAGGATTCGATATTGTAAAGGTATAGGATCTCCTGCATTGACACAAACAGCTCGGCACCGACAAATTACTCAGATTTGAAAAGAGCTCTCAAAATCTGAGTCATCTGATCATGGTGCCAAACATCTGATTAGGTGGATGCAAGAAATCCTTGCATTGACATAGACAACTCAACACCATCTAATCTTAATCAAATGACTCAGATTTCATGAGTTCTCAAAATTTGAGTCAGATGGTGCCGAACATCTGAATGTGTGGATGCAAGAGATCCTTGCATTGACACAGACAGCTCAATACCATCTATCTTAATCATCAAATTTCAGAAGAGCTCTCAAAAACTGAATCAGAGGATCACGGTACCAAACATCTGATTGCGTGGATGCAAGATATCCTTGCTTACAAGGAATCCAGATCCCAAATCAACAAAATGAAATTCATTTTTGGTTTGTCAATTGGAGGCATTCCACTAACCTTTTCACTAATAGTATCAGCATTTTCAACATCATCAAGGTGGTTTTGCATTGAATTCCCTACAAAAGTTTGGTGTTCCTTCTCAAGTTGAGCTCCATCTAACTTGTTTTCACTTTTTGTGTCAGCATTTGAACTTTTTGCATTTTCATCTGAATTGTTGGTGTTATCAACTTCTTCCCCATTACTTTTTGTTTGTTCAAGTAATGCAGCAGCTGCCTTTTGAGCTGCAAGTTTCTTGTAGTGAGCTTCAAAGAAAGCTTTCTTTTGTGCAACAGAACCAGGTTTTGAAAACCTCTCTGCCTCTTCAACATAACGGTTGTGAGAGAATGTTGAAAATTTCTCCCATGCTAGTGACTCTGTCATGAACCTCCCAAATGACACTGATTCATCAAGTGCTTTAATTGGATTGTTATTCTGAAACAAACAATTTTCACATCCATAAAATCATAGAGAATTAAAGTTAATTATTGGGATTGAAAAAAGGTCCGGGACTGCAATTGCGGCCAAATAATTATAATCTTTCATCTTTCAATTATCACAACACAACCACAATTGGCATGATATTTCACTGCAATTCTTTGCAATATGGGTGAATCCTACCCCTAATTTGGAAATTTACTTATATAGTTATTAAACAAATGTTTAAATCTATATATGCAATAATTGAAAAAGAGGTAAAGGAAACATTAGGCCTGAAATTTCAGTGAAATATGAAGGATAAAAAATCAATGTGATGGTAGTTAAGAGAAATGAATAATCTAAAAGTACAAAATCAAGGTGACAGAAAAATGAACTGACCATGTTGTTAACTTCATTGGAAAAGCCAGACGAATAACAGAATGGTTGCGTGAGACAAGTTGATGAGTCTCCCATGTTTCTTTGCAACATTCCAAACCTCCAAAGATCCTAACTTCACAACAACAAAATAGTACTAGACTTTTTATTTTGACTCAAAGTTATAGAAATACTAGAATTTATTATTCTCTTTGTTTGTATCATCATTTTACTAATTTATTTATGTGGCCGTTCGTTCTCATTATTCATTTATGCAACGCAAGCGTTCAAATTTGAATTTTCAAATAAAAAAGCTGTGGAAATCCATGTGATCCATAAAGTTGGCAATTTAAAAGTCTTCAAAGATACATTCAGTTTCAAAAGGAGCGTTAGCGTTCGTTATATTGGGGTAATAATCTATATTTTAGTAGTAATATATATGTGGGGTCCGCTAATCATGTGTGGATGTGAGTCTATATCTTTGCCATGTTGGTATGGGCCCATTTTTTTTAGTGCCAAAGTGGGTACATTAACCATGCGTAGTATTACTAGTACCTATTGGTTTTTCCGATATACAATGCTATATGTTTTTAATCACTTTAAAATTTTAATATTTTAATTTTAATTTTTGTAAAATAAAAAAATTAAACTTCAACAAAAAGTTATTTAGGAGATAGTTTTTGTTTTAGTGAAATAAAACATATTTAATTATCTTTCATTTTTTAGCATTATGTTTAAAACATTATAAAAAGTCTATTAATCATTGAATTTTTTAACTCTAGATAAATTAAATATAAATTTTTAAATATAAAAAACTGAAGATAAAAATAATAAAAATATGGACTTTAAAATTAAATTTTGACTTCACTTTTTGTAGAGTATTTTTTTTATAATATTGTAAACATATCTTAAAAAATTCATTCAAAAATATAGGTCAACTTAACAACTAAAATTACGTGTAGGATAATTTTGTAATAAATTAAAAACATAATTTAACACATTTAAAATATTAAATAGCTTTGACTGAGATAGTATTCTTCTACCATAAATTTTTATTAATAAAGAATAAATTAATTAATTAAATATCATAGAAAATTTGTTAATTTAGTACATTGTTGTTCCAAAATTGTCATTACAAAAACGTTTTAGTTAAACAATTAACACTGAAATGTCAACTATTAAGAACTACTACCTCCATGTGAACTCAATTATAAATAAAAGTAACCAAATTGCACGGAAAATAAAAATAGTTACTGTTTCAAAAAAAATGAATAGAGTTAATGTCATTTAATTTCTTTGTTAGAATCAAAATATTAATTAATTAGATTTCCTAGTTGTAATAACAAAAATTAGATTTTCTAAATTATTTATTCATTTTATTTACTCTTTACATCTCGCAATGAGTGTCGTTTAAGATTTTTGCACACATATTAAAAAATGCAATAATACTTTATCAAACTACTCATAACTCGTGATTGATTTTTCACTATTATCAATGCAAAATATAATAACTTTTTGAAAGTTATGTATCTAGTATTTTATTAAAAGATAATAAAAGGAAAAAAATAATTAAAGTTGCATTGAAAATTTGAATAACATTTATTTTGAGACAATTTTTTATTACAAAAGTGATATTGATTGTGGGACGGAGAGAATAATATTTTTTTTGAAAAAAATTCTTTCTATTTAATGTTGGATGGGAACTAGTTAGATTGAAGAGGTGAATAATTTTTTCTATTTAATGGTGCATGTTATTATGTTATATATATTTGTTTGTTAGTTAGTTAGTTAAAATAGTTAGTTACACTAGCTAGTTAGTTATTTTATATTAGTTAGTTATTTATCTAATTAATTAGATTTAATTGCAGTTTTGGTCTTCTATTTTAAAAGTCGACAATTTTGGTCATTCTCTCAGATTTTTAAACTAAAAAAATGATGATTTGACATATTTTAAATAACGTGAGATACAATTCCATGATATAGAATTGTCTAGATGTATTAATTATTCATATATAATTAATTAAATTACAAATATAAAAAATTTATGAAATTGAAAGTTAAATTTTTATGGTGTTTTATTTTGATTTTATGAGTGTTAATCATTTTACATCATCATATCGACGTGTTATTTAAAGCATGTCATTGTCTCTATTTTTAGTTAAGAAATGGAGAGACCAAATTGTCGACTTTTTAAATAGATGGACTAATTTTGTGAATCAGTAAAAATATGGGAACTAAAACTGCAATTAAGTCAATTAACTAGATAAGTCTATGTATCTATTTATATAATTCATTATCTCATTTTATCATATTCAATTTACATTTATTCATTTGTCTCTTATCAATTATTTAAATTCATAATTGTAATATAGTATCACAATGTAATTATTCAGATATATTATTTTCATCTCAATATTTTTTTGAGAAATTTTTTATTGAAGCATATTTTTTCCACCTTGATTATAATATTTCTTCATCAAATAAAGTCGATGAGTTGCCAAGAAATTATTATAAGTGTATACATCCAAATTCTATTGTCATAAAAATAATTGAGGGATACAATTTGCCACTATGAGAAATACAATCATTTCAAGTGAATCTTCAACCTACACATCAAAATCTAGTAGAAATAAACACTAAAGACATGAGATTGAGCAATGCAAGATTGTTGATTGAGATTTACGAACAAGATTTGTCAAAAATTTTCAAGAATACCTAAAATTTGGTGATATATTTATTCTTTATTTATAATTAGCCTAATTGGCATTTTACAAAATTCATTCTTTCTTCTAGCATTAATTGACATTCTACAAAATTTATTTATTCTTAATTGACATTCTGCAAAATTTATTCTTTCTTTTGCCCTTGTGGACACTCTAACTTATGTACATAAAGAAATGAATAATTAAGCAAAGTTTATCCTTTTTAGCTTTATTTGCATTTAGGCTTCTGTTCAAAACAAACAAAAAATTATAAATTGGATGGTTAAGTACAATTTTATTCTTTCTAGCCTTAATTGGTTTGTCATATTCTATCAATATTAAATTTTATTCATAATTTGGACCGTCAAACTCAAAAAAATCATATTTTTTTCACGGATTTTGACAAATTTCTTTTAGTAGTTGTTTATTTCAGAATTTCTTTCTTGCGATTTTCCAAACTCGAAGTGTATTATACACACTCTAGCTTGAGGGGAATGTTAGATATCTTTGTTGGTTAGTTAGTAAATTGGTTAGTTAGTTACACTAGCTAGTTGTTTAGCTAATTAACTATTTAAGTCTATATAATTATTGATGTAATTTATTCTTTCATTTTATCAATAATATTTAATTTACATATATTCATTTTTTTCTTATCGATGATTTAAATCAAGAATTGTAATGCATGGAGAGCCCAAATTCAAATTTTGCCTGGAAAATTATTGATCAGATTTACTTACCTTTCAATCGATCTCTAAATTACTTGTCTCATTTCCCTTGATTTCTCACGGAGCCAGAGTGTTAAAAAAAAGAATATTTTGAGAAAAATAGCATAAAATAAAGTAAAATTAATTAAATTTTACTTATATTTTGATCCACAAAATATGTATTTTTTGTTTATATTTAAATTCAGGAGTAGTATTTTGTAAAAAAAATTAATAATTTAAAATAGGCTAAATAGCACCCGTAGTTCCTTAACTTAATTTCAGTTAACGTTTTACTCATTTATTTTTTTTCCTGATTTGGTCCTTTATTTTAATTTTAAGTGACAATTTGATCTTTTATGTTTTAAAATGTCAACAATGTTATCCTTTTTTTTTATAAAAATTCAAAAATTCATCAAAATTTTCAACCAAAACCCATAAAAATAATTATATTCTTCAATATACTACAAATTTCATCAAATTTGTAACAACATCAAATAAAGAATAAAAATATGAGTTTATTTGAAGATTTGAGTTACAAATTTAATGAAATTTGTATTATATTAAAGAATATAATTAATTTTATGGGTTTTGGTTGAAAATTTTGATGAATTTTTTAAATTTTTGTAAGAAAAAGGATAACATTGTTGAAATTTTAAAACATAAAAGATCAAATTGTCACTTAAAATTAAAATAAAGGACCAAATTGGAAAAGAAAAGATAAAGGACTAAAATGTTATCTGAAATTAAGTTATGGGACCACGTGTGCTATTTAACCTTTAAAATAATACTTATATTTTCAAAGTTTTTTAAACAAAAATTATATTTGAGTACAAATGTAAAATAAAAGGTTTTAATTGCAGTTTTGATCCCTTTATTTTCATCAATGTATGAAATCGGTCTTCATATTTTTAAAGTCAATAGTTTTGATTATTCTTCCATATTTTGAACTAAAAAATGACGATTTGACATATTCTAATCGATCTCAACATACAATTTTATGATATAAAACTATCTAGATATATTAATTATTCATATGTAATTAATTAAATTACAAAAAATTGAAGTTGAAAGTTAAGATTTTATAGGTTTTATTGCAATTTCATATGTGTTAATCATTATACGTCTGCGTATCATATACGATGTTATTTAATATATATTATATTGTCATTTTTTAGTTAAACTCCGAAACTATTAAATTTTAAAATATAGATCAATTTTATAAATTAATAAAAATAAAAAAACTAAAACCATAATTAAAACTAAAATAAATTAACGATATTTATGCCCAATTAGTCAAATAAAAAAAACAAAACTATATTTCTGCACAAAGCTAGGCTCCTAATTCAAACCTAGAGTTGAATCTATTAATCACTCACATTAGCCGGTAAAGTTATTTAGTCCGGTTGGTCCATCCGAATAATTATATGGGCTAAATCATGAGTATAGTTTAGTAAAAAAAATAAATAAATAATGAGTATAGTCACATACTCACACGGTACTTGAATCAATGTGACAGGTTTTTCTCCAAATGTATTAAAATAAAATTAAAAAACAAAAAAGAGAAATTCAAAATGTGACTTTCGTTAGTGATTGGTTCTCGGTCAAATATCTTAAATCTCACATACTCTGGCCGCTTCCCTCTCATCCCTTTTGATTTCCTATTTTTTCGTTGAAGAGAGGTGGATTTGATCTATTTTTTTTTTTAATGTTTAAATTTTTTTTTCAATTTTATTTAAATAAGTGATTTTTATACGTATATAAATTTACTTTCGGATGTTTCAGTCACTCCGTCTATGCAACATTCTATTTGCTTGATGTCTTGGTGTAACATTTTGTTTTTTCATCTTGTTGCGGTATCATTTGGTTCAGATTGACAAATCAATTTTGATCAACCGAAAATTCAATCAATGATTTTTGCGTCTTCAACATTACATTTTTGGAGACATGGATATTTTTGGACACCTAAATTTTGTTATTTTTGTAACCTTTGTTATACTTGTAGACATTTTGACGTTTCATACAATTAATTTGGATGTTGTGAATTTATTTACAGATTCATCCTTTTTAATTTTAACAACTTTGAATTATAATATTCTATTCATGCAATTTCTATCAATTTAAATAATAAATATTATTTTTAGTACAAAAAAATTAGTGTTTGGTTCTCGAATATATTTTTCGTTAGTTTGTTGGGCTTTCTAGTATGTCTAGAATTATTCAGTTTGGTTTATAAAATTCTTAACCAAAGAGACATTTTGGATTTTTTTTAAAGGTTAAATAAGTTTTTCGAAGACCTTTGCCAGCATTGTTTCTCTGCACTTGAGACCTTATGCACGTTGTGAGGGATTGCGAAGATGTTTAAGTATTCTGGAATAGAGTTATTAACCTTGAATTTTGGAACAAATTCTTTAGCCTTGGTACTTATGCTTGGCTTGAATGAAATTTTACTCACAACGATATTGGAAACATCCCTTAGACATGGAAAATATTATTTGGTGTGCTGGTTAATGAACTCTAGAAAGATCGAAACTCTTTGGTTTTCTCCCAAAGTACAAAGGTGGGGAGTGATTTGTGGCATTACATTTCTAACCAAGTTGACTATATTCAAAACACTTTGATCAAGAGTAAGACTCTGAATTTGATTAACTCTAACCAAAAACATAGATTAAACCCAGTGTAGGGTTATGAAGATAAAATTTGATGATGCTTACACCCACATTGATGGCTCCTCAGCTTGTGGAAAAATCCTTTGCGATCGTAATGACGAGTTCATTAGTGGTTTATACTACAAAGTTGCATTCAATAGCTTCCTATTTTATGAAATGTGGACTTTTCGCAGTGGTGTTTTATTGACTTGTGATAAAGGTATTCATAATGTTATTTTTGAAATTGACTCACTAGCCCTCCTCTCCATGATAAAAAAAAGATTATACTCAGTTTACTCTCTTGCTTATCATTCTCAAAGAGATAATCCCTATATCGCATCAGACAGACTAGACCTACTCCCCTAGTTATTCTCCAAGAGAAGCAAATAGAAGTGCTAATTTCTTAACTTAACTTGGTGATAATGTTTTTTTTTTCAAACGGTGTACCCATCTTTTCCTTTGTTAGATTCATTTTTTATGCATGATACCTAAAGGTATCATTCCCAACTTTCGTTTTAGTTAATATAATTACTTGTTAGTAAAAAAAAGTTTTTGGTCCCTATAAATATACAATGTGTATCATTCAAATTTTTTAATGGGTTTTTTCAGGCATGTTTCAAACATTATAAGAATTTTTCCTACAAAAATTTACAAATTTTTAACAAAAGATGAATTAAATATAAATTTTTAAGCGCTAAAGGTTTAAAAAATCATATTTAATTCATTCCTTGTTGAAAACTTTTAAATTTTGGTAGGAGAGATTATTATAATATTCTAAATTTAGTGATCTATTTTAGCGACCGCAATTTTCATAATTTTAATAAAATCGGTCTCTAATTTGTATGCGGTTAAGAAAATTAAACTCTATTTTTTTTACCACATATATATATATATATATCTTCGAAGAGATGATAAATGTCACCATAATTAACTCATACAACTTTAAGGTCTCAAGTTCAAATCTAGATATGACGTCAAATCTGAATAATATCGACTTTTGCTGATTAAGCTAAAAACTTGATATATATTTATTAAGTAAAAAAAAAAACTAAGTACATGATAGCGTTTCAGCAAGTGTACTGAATCGTTGCAAGTAATAATTAAAAACGGTAATACCGAATGTCGAACTCAAGGATTGCGTTTTACTATCGAATTATCTTTAATTACTGAAATTGAACAAAAAGTTTCCGAATTGATTTAGGTAATATTTAAAATAACAATAGTAATGAAATTGAACTTTTATGATGAGAAAAATGTCAGGGATGAGTTTCACTTTGAGTCCAACCTTGGTTTCTAATTTGATCCTAGTTACTGAATTCCTTTATTGAATTATTACCAAATTCTCTTTAGTATTCTTGTCCTAATGTCTTAGTGACAGAACCTTTAATTCCAAAATAACCCATAATTCCTTAGTGGGTTTAAAATTAGGATTAAGCTTTACAGTACAAAAATTCTCTTTTTAAACTGTTGTCTCTGCAACTAATTCAATTGGTTTCATGACCTGCATCTATCCCTAGACTACATTCTCATGAATTTATCATCTCAAGCATTCGTAAAGTCCACTTCCGTTTCAAATTACGAATCATAGAACATTTTAAAGTTGATCAGGCAATAAAAAGCATTAAGCACAGAGATGATAAAAATAATTCAATAAATTTATTCATATAACCAGGAGTCAATTCAGACAAATAAAGCTTTCATCTTGTTCCACTCATCCATAACAAATAGGGCTTAGTTACTCATTACAGAGATTAAAGAAGAATTACAAGAAGGATTCATGAATGATTCTTGACAAAACTCATTCAATGGTGTAGAACAGCCGTCTCTGAGCGTCTCTGCTAGGGTACAAGTCTCTGAGCTTCTCAATTGACAAAAAGATCCCTCAAAATTCAGAAAGACTCGGTTTTATGTATTCTTCAGCGCACCACGCGCCCCAGGCGCAAGACTTGCGCTTCAGGCGCATTAAAACAGAAGCAGTGGTGCCAAAACGCGATTCGAGCGCAGATGGCGCGCTTCAAGCGCACAACATCTTCTGTATGACGTATACTGCATATTTCAACTATTTTGATTTCTAATTTGGTTCTGGTGTCTTCATGAAAGTTGTAGCTATGGATCTTAGCTTTCATTTGCACTTGGTTTGACTCCAATTGGACATCTACAACTCCAGATATGGTAGAAATACTCCATGTAGGTCATGTTGATTTCTCACCAAAATTCAGCACTGCACGGAAAATAAGGAAATAACATAAAACCATAAAAATATCTACTTAATAAAGGAAATACGAACATAAACATGTTGTTAAATCTAAAAACTAAAATCAACAAAATATTTTAAATAACTCCTTAAATTAACTAATGATTTCCTATAAAGAAGACTAAAAACAATGACAAATATGCATATGATGAAGAGTTATCAGTACATTAATGTGCAAAATAAATGTGAACATTTCTATATTCATTACAAAAGGTATTCATTGTAAATAAGTACACAAATTTGTGGCAATATCACTACATGTTATACCAATTCTTAATGCTCTTAAATAATTTTTTTATAATTAATACCTAATGCATTTTGATCACATCAACACCTTGTCCATATAAGTAGTTCATCACTTTATTGCCTCCAAAGTGCATAAATCCATTATTCTTCCCATTCAAGGACATTCCACAGCTCATGTAGACGTGGATTGGTTCAAAACATTTCATGAGACCAGACCATATCTCACTTCCTAATTAATCTCCTCTATAATTTAAGCCATTTGACCCGACCATCCTCAAGTGCCATCGACCATGGTTTTGCTAATATACACCAAACCATTCCAAGTTATGTAAAAAAGTCACATGCAAAATACTAAAAAGTTGTGTCAGAACGAAGAACTAATGCAACAACACCATGAGGCAACTGTCCGAGAGGTTGAGCTTACTCAACAACTCAAGACATGGGAACAAAAAATAAGAAAGCATATGGAAGCTCAATACATGGAGCTTTGGCAGTAGTTACAGCTCTTGCGTGATAAAGTTACAAGGATCGAGAATAGTAGTATTTCAGAAAGCGGATCATTGACTCCTATGACAGAATGGGAGAGCCTTACAACCTCATCTCAACTTTTCAGAACCAAATAGTTATCGATGAAGCAAATGACTCATTGAGCTGTAAGATTTTTGCATGGACTGTAAGAATGTGCAAACGAATTGTCGGGTTGCCTCATTGATCAATCTTTAATTTTGAAGATTTTGATGCCAAGTTTGCAACTCTATTTTCCGCAAAGAGTGAGAAGCCTTTCTTAGTGGTCAACTTATTCAGTGTTCATAACTCATTCTTACCTAAAATACCTCTCACTTGCCCCAACTTCTATTGAGTTGAGCGTTAGAGTGTTTGCTGTACACCCCAATGGAAGTTGCACCACCATACTGTTGGAACCAAGTTGGTTCTTTCAATTAAAGTTTTGATGTTAACAAAAATATTTTTATGAAAATCGTATTTTGACTTCGAAGAAAAAATCAAAGGCTGTGCAAAATCAGAGGATGATACCACTAAAGGATACATCCAGAGGATGTCACCAGAGAATACCAGAAGATACCTCCAGAGGATACCAGAGGATATCATCAAAGGGAAGAAACAATAACATCATCAGATGATATCTTTCTTGGCCCAGATCAGAAGAAAGCAGAGTTCAGAAAGAGATTTGGTCCAGACCAGAAGGAAGCTTGTTAGAGGGAGACTTGCTCTAGACCAGAAGAAAACATAAGTCAGACTTGGTCCAAACTTAATCCTGAACAAAAGATAACATTGTCGTGAACATAAGACTCGGTCTAGACTTAATCCAGACTTGGTCCAGACTTAATCCAGACTTAGTCCAGACTTGGTCTAGACCAGAAGATAGCATGGTCCAAAACAAAAGACTTGGTCCAAACCAGAAGATAGCATGGTCTAGAACATAAAACTTGGTCCAGATCAGAAGATACAATGGTCCAGAACATAAGAATTAGTCCAAACTTGGTCCATACTTGGTCCAGATCAGAGGATAAATGTCCAGATTAAAAGATCAATTGTCCAAATTAGAAGATCAATGGTCCAGATCAGAGGATCACAAAATGGTACAGATCAGATCACATGGTCCAGAGTTGGTTGATATTAGAGGATCACATAATTGGTACAAATCAGATTACATGGTCCAGAGTTGGTCGAGATCAAAGGATCATAGAATTGGTACAGATCAGATTACTTGGTCCAGAGTTGATCGAGATCACAGGATTACAGAATTGGTACAGAACAGAATACATGGTCAAGAGTTGGTCGAGATCAGAAGATCATACGGTCCAAAATTTAAATCATGATGCAAATAAGTGAAGACTTGATTAAAATTCAAAGAAGACTTGATTAAATTTTGATAGAAATTTGATCAAAGTATTAAGAGGATTTGATTCAAAAAATCACTGAAGACTTGAAGAAATTCGAATGCAATGTAAAGCTTAAAAAGATATGATTTGAAATTAAAAGAATCAAGATTGGTCAACAGAATTTTCAAGTGCAATCTGAAGCTAAAAAGATACGATTTTAATTTAAGAGAAACAGGATTGGCCGACATAATTTTTGAAGGAAATCTGAGCAAGATTTATTTCGAATTTAACATTGGACAAAACCCTATTTGCAGCTATAAAAGGAAGCTTTAGGCATCAACATCAAGCATCGAAAAACACAAGAACTCAAGCTTCATATTCAACACAATCCGATAGTTCAAAAGAGAGAATAACTTGAGTGCAAAAGCAATATTTTCGAGAGAGAAATTCAGTGCAACAAAAGTGTGCAAGAATGGATGCAACAATCAGCTTTCCAGAAGCAAATTTGCAGAGTTCCAAACCTTGTAATCTAACCCGATAGTGGTATAGATTCCTTCTTCAATATGGGGTTGCACATTGGTAGGAAAAGACTTGACTTGTATAGTCAAGGTGTTGTTTTCATTCCTCAAAAGTCTGGGGTTGTCAGGCTGTTTGAGAAGACTAGCTTGGAGGGTCAGGTGCTATAATTCAAAGGTTTTGAATTAGTGGATTAAAGCCTTCAGGATGAAGGGACTGGATGTAGCCAAGTTAATGGTGAACCAGGATAAATCGTTGTGTTCTTATGCTGTTATTTTCCGCTGCTAAGTCTGATTATTGATTAATCAAGTAAGTCACATCAACATTCAACAAAACAACAAAAAGATTCAATGTTTGGCAAACACAATTCCTTCCCCTTCTCATATTTGCACCTTCAATTGGCAATAGAGCTCGGTCTCAAGAGTGACCACTTTACAGTGTTTGAGGAAAGATCTAAAGGTTCAACATGTATGGAATCAATGAAGAAGTTGTTGGAGGAAACATCAATACACCACCTATGTTTGACGAGGAACGGTTCGAGTACTAGAAGGACGGGCTGAAGAGTTTATTTTTTTCACAAGATCCCGAACTTTGGGACATGGTGGAAGATGGCTATACTGCTCCAGAATATGCTGATGGCGTTAAAATTCCCAAGAAAGATTTGGATGTTGACCAGAAGAAGATGTTCAAGTTGCATCACAAATCCAGAACGTTCATGATCAATGCAATCACATTCAAGGAGTTCGACAAGTGCACTAACAAAGATACAACAAAGAGCATCTATGATAGTGTGGTTATGACATACGAAGGTAGCATGCAAGTTCAAGAAGCAAAGGCCAACATTCTAGTCACGAAGTACGAGCTGTTCAAGATGGAAGAAGATAAAGAAATTGAAGCAATGTTTTCCAAATTTCAGACTCTGGTTTCGGGATTAAGAGTACTCAAGAAGAGCTATACCACTGCTGACCATGTGAAGAAAATCCTTAGAAGTCTGCCAACCAAGTGGAGACCAAAGGTCACTGCCATTCAGGAAGCAAAGGACTTGAACACTCTGAAGCTGGAAGAATTAATCACCTCCCTCAAGTAACATGAAATAGAGATGGAAGAAGATAAACCCAAGAAGAGGAACAAAACCCTAGCCTTAAAATCCAAACGGAAGAAAGTTCTAAAAGCAGAAACAGAAGCAGAATCAGAAGATAATGATTTTGAGGACCAGAATAAAAAACCAGAAGAAGAAGACATTGCCTTCATAACCAGGAAGGTTATGAAGATGTGGCAAAATAGAAAGAAGAAGTTTCCCCAGAGGTATTCCAAGCATTCCAACAGAGGAAAGGATGAACAAGACAAGAAGAGCATCATCTGCTATGGATGCAATGAACCTGGGCACATCAAGTCAGAATGTGAAAATCTGGAGAAAGGGAAAAATCAGAAGAAAGGCTCCAGACCTAAGAAGAAGAATCTGATGGCAACATGGGATGATTCTGATGAATCTTCTGAAGATGAAGAAACATAATTAGCAATGGTGGCTCACATAAATTCTGCCTCCGGATCCAACATTAAAACTGACTCTGGAAGTGAATCAGAAGAAGTAGAATTGGCACTGATGACTCATATTCATTCTGTCTCTAGATACGACACTGATGCTGACTTTGGAAGAGAATCAGAAGATGAAGAAGCAGAACTGGCACTGATGGCTTACACCAGCTCTGCCTCTGGATCCAACCCAGACTCTGATTCTGGAAGTGAATCAGAAACAGATCTGGCTTTGATGGCTCACACAAGCGCTGTCTCTGGATCCGATACAGAATCTGATTCTGGAAGCGAATCATCAAAAGATGAAAAATAGGTATTTTCTGAACTCACTAAATCTGATTTAATTACTGCGATGAATGATATTTTAACTATCAATAACAAACTTTCTTTAAAACTGAAAACACTTAGGGAAGAAAATAAAACACTAACCAAAGAAATTGATGTTTTAAAGAATCAAAATGCAGAATGTAGAACCGAAAATGCAACTCTTAAAACTGATATTGCTGAGCTTAAATCTGAAAACCTAACTCTAAAAAGTAATATTTGTTCAACATCAAATACTATATGTAATTCTGATATGCATGAACAAGTTTTGCAAGATTTTATTGTTATTGGTATGGAAAGAAGCAAATATGCTTCTATGATCTATGGAGTCAGTAACAATGGTAAAAGAGGCATAAGATTTGATGAAACTGTAACTGTAACTAAACCTATTTTCTCTGATGTTTCATGTGTTGTTTGTGCTAAGAAAGGTCACTCAAAATTGTCTTGTCCCATGATAAAATCAAGGAAAAACAAGAAACCTTTCAAGATTAACTAACTTGGACCCAATCAGATTTGGGTACCTAAAAATAAAATTATCTTTGTTGCAGATGTTCTCAGCAATCAAATTGAAACACCAGCCATGGTACCTGGACAGTGGATGCTCGCGACATATTACAAGAGAAAAGTCTATGTTCCAAGAACTAACCTTGAGCAAAGGAGGGACAATGGCTTTTGGAGGAAAGCAAAAAGGCCAAATAATTGGTCGAGGCACGATTGGTAATGGTACTTCTTCCTCTATTAAAGATGTACTACTAGTTAAAGGTCTTAAGCATAATTTATTAAGTATTAGTCAATTAAGTGATAGTAATTATGATATTATAATCAAAAAAGATGCAAAGCTATTAGTCAAAAGGATGGATCAATACTCTTCACAGGTTATAGGCAAAACAATATTTACAAGATAAATCTCTTTAGTCTAGAGAAACAAAAAGTTAAGTGTCTAGTGTAACACCCCGAACCCCACTGTTATCGACAGTGCTTTTAATGTAACACCCCGACCATTCAGCGTTATCGGCGGTGCTACCGTAACATCCCGATCCTTCAGCGTTATCGGCGATGTTACTCGGTCTTCTCACTCCCCCTAACCACCCCGTGGAAATAGTGAGTTTTTGCCAGAGTTAGTCAAGATAAGTGGATCACAGAATTGGTACAGATCAGATTACATGGTCCAGAGTTGGTCGAGATCAGAGAATTACAGAATTGGTACATATCAGATTACATGGTCCAGAGTTGGTCGAGATCAAAAGATCATTCGGTCCAGAATTTAAATCATGATGCAAATCAGTGAAGACTTGATTAAAATTCAAAGAAGACTTGATTAAATTTTGATAGAAATTTGATCAAAGTATTAAAAGGATTTGATTCAAAAAATCACTGAAGACTTGAAGAAATTTGAATGCAATGTAAAGCTTAAAAAGATATGGTTTGAAATTAAAAGAATCTAGATTGGTCAATAGAATTTTCAAGTGCAATCTGAAGCTAAAAAGATACGATTTTAATTTAAGAGAAACATGATTGGCCAACAGAATTTTTGAAGGAAATCTGAGCAAGATTTATTTCGAATTTAAGCTTGGACAAAGCCCTATTTGCAGCTATAAAAGGAGGCTTCAGGCAGCAACATCAAACATCGAAAAACACAAGAACTCAAACTTCATATTCAACACAATCCGAGAGTTCAAAAGAGAGAATCACTTGAGTGAAAAAGCAATATTTTCTAAGTGTTTTCGAGAGAGAAATTCAGTGCAACAATCAGCTTTCTAGAAGCAATAAAAGTGTGCAAGAATCGGTGCAGCAATCAGCTTTCCAGAAGCAAATTTGCATAATTGACTTACTCACAACTGAACAATTCACGTTGAATAAAAATAGTCACAATTGTTTCAGATAAAGATTTTTCATTGCAACAACAAAGTTCCAAGAAGAAAGGAAAAATAAATAAAACCTAAGTTGATGAAACTCTAAATTGAGAATGATCGGGTATTGAAGACCCACAGGTGGCATCAAGCGTCACTGTTTCCGATCAACAATCCAAATCGTTGCTTTGCCATGTCATCGACATTGTTGCAATTCTCGAGCAACTTAAAACTCTAAGAACCTGGGGCATAAGCATGGTCCACAATAATAGTAAATAGTCACAATCTAAAAACAACATATATATATATATATACAAAAATATAAAGCACGAAACCATAACATATCATGGTATCAAGTGATAAACAAATCATTCATATATATATCATACAACAAACATGACTCATGTGACAAAGCACCGTAATGCAATGATTATATGCC
The DNA here is from genome assembly GCA_037974295.1 of Cicer cuneatum. NCBI lineage: Eukaryota > Viridiplantae > Streptophyta > Magnoliopsida > Fabales > Fabaceae > Cicer > Cicer cuneatum. The sequence goes on along the minus strand of JBBPBO010001986.1, from coordinate 32,085,501 downwards.
ATTGCTCATGATTCTAGAATTTCAAAACCCCTCTCAAGGGGCGTAAATCATAAATGTACAACGTCAACATAGACTAGTACTATTTACAAAGGTACAATCTCAATACAAACTAACACAATTTATTATGGTGCAATATCAACACACACTAGCCCTATTAAAAAAACCTCGTCAGGATAAGGTGGACCATCAGAACACCTGGAACCACCTCATGGCCTTTCATGGTCACCACTAACTATGAAATGAATGGGAATACTACGACTCTTTCGCATTAATTGTTATGTAATTGCAACTATTAAAAGACTTTACTTTTAACACTCATTAAATGTTAATAATGTTTCAACACTTTTTCACAAAGCATACTCATGACATATTATAACCAATAAGATTCATAACACATAGTAAACACATATGATATCAGTTATGAATACATGATCACATCGAATACATAAACAATCATGTGCATATTTATTTTCACATTATTATGTAAATGCAACTATTAAAAAACTTTACTTTTAACACTCATTAAACGTTAATAATTTTTCAACACTTTTTCAAAAAGCATACTCATGACATATTATAACCAATAAGATTCATAACTCATAGTAAACACATATGATATCAGTTATAAATACATGATCACATCGAATACAAAAACAATCATGTGCATATTTATTTATCTGCAAGAATACTTATGTTTTTGATGAAGACAAAGACCAAGCAAAGTGATCAAGATGAAGTCAACAATCAAGTCAACTATTGTCAATATGCTAGAAGACTTAGAGTTTAAGGTATATGATGAAATCTAATAATGTTATATTTCAAATGCACATGAGAACCTTATATTTTTAGCATATGCATCAAAAGAATTTTCAAAATGTCAAAATACATAAACAATGTTTGAAAATTAAGTTTTTGACAAATTTCATACCTTATCTCAAGAATATGAACTATTTCGTATGCAGCCCGAATAATCTATTCTAGACTTATAGAAAAGATTTTCTCATCTAACCAACCACTTGACGACATTTTGCAAGATTTTCACTAATGATGAATTGAACCTTAAAGTTCTAAGATCATTAACAAAGGCATGGCAACCTAAAATAATGGCAATTTCCGAAAAGAAAAGCCTATCGAAGATGTCTCTTTCAGCACTTTTCGGAAAGCTTCAAGAACATCAAATCGAACTTGGAAGGCTAGAAAAGAATGAAATTCAAGAAAAGAAGCCAAAGAGCATTGCCTTAAAAGCGGAGTCAAAAGAGCAAATCGATGATGAGAATTCAGATGAAGATGAGAACATCACCTTCCAAGTAAAGAAATTTCGTAAGTTTCTTCAAAACAATAAAACTTTTAAGAAAAGGAATACTTTAAGGAAGAAGGATGTCTCCACTTCAAGTCAAAACTTCACTTGTTTTGAGTGTGGAAAGCAAGGGCACATAAAAGCGGAGTGTCCAAATATTGTCAACAAAAGTGCTCACAAGAAGAAAGAATTCAAAAAGGCCTATATAGTATGGGAGGACAATGAAGTCACTTCATCCTAAAATTCGGAAAATGACGAAAGTGCAAATGTTGCCTTAATGGCTTCACATTAATCCGACGAAGAAGAAGAGGTTTGTAACAAAAATTCTTTTTATAACGATGTTCAAAATGCAATAGAAGAATTACTTATGGAGTGTAGAATTTTGTGCAAAACGGTGTCAACACAAAAGAAACAAATTTCATCTCTTAAAGAGAAAATTGACACTATGGAAAGAGATTTTGAAAAATTAAAATAGAGTTCTACATGCAATTAGTGTGATTCTCTTTCTTTTAGAATTGTCCAACTAGATAGAGTCATTGAAAGATATGAAAAATGACAAGTTGGATTGGAAAGTGTTCTTAAAATGCAAAGATATTCAAATGACAAAAGTGGTCTTGGTTATTCAAAATTTGACAAACCAAGTATCAGTAAAACCATCTTTGTTAAAGCTAGTGATCAATCCAACAAAAAGAAAGTTATAGCTATTCAAAATTATCATCACTAATCTAAAAAGAATTTCGTTCAAAAGAAATCTCTTATGCCAAAATATAGAACTAAATCTATTTCTACATGCTTTTATTGTGGTCTAAATGGCCACACACCTAATGCTTGTTATTTTAGGAGTTTTGGTGTTCCAAATGGGCATTATGTGTAGGTCAAGAAAGGTACTAATCCTCAAGGACCCAAAGCACTTTGGGTACCTAATAAATTATGATTTTGTTTTGTAGGTATGCATAAAAAGTACCTCTAATATATGGTACTTGGATAATGGATGTTCAAAACACATGACCGGTGACAAAACAAATTTTTTAGCACTTACTCTTGAATCAAAAGGCTATGTGATGTATGGAGATAACAACAAGGGAAAAATTTTGGGCATTGGAAAAATTGGTGCTGCTCCATCTCATTCAATTGAAGATGTTCTATATGTTAAAGGATTAAAGCACAACCTTATTAGCATTAGCCAACCTTGTGACAAGGGTAACAAAATAACTTTTAACAAGGATGAATGCATTATCCGAAATGAGGTATCAAATGAAATCCAGTTTGTTGGTAAGCATTTTAAAAATATATTTATAATTAATCTTGATGATTTGTCTTTAAGAATGAAATGCCTTATGGTAAGCGACAACAATGATGCAGGGCTATGGCATAAAGGATTTGCACATATCCATATGGATCATTTAAACAAGTTAGTCAAGCATGAACTTGTTGTGGGCTTACCAAAGATGAAATTTATTAAAGACAAATTATTTGATGCTTGTCAAAAGGGTAATCAAACTAAGGTTTCCTTCAAACCCCAAAAACATTGTATCAACTTCATGACCACTTTAATTGTTACATATGGACTTGTTTGGTCCATCAAGAACTAAATGTCTTGGTGGAAATTCATATGGACTAGTAATTCTTGATGATTTATCAAGGTTTATTTGGACCTTATTTTTGGCAAATAAAAATGAAGCTTTTAAAACATTTAAAAATTATGCCAAACTAGTCCAAAATGAATGAACAACCAAGATTGTATCAATAAGAAGTGATCACGGAGGAGAATTTCAAAATGCTTCTTTTGTAGAATATTGTGAAGAAAATGGAATCTTCCATAACTTTTCTGCACCAAGAACACCTCAACAAAATGGAGTTGTTGAGAGAAAGAACATATTATTGGTAGAACTTGCAAGGACCATGCTAAGCGACTCAAGTTTAACAAAATACTTTTGGGCAGATGTTGTAAGTACAACTTATTATGTATTCAATCGGGTAATGATTCGACCAATCTTAAAGAAGACTCCATATGAACTCTATAAAGGTAGAAAGCCAAACATCTCTCACTTTCACATATTTGGATGTAAATGCTTTGTGCTGAATAATGGTGGAAAATCTTGGAAAATTCGATGAGAAAGCCGATAAAAGTATCTTTATTGGTTATTCCTTATCAAGTAAAGCTTTTAGAATTTTCAATAAAAGAACTTTATTAGTCGAAGAATCTATGCATGTATCATTTGATGAATCTAACCCCTCAAAAGAAGATAAAATTGTTTCTTGTGATGATCATGATGATGATTTTATAAGTGATGATATAAGCAAGGACAATCAAGTTGATAAATCAATTCAAAGGAATGAAATCAATATAGAATAGCAAGATCAACACAATGATCTCCCTCGAGAATGGAGAACCCATCGTGATCACCCAATTGATAACATTATAGGTGATATCAAAAAAGAAGTTACTACAAGGCTAAATCTCAAATATGCTTGTTTGAATATGGCATTTGTCTCTCAGATAGAACCTTATAAGGTAGGTGAAGCCCTTAAGGACGATCAATGGATACTTGCCATGCAAGAATAACTAAACCAGTTTGAAAGAAACAAGGTTTGGGAACTTGTTCCAAATCCTGGCAATAAACACATCATTGGTACCAAATGGGTGTTTAAGAATAAATTAGATGAAAATGGTATAGTTGTTCGAAACAAGGAAAGGTTGGTCGCTCAAGGATACAACCAAGAAGAAGGGATCGACTTTGATGAAACATTAGCTCCGGCAGCAAGGTTAGAAGCAATCCATTTATTACTTGCTTATGCTTGTTCTATGAATTTTGAATTATTTCAGATGGATGTCAAGAGTGTTTTCCTGTAAATGGTTACATCAATGAGGATGTCTATGTCAAATAGCCACCCAGCTTTGAAGACTTCAAGAATCCTTCACATGTATTCAAATTAAAGAAAACCCTTTATGGTTTGAAACAAGCTCCAAGAGCTTGCTATGATAGGCTAAGTAACTTTTTGTGTGAAGAGGATTTGAAAAGGGTAAAGTAGATACAACTTTGTTCATTATGTAAGGAGAATTTGAAATTTTCATGATGGGTAAGTTAAATTATTTCCTTGGACTTCAAATCAAGCAACTCAAGAATGGCATTTTCATCAATCAACCAAAGTAATGTAACGAACTATTAAAAAGATTTGAGATGGAAAACAATAAAGAAAGTGCAACTCCTATGGGCTCCAGAACTTATGTAGATAAAGATGAATCTGGTAAATCAATAGACATATCAAAGTATCGAGGTATGATTGGTTCTCTTTTATATGTAACGGCCAGTCAGCTAGATATTATGTTCAGTGTCTGTTTATGTGCAATGTTTCAGGCAGATCCTAAGGAATCACATCTTGTAGTAGTAAAGTGAATAATGAAATATATGTAGGGATCAACCAATGTTGGCTTATGGTATCCAAAAGGTAGTTTATGCAATCTTGTTAGTTATTCTGAATCAAACTATGCAGGATGTAAAACAGATCGAAAAAGCACAAGCGGCACTTGCCATATCTTAGGTAATGCATTAGTGTCATGGTCTTGTAAAAAGCAAGCATGTGTGGCTCTAATCACTGTTGAAGTAGAATACATAGCAATAGGCAGTTGTTGTGCACATATTCTATGGCTCAAGCAACAATTATGTGACTATAAACTTGATCTCGGATGCATCCCTATAAGATGTGACCATACTAGTGCTATCAATATCACAAAGAACCCAGTTATGCATTCTCAGACAAAACATATTGACATACGCCATCACTTTCTGCGCGATCATGTTCTCAAAGGCAATGTTGAAGTTATGTTTGTGGATACACATAATCAATTAGCAGATATCTTCACAAAGCCTTTGCCTAGAGATTCATTCTATAAGATTCGAAGAGAACTTGAGATTCTAAATGAAAATGATCTCTAAATACAAGGTACTGATGCTTTGTAAGTAATTCCATTTAAATTCTTAAATCTTCATCCTCACTGGATGTTTTGATAAACTGAATCTTTTGATGTATATAAATCTTCATCCTCAACCAGAGCGTAGTCGAATACAAATTTGAATTTTTCTGTATATAAATATGTTTTTGATAGATTTAGGTCACTTTTACTAAACTTCAGTAGCCGAATATAGAAAATCATTCATTTCCATTTCTCCAAAATCTCATCCAAACTTACATGCAAACATTACCAAATCTTTAACCCATCATCAATTGCATCTAAGTTGCTTCAAAATCAAAACCCCAAAATCCCCAAATTTTTCCCAAATCCGAAAAACTTCATCTTCTTCAAGCTTTACCATGGATGCATAAAAAGAGGAACCCAAACCAAGCATGATGCAATAGGTCCTTCAAAACAGAGGGCTAAGAATGACAATGTTGCAGACCTCTCCAGATTATTCATACACCTGAAGAAATCGTCCGGTTCAGAACCTTCTACCTAGATAAGAAGTTAATCACTCTCAAATATGGTACACTTACATCCTTTTCAGCCTTTAAATTTCCTGAGTTACTTAAGACACAACATTTGGAACCCTTCATAAGTTATAATTGGTCCAATCTATGCTGACTTAGTTAGGGCATTTTACTGCAATCTTAAGAAAGAGGGCTTGAAACTGAAATCTCAAGTAAAAGGAAAATACATTGAGTTAGATACTCAAACCATTGGAAAGGTTCTGCAGTTACCATATGAAGGTTAGAAACTTTGGCCTGGAAATTTGTGTGAATTGGAAAATGTTACTAAGTATGATGCTTATGTTTCATTGTGTCGTTTTGATAAAAATACCATGGAAAGGAAATGGGCACATACTAGTTTTGGGATTGCTAGACAGCGGTATGGTGTTGGAAATTTGACTGTTGAAAATCGGCTGTTGCATTATTTCCTCAGTTATATTATGGTCCCTAAAGCAGGAAATTATTCGCAAATAATTGAATTTGAGCTTCAGATTATATTCTTTATGCTAGAAGGAACTGATCTCAATTGGTCCTATTTTGTCTGCTCTGTTATGCTTGCTTCAAAAGATGCCATAGGTTTACCATATGCAAAAAAGATCACAAGGATATTGGATCATTTTATGGTGCATTTCTCAGGTGAAGTCATGTATACACCTTCCAAAGAGAATGTTTTGGACTTGAACGTATTGCCAAGTATGAAGATTGTGTGGAGCGAGCCACTTCAAACGTATGTTCATAAAAGCGATCTTGGACAATCGTCTACAGTTGCTCAGGATGATGTTGAAGCAGAAGCAGAAGAAATGGCGTCGGATGATGGTCATGTGTCAAATCGCATGGTTATGGTCATATGTCAAAACGGATGATCCAATGTAGTCTGTTGCTGTAGTTTCTAATTATTTTCTTTAAAACACTTCATTTTATGTTATCTATAACTTTTTTGCCAATGGTTTGTAAAAATTGCTTATGTTGACTTAGACATCATTTTTCATAATTTATGGCTTTTCTCATGCTATCTTATGTGATGTTTGTTAGTCTCTATATACTTTGGATACTTGTTATATGTATGAATACTTGTCTGTTATGTTTTCTTCCTTTTTGATCACGTCAAAAGGGGGAGAAAAATGGTATAGATGCTATTGTTGTTAAAAAATTTAGGTTTTCAAAACTTTCAACACATGATGATAGCATGAACTCTAATCCAAAGGGGGAGTAAGCATAAATTAAGAGGGAGAAATTGAAACTCTTTGAAATTTCAACAACAACAAGGTTTTGTCATCATCAAAAAGGGAGAGAATGAAAATGTGCAAAAATACTTATGTTTTTTATGAAGAAAAAGACCAAGCAAAGTGATCAAGATGAAGTCAACAATCAAGTCAACTATTGTCAATATGCTAGAAGACTTAGAGTTTAAGGTATATGATGAAATCTAATAATGTTATATTTCGAATGCACATGAGAACCTTATATTTTTAGCAGATGCATCAAAAGAACTTTCAAAATGTCAAAATACATAAACAATTTTTGAAGATTAAGTTTTTGACAAAAGCTAAAGTTGTATTCGACTACATATATGTGTAGATGAATACAGATGAAGTTAGTAGCAAAAACTGCACATCTATATTCGACTACAACATGTATCCAAATACAAACATAAGTCAATAGCTAAAATAGCATTTTAGTATTCGACTACATGATGTCGTAGCCGAATACAAATACCAAGTCAGTAGCTAAAATAGCATTTTTGTATTCAACTACAAGTTGTTGTAGCCGAATACAAAATCAATTCAGTGGCAAAATTCACTCATCTGTATTTGACTACAAGGTTTCGTATTCGAATACATGCTTTAAATTGTTTGAAAAATCTGAACGTTACAGAGGTGTATTCGACTACACATAGGCTGTAGCCGAATACAACTGCGAAGCAATGTGATTTTTCAGTTCATAATGATTCTGGATCATTGCATATATTCATCAAACCTCTAGGAACAAATGCCACTGATCTGAAGTGATGTTTTAAGAGTATAAATACCTTTTAGGCTCGAGTTTAATCACAACACTTTCACAAAAATTCAGAACATTCTTTGAGAAATTTTAAAGATCCATTAAGAGTCAAACTTTCATATTTCAAGTGCATATTGTTTTACATTTTCATATCATTGAGAAAGGTTCTCTTGCTGCACTTGAAGTACAATAGTATTGGATTGTTATCATTGTACAAAGAAAGATCAACTGTATATTCATTTAAGGTCAATCAAAATCATTCAAGTTATTATTGAACAAAGTGGTGTACTTTCTTCAAGTATTGTAATCTAAGATAGTGGTGTGCTATCTTAGGGAGAGTGTTTGAAGTCTGTAATAGAAGTCTTAGAGTTAGACTTGTACTTCTTCTAACATTAGTGGAAAATATCTTGTAGTGTGCAAGAGGACTGGATGTACCCTTGGTTATAAGGGGAGCAAGGATAAATTCTGTGTTCTTTATTTTTCAGCCATTTACACTTTACTTCACATATCATAAATCAGAAAAATAAACTACTAAGTCTCTAAAAACCAGAAAATTTCTAAACACCTAATTCACCCCCCCCCCCTCTTAGGTGCGTCTCTGAACTTACATCTTTCACATCAATTATTATGTAAATGCAACTATTAAAAGACTTTACTTTTAACACTCATTAAACATTAATAATTTTTCAACACTTTTTCATAGAGCATACTCATGACATATTATAACCAATAAGATTCATAACACATAGTAAACACATATGATATCAGTTATGAATACATGATCACATCGAATGCATAAACAATCATATGCATATTTAGGCTAAATAGCACCCGTGGTCCCTTAACTTAATTTCAGTTAACGTTTTAGTCCTTTATCTTTTGTTTTTTCCCGATTTGGTCCTTTATTTTAATTTTAAGTGACAATTTGATCTTTTATGTTTTAAAATGTCAACAATATTATCCTTTTTTTTTTACAATAAATTAAAAAGTTCATCAAAATTTTCAACCAAAACCCATAAAATTAATTATATTCTTTAATTTAATACAAATTTTATCAAATTCGTAACTCAAATATTCAAATAAACTCATATTTTCATTTTTTATTTGATGTTGTTAGAGATGGAATTTTAAAAATCAAATAAAGAATAAAAATATGAGTTTATTTGAATATTTGAGTTACGAATTTGATGAAATTTGTATTATATTAAAGAATATAATTAATTTTATGGGTTTTGGTTGAAAATTTTGATGACTTTTTTGAATTTTTGTAAAAAAAAAGGATAATATTGTTCACATTTTAAAACATAAAAGATTAAACTGTCACTTAAAATTAAAATAAAGGACCAAACAGGAAAAAACGATAAAGGACTAAAACGTTAACTGAAATTAAGTTAACAGACCACGAGTGCTATTTAGCCGCATATTTAATTATCACTCTGCACAAAGAACATGCATACAAACACCTTTCATTTTCATTGTACCTTAAACCAATCCATTGACTGAATTAATACAAGTTTCTAAAATAACCCCAAAATTAACCCTAGGTTCGGCTACTATTGAAATCAATTCGGGTTTGACGTTCTCTTAGATTTTCTTACATAATTTTGGTTATCTAACTTCAAAAAGACTTTGGATTAGGCCCTTAGGTGCCAACGAATTTCAAATTCTTTTCAAAATACTTATGTCATACTTTGAAAATTTCTAATCCTTTTTTTCAAAATTATTAAATTTCAACTCAAATCTTTGTCTTTAACAACGTAAGACAAAATATTTTCTTAACATAAAAATCTTACATTAAACTTCTCATAAACATTTTTCTCAAAGAAAACAAAATGTTAAAACCTCTTCCTTTGACATAAAGGGACTATTTTAAAATTATCACACACATAAATCTTTGAACACTTTAAAATTCTTCAAGATTAGGGCTTTTCCAAAATTTCAAAATTTACTTTGTTATAACTTAAAAAAAATTAGGATTTTATCCTTTTAATATCATAAGTTAGTTAAACATTTTAGTATTTATCATTTTTAAAAACTTTTATAGGGTTTTCAAATTCATTTTGGCAAACTAATGAATTGATCATTGACAAGTTCTATTTTCACAAAAACTCCAATTTTTAGGGTTTTCCCATCATGATCAATGGACCAATTTGAATTTTTCAAAAACCCTAACCTAATTGTTCTAAAGACATCAACACACTTAGGCTATACAAATTTTTCCTTATTTGTAACTTAGACATTCTCACACATTCATATTTGATTTCAATAATCAATTATATGATTAATGAGAATGTATTGAACTTGTTTAGACATTTTCTTATTTGGAACAACTTGAACTTCCCCACCATGATATAAGGTCATGCACGATCTGATTAATGAGAATGTACTCTTGGGATGTTTTGTATGTAATGTATTTATTATGTCATGTATGCAATGCATCCTTCATTCATAACAATTATAAACAACTTAGCAATATACTAAATCTGTGATAATTTAATCCCATGTCCTTAATTATAAACAATTACAATTTTTTTCTCAAAATTATGAGATTTCCTAAATTACTAACACAACAATCAAGCAACAAGCAAACAAACAACATGCATGGAAATTTAAAATCATTTGGGTGCAGATTCAAAAAACCTATATGCAAAAAATTTCATTTCTCTCACATCTAAGTTCTTGTAACTCATAAAATCCCCAAAAGAATTTCTGACACGAAGTAAAGGATTTCAGTGATTAAACTCCTATAACCCTCATGCTAAACTAAGTTAGTGCAACATAACTCATAATTTCTATGGAAGTTCTTCCCTTCGATATAGGTTGATTTGGAGTAGTTATCTACTTTCTCAGCTCTTTACCTCTTCAATCTTTGCATCTTGCTCCAATTGTTTTTGAGTTTTTCCTTGTTGTTACTTGTCTTCTCTTCAATGTGATTTGGTCGATTATCGGATCTTGAGAGGAAGAAAGGGACATGCCATGGGTTGGAAAAGTGTAAAAGACTTTAGAGACTTTTATCTTTGAAGGATGCTGAAAAGAAGAAGAAAATTGATGGAGACGATGAACAGTAACAGTGTTGGTGTTTTCAGAATGTTTTGAGAGAAAGTGGAATTTGTTGGTAGAAAAGAGGGTGCAGACAGTGGGGAAATAAATTGATGTTTTTGTTAGTTAAGGGTACACGAGAGAGAGAGAGAGAGAGAGAGAGAGAAAGATAAATGTGGCATGTTCTTTCTTTGCCACTTGGATTTGTTAATTCTACTACTTTCCTATTATATCCTTGATCCTAATTTAATATTACTAAAAAAATACAACATTAACAATTACTAAAATTTTAGAAATTCTAACTAATACTTATATTTTATAAATATTTCAAAAGTAGTGAGATGGTTGTTACAAAAGTGGTATTTTATTTTGATTTAAAAGATTACCGAGGACAAAAAAGTATAATGTTCCTCGCACACATAGACAATCGGATTCAGAGGCAGCAAACAATGAAAGCATAAATAATTGGACACATAGATGTATCCTGGTTCAGCACTAACTTGGCTACATCCAGTCCCCTCATTTAGAAGGCTTTAATCTACTAATTCAAATACCTTGAATTACAAAACACCTAACCCTCCAAGCCAGTCTTCCCAAATAGCCTGACAACCTCAGACTTTTGAGGAACTAACCACTTTGACCCTACAAGCCAAATCTTCTCATAATACCCTGACAACCCCATATTGAAGAAGGAATTAAACCACTATCGGGTTGGCTACAAAAGATTGGAGCTTTAAGTGTTTACTTCTAACAAAGCTGATAATAATAATAACCCTCACACTATAAAAAAAATTCTTTGAAAATATTTCTCATTCGAACAAATGTTTTTCTCTTTGAACTCTAAGATGAATTTGGAATTTTGAGCTTGAATTCTTATACTCTGTTATGATTTTCGACGATCTTCTTCTTCAGCCTTGAGTATATATTTATAGATAAAATTAGGGCTTCAATTTAGTCCTTATTTAATTCTAAACTGTATCTTCATTCCTAACTTACTCAATAATGATCTTATTCAAAAATAATTCTGAACAAGATACTTTTTGATAATATGTTCTTTAGCCAATTCTTTATTTCTGAATCAAATTTGAGCAGTTCTACTAGATTGATTTTGTTCGTAGTTTGTTCATATTGAGGTTGTAAATTCTTCAGATTGATACTGTTCATATTTTGTTGTAGAAAAATCTTGATCAAATCTTCTTCAAATCTTGACCATATCTTTTGTTCATCTTGGTCAAAGATTTTCTTCAATTATAAATGTGAATAAAATCTTATTTAAGATTTTCTTCAATTATAAATCTTCTTTCATACTCTGTGAAGTCAAATATATTGTTCTTATAAAATACTTTTGTTAACATCAAAACTCTTAGCATAAAACCAATTTGTTTCCAACACAACATACTATGTTGGCAATAATGTCGTCGATATTTAATTTTATGGAACATCATTCGATGCATCTTGCATATGAAGCTATGCTCGGTAGACTTGTTCAATATAGGTGGATGTATCCTTTTGAAAGATTCAAGGGTGATTTGAAGCGATTAGTTAAAAATAAGCCTAGAGTTGAGGGATCAATATGTGCATTTTACTTGAATCGAGACTCACATTTATGATCTCATTATTTCAACCACATGATGTTGACTCAAAAAATAGAAGAAATGAAATTCATGCTAGAAGTAAAAGTCATTCGTCGGTCTTATCAATCATTAATCTTCTTGATCGCCATTATGGAAAAGAGAACGACTATTGTTTGACAGGTCTAGAGTTGTAGTAAGCTCAAGTACAATTGTCGATTACTTTCATTAAAGTTAGACCATACATTGAGTACGTCAATCAAATATATGTTTATTTTAATTTTATATGACATTTAAGTTATATGGCATTGACTAACTTCTTGAATTGTTACATATAAGGGATATACTAAATAGGCAAACCTTCATGAACAACAATCTTTTGTTATATACATGCCTATTTTCTAGAATGGTTTAAGCAATAACTATTAATCGTCAAACTGACTAAAGTAAACAATCATTTGATAAACTTATCTAAAGGTCCTCAGAGACTTGTCAATGAATTTCACACTTACTATGTGAATGGATATAAATTTTAGACTCAAACAAAGACAATGGGCATAAAAACAATTAACAACGATGTTTACGTCATGAGTTACACAAGGTGGTGAATATGACTTCTATGGCGTGATTAAACACATTTATTAATTGACTTACAATTATTTAGACCACACAAACAAAGTTATGTTATTTTATTGTGAGTGGTTTGACCCATCTAACAGATGGACAAGAATTGATTCAAAATACGAAAAGATTGACCCGTTCGTTATGGCACATAATGTTAGACAACTGTATTATGTTCCTTATCCTTCAATTCAACCACACAAGCGGCGATGGTGTGTTGCAATCAAGACAAACCCAATGGGTCACATTGAAACAATAACAAACATTTCAGATGAAGAAACAACTTTTTATGATAATGAAATGTCACATGTTAATGAAGAAATTGAAGTTGAACTAGTCACTTGTGTGTAACACTAATATATGTAATCATTTTAATATGTGTAGTGCATGAGAAGACATAATTATAAAGACATTATATTATTAATTTTGCTCAAATTTTATTATTGTTTTTATGTTCTATATTATTTATCGATATATGAATTTTGTTATTTTAATATAACAATTTTATTTATTTGCTGAAAGTTTTTATAAAGGTAAGGGTAAGTCTAAGGCCAGCCAAAGGCTTTAGGAGAGTGAAGTATGTTTTTAAAGTGGTGGATCTAGACCTTTTCGAACAATATGCCGCTATGTCAAATACATCGACTCAAACTCCACCCCCTTATAATATTCCATCTACCATGACATTTCTATTTTCCACATACTCCACTTGTATACAATACTAGTACTCTACTGCGTCCCACATATACATCTTCTTTCGGACACACTACTACTCCATAGTAACCTCCACATACATCTACATCCCCTATATTCCACATTGATCGATATATTGTCTAATTTTTCCTGTACAACAAGAAAAATCAGGCCAATCCTTCATCCTAATACCTGATTTGCGCCCTACACAATCAGGCTTTCCATACCAACTACAACATCATTAACAACAACGACGACAACAAGAGTAGGAACAACAACAACATGGATAAGAGGAAGCGGAGGAGGAGGAGCAAGAACGAGGATCGAATGACTAACGAGTTGTTAAACACTCTAATGGAAGATATTTAACTTGGCCTTCTAGAAACTCATAAGTAAGTTTGCTATTTATTTTGAATACTTCATTTAATTTAATTTAATTTAATTTACTATTTACTATTTTAAGTTAATGCTTTAATTTTGAACGTTGGGGTGTCTATTTCATGTACACATTATTGAGGGAATATTAGTGGATTGTGCTTCAAATACAAATTTCCAATACACTATATATGTGAGTCCATTACATTAAAAATTATGATTTTCTTTTGTAAGACTCAAAACTGTTATAAGGGTAAGGGTAAGTCTAAACAAAGACTTTAGGAGAGTGAAGTATGTTTTTAAAGTGGTAGTTCTAGACCTTTTCAAACAATATGCCGTTATGTCAAATACATCGACTCAAACTCCACCCCTTTATAATATTGCATTTACCACTTATCCTAAAGATATTTCTATTTTCCATATATTCTACTTGTATATTCCACCCCTTATAATTTTGCACTTGTACATTTTTATTTTACATCGACTCAAACTCCACCTCGTTATAATATTTCATATACCATGACATTTCTATTTTCCACATACTCCACTTGTATACACTACTAGTACTCTATTGCGTCTCACATATACATTTTCTTCCGTACGCACTACTACTCCATTACAACCCCCCATGTACATCTACATCCCCTATATTCCACACTGATCGGTATATTGTCTAATTTTGGTTGTACAACAAGGAAAATCAAGCCAAACCTTTATCCCAATACCCGATTTGCGCCCTACACAATTAGGCTTTCCGTACCAACTACAATAGCATTATTAACAACAACGACGACAACAAGAGCAGAAACAACAGCAATATGAATAAGAGGAAGCAGATGAGGAGGAGCAAGAATGAGGATCGAATGAGTAACAAGTTGTTAAACATTCTAATGGAGGATATGTAATTTGGCCTTCTAGAAACTCATAAGTGAGTTTGCTATTTATTTGAATATTTAATTTAATTTACTATTTTAAGTTAACGCTTTAATATTGAATGTTGGGGTGTCTATTTCATATACACATTATTGAGGGAATATTAGTGGATTGTGTTTCGAATACAAATTTCCAATACGCTATATATGTGATATGTGAGTCCATCACTTTAAATATTATGATTTTGTGTTGTAAGACTCAACTTTTTCAAACAATTTTTTAATATATTGAACTCTATTCAACACCCCCCCCCCCCACCCCCCACACTAGATTTTGTTGCAAATTATTTCATGAGTAACACGATGGTGACCAACACTAGAACTGTGTATGAATCATATTTCTCTTCTCAAGCTTCAAAAGCCTCATCATCACCTAGGTCTATTTTCCCTTTCATGCCCAACATTTATCAATAAAGTGTATATTTCTCACAATTCCAGCGTTGGACCTTTCTTTTATTAAAGCCTTTTAACCATTTATTTTATCTTACAGACCCTCATTATCTCTTGGAATATCTATATATATCATCATTCTTTGTAGAATTCTTCGAGAACTACCCATTCCGTCATTTCTTCCACTTTTTCTTTTATTCACCACCTTTCTTGCTCACATGAGCTTGTAGTGCTTGACCTACAACAACCTTTTCTTCACTTCTTTCATCCTTTCATAATTCCCTAGCCTACAGGGAACTGTCAAGCTCTTCAAAACTCGTTGTTGCAATGTTCTTAGACTCTTTCATAGCACGTACACTAACCATCAATATGTCTGAGTTCGTGATTTTTTAAAGATTCGTAAACTATGATAGGGAGGACTCAACATTTATGGAGGCATAAAGCCAACTATGAAGTATTACTTTTAAAAATATATATATAATTTGACCTTTCATACTTTTTGAGATATGCAAAATATTTTAACTAAGTAGTCAATTATGTATCTTTTTATCCTTACAAGACCTTTTATTATTCCTTGTAATTAAATTTCTTATTTTTAGGCCTAAACCTACCTAAAAATAATAATCTTTTTTTGAGAGATCTAAAGTGTTTGGTTTACCATATTGAACCTTAATTAGACTGCCTTGACTATAAATAATTTTTTTTTATCTAATTAAAAACTATAAAAATTCATTAAAGGTTAGTTTAGTTGGTCACAACGTGACTCAGATATCACAAAAATGTGATTTTTAATTTTGTTTCGATATAAAAATATGTTAGTGAAGATTTTTTTTTAAGAATGAAGAATTTATTATTACAATATAGCTGAGTTTCTATGACCAATTTCCCTAAATTTCTACTTCAAAAATTAAACATTAGAAAGTAAAATATCATTGATAAAAATAAGAGGTTAGATATCATTTTAGGTTTTTTCTTCAAAATATAGTAATAAAAGTCACAGCCAACAAACATTTGACTAATTGGTAAGGAAGAGACAAATATTTTGAATTTAGATATACACAAACGACAAAAAGAAAAATGAATTCCGACAAAAAATAGAAAATAAATGATTATTATATCAATAACAATAAAAATAAAATAATTATTTCCTCTTCTATTTTTTTTATCATTTTTGAATGTGTCTAAAGAGTATATTTGAATAACGGATTTTAGAGGCAATGAAAAAAATGATTAATTTTTCTTTTTAATTAAAAAAGTTATAAAATGTTTCTACAATGGAATTAAAATATTATATGATCATTTGTCATATTTTTTTTTTAAATCTCAACTATATTATATAAAGGCTTAATCCTCCCAAATCTTCTCGCCCAAAACCACTCCAAACATATCCTAAAATTTTATTTCTATGCAGAAAAAGAAACAAAAAAACATCCAAAGGATCCAAGTGTAGTAGCAAAAGTTCAAGTGTCAATTTTAACGCCTGTGAAGTGAAGTTATTGTATAGGCAAATAAGTCGTACATCGGTAGATAACTCTAAGCCCCTGAAGCAATAACTGTATAGGTTTTTAATTCTCCACCTGCTTTTTCTTATACTCCCTCGGTCCCTTTTTACGAGCATCATTGAATTTTTCATATATACTAAAAAAGTAAACAGTGTAATTAACATGGATATTTCATGTGAAATAATTATTATATAATGAGTCTTAACAACACATTTTCTACCATATATTTCATGATACACTTTTTTTTATATAATAAATCTCACTAAATTATGTGGGTCGATTTGATAGAAACTGATGTGAGTTTTAAACAATCAAAGATAATGTATTGAAAAATATACGTTAAAGAGCATATTATTAGTATTATTCTTACTGTCTTATCTATTATGTATATGTATTTCATGTTATTTTTTCACATTTTAATATATATTAGTAGTATTAATAAGGATAGATTTGAAAAAACTTACATTCAATAATTTGTATAGAATCATATATTTAAAGACAAATTTCTTTTTAGCAAGTGTTTATAATTAGAAATGGAGGGAGTATTTTTTCTAGAGAATAAAAATTGATTAAAATAAAAGAAAAAACACGGGGGACAAAAACCTACCTGAGGAAAATGCAATAGATGAGAATATGGATTTGCAAAAATATAGATGTGGTCCATTTTGATTAAAATATAAGATAAATATGGAGGAAACAAACACCTAACCCAAGAAAAAGAAATAGATTAGGCTATGGATTTGTAAAAATATAGATGAGGACCATTTGGCTTTATAAAAAAAATGTATGAGAGGTTACTTTTCCTCTAATCAATGTTTTGTCTCTCCCCACCTAAGTCTACTTTCATACCAAACCAAAGGGTTACTTTTCCTCTAACCAGGTGTTTACTTTAAAACACTTTAACTTCCTTTGACATTTCTACTCTAAAGAAATATACTCCCTTCTCCTATAATGTATGATTTATTTGTAAATTAAAAAATTTATCCTAAAATAAATATTTCTTTTTTATTTACAATGTAATATTAATGATATTTTTCAACTGTACCATTTAATTAATATTCTCTCCGATTTCAAATATGAATAAAAGTAGGTAAAAAAATGAATGTATCTAGCCAAAATTTTGAACTAGATATATAACTTTCATTAATCCTACCTTTGTTTATATTCAACACCAGAGTAGTAATACATACACTACTTTCACTTCAATGTTTTCTACTTTGTATTAATAGTAATAGTGATGGCACAAATACTTGATAAGGATAATTTAATAAAAAAATTATTCTCTCTTTCATTTAAACATTTGTCAAAAGGTCAATTGGATCATTCATTGTAGAATAGATGGAGTACCATCCTCTTCCAAGTTCCAATACAATTTCTATTATATTGGAGATTAAAATTAATTGAAATTTCAAAAGGAATTAAAACAACAAAACAAATGAAAAAAATATTAAGCCAAATAAAAGAAGCAAACAAAATTACTAGAGGTACATCAAGACCAGGCTATGCAAGCCATGTCCCCATGTAACCTGGATACAAGCTTCTTCTTCTGACTCTATGGTGTTTCATTTTCATTCCTCTTCTTTTATGACCTGAATGAACCAAAAAAATAACTACCAAAAAACCTAATCCAGAAAACACACATAAAAATAATACCCAAAACCTGAAAGAACTAGGTATTCCCATTCTATCATTATGAGCATTTGCAAATTCCTCTGAATCATTTGCTAACATATGATTTCCTTTTAAATCAAATTTCTTTGAGATTACACTTTCTTTTGTAGTGTTTCCTTTTGATGTATGGCACCCTCTTCTCTCATGATGAAGATGCAGTGCTTCATTCAGTGTCTTGACACATTCTATACTGAGAAGGTTTTGCTGTAAACTCTTGTCATCGTCCTGGTTAAGAGTTGATGGGTCTGGTGGTTCTGGAAACTTGATCCAGCATTTGTTGACTATGTCGACTTCTCGCCATTCAGCTTTGTCAAAACTCCAGTTCCCAATACTGAATCGCAATCCGTAGTGGAAAACTCTATATTTGATGCTAGGTTCAAACACATATCCAGGGTATATCATTATCTCTCTGTTTATAGTATGCCTTAATTGCAACTGCATCAACATCATTACAAGTTGTTTAAGCGAAATTTGTTCATATTATTAATTAAAGTGACACTGATGACCATTTTACATATGAAATGGTTTGCATAATGTAAGTTACAAGAATTTGAAAACAAAATACCTCAGCGGCGCCAAACGAGTAACCATACATCTCGCTAATCCAGCCAGATTCGTAAATGTCTCCTGTTATATTTCTGGAATAACGAGCTCGAGCAGCTCGAACCTCCTCAGTTTTATGCAGCCAGAGTAAAGCGAATTTGTGCAGATCATCTATATGCATAATAATTACGCCACCAACCTTGTCACAAGCCTCAGGATGACTAGTATGCAATTTCGCAAGCTCATTGTCACAGCCAATAAGGTAACTGGTATGTAAAACAAATAAACAAAACTTGAATCATCATAAGGCATATGTAAGTTAAAAACTACGTGTAAGCATGCATACACCAAAATTAACAGGTCTCACAGAGGTATAAATCAAATTCACCAGGCTTACTCATAGGGAGTTGAAACAGGTCTGCCTCTTGCAGCTTTGAATTCCCATGGTGTAATTGGGCCTCTCATTATCATATCAGCATCAAGAATCACTATGAATTCGGCATCAATGTTTGCATGATTAAGCCAGTGGAGGACTGCAGCTGGTTTATTAATTGCTGGGTACCTGAAATAAAACAGAGAGAAATTCACTTCTTTAAGTCTAAATAAACCATCCATATAAGAAAATTAAGGGCATGTCCATAAGTTGTTTTCAGCTTATTTGTATAAGCTCTCCACAATAGATAATGAAAACCACTTATAGTTTACATGAAAATATTTTGACTTTATTTTATCATTTGTTATTGTTAGGAACACAAGAATTGGATTTCAAAAGAATTAGAGGAAAAACACTTTTATTTAGAAAAGATAAGAAAGAATAGGAGAGAAATCGCTCACAATAGAGTCTCAACTGTATTAAACAAATTTTTACAATATTCAAACATATCAAATCCAACTACATAACTCCCTATTTATACACTAATTCTAACTAAACACAACCAACTAACTACTAGTAACTGACTCTCCCAATCTATATCCTAACAGTGATAGAAATAACTTATACATTAACACTTACCTCATAAGTGTTTATAATATAAGTGTTTAATTATGCTATTTATCTAAACCGAGCCTAAAAGTAACCAGATCTCAGTAACTTCACGTTAGGTATTGTGGAGCAAGCTACTTTGATGCCATTTAAACAAGCAAAACCAAACATAAGCTACAGATGAGTAATAGAACAAGCACACACTGGGATCAATTGATACCGAACATATAAAAAAAATATTACAAAGAGAAATTCTCTCCCTTACCAAAAATTCACTTTCATTGGTTTCCCAAATTAAAACAAACCTTAGTTATGACTCTCATTTTCATCTTTCAATAAACGTTGTTTTCCATGCCAATTCAATCGTAATTGATGGACTCCATTTGGGAATCTATGGTTAGTTTGACCGTGGGAATGAACTCATTATCATGAAATCCTGTTAGCTAATTTCATTACTGTGCTTAAAAAGTTAGTCCTTTACTGATTCAATGCTTGACTTCTTAACCAATAATGTTGAAAGCAAAGTTTCAAGTGTCACAAACTAAATGTCAGTCAAGAAATGACAAGTAACAAAATAAGAAAGTAAACATAATACAATTGAGAATTGAAACACACATAATTACCAATCTCCGGTTAATGGATGTTGGCTCATAGAAGGAACGTAATGGGTGGGAGCCAAGTTATGGCCTTTGTATAGCTTTAAGTTCTCATCGGAGCAGCTGAGAAGTCTAGTGACATTTCCTGGCTGTCCACTTACATTGAAACTATGCATAAGTCCCACAGTCTGCCAATCAAAGTACGAGCTGCATTCAGTGGAAAAAACGGTATGAATTTTAGGATATGGCGTGGCAGAATCACCATCGACATGTTCTTGAATTTTATCCTCCATCATTTCCAAAGTAGCAGGAGTCAAGTATTTTGGTTGAGTTAGCTTTGCAAAGGTTCCGCTTTTTAAAAAGTTCAAGTATTTAGACCATGGTGGTTTGGGGCAGCCATTTGCCGCATGATGTAACAGAAGACCTTCATTTAAAATGTTAATGCACTCTATGCTCAAAAATAGTCCTCGTCGTAGATTGGGGTCAGTTACCAACAGATTCACCTACAATAAGAAATTTCTCAATTTCAGTATAATCTTGGAAAAATCTGATGCTTGAATAAATTCAAAGGTACAGGGATGGATGTAGAAGATTAGCACTCAAGATTGTTACTAGCAGCCAATTAAGAGAATATTAATAGAAAATTAAGGGAATAAAGAGAATTCAATAGACAATTAACTTTAATGACCAGAGAGAACAAATATAGATCATCCATTAGACCATTACGGCCTTGTTTGTTTAAGCTTTTTAAAAAAGTTATATGTTTGATAATAGTTATATAAAGCACTTTTTGATGTAAAATATAGTCATAATTCCACCTGTTTTTCCAAAAATTATTCAAAGTAACTTCTCCAAATAATCATAAATCTATATTATTTAGATTCTGATAACTTTCCAAGACATTAAAAAACAACCTATTTGATATTGATTTGTGAAGGGATTTTGGTTAGAGGTAGAGTCTAGATCACTGAAAAGCTGTATTGGAGTTCACTTTTCATGTATTTTACGTTTTCATCTTAGTTATTGTATTTCATTTTTGATATAGGTACTAAAGACTACCACCATTGAGAAGTGACTAATTCTCGTCGGAAAACCTAATGAGTACACCAGATGGGTTCTCCCTTCCTTACCAAATTTTCTCGATACGCAAGAACCATTGAACCAAGGACTGAACCCCTCACCACTTGCTTAAGGTGTCCAAGTCCGTTGCCACTCTAATCGACCACATGTTAGTTTAGCTATTGTATTTCCATAATAAAATGCTAGGCTTTTGTAATATTTTTCAACAAAGTTCAATTTCACTTAAATAAATTTCCTTCAATTCTATGAAGTTCCAATACCAAGTCACAAAAAAAAAAAACGGAATCTGTTTCTCTATCAGACACAACTTTATTGCTATAAATACACTGGTTTCCATACCTCCCTGGGGTAAGGCGGTTGAGGAAAGAGCCGGCCACAGTTATAAACGATGTCATCCTCATCATGATCAGCCTTACTAAATGACCAATTTGCTACACTAAATGGCAACCCATAGTGAAGAAGAATTGGCTCAACACCCTCTCGGGGTGCGTAACCAGGGTATATCATTAAGTTATCATTGATGTTGTGACGGAGCCCAACCTGTGAACAACAAAAGAACACCCAAATGAAGTGATTAAAAAGAAGAAGGTAAAAAGAAAAACAATTAGTGAAAGTTTATTAGTTCAATAACTGGAAATGTAGCTATAACTCTTGAAATAAAAAAAACTGTTTCGAGAGTGGAAACTCACTTCTGCAGCACCAAAAGAGTATCCATACATCTCACTGATCCATCCTTTCTCATATATGTCACCAGTTATGTTTGCTCCCCAGTGAACCCTATCTGACCGAACTTCTTCTGTTTTTGAAAGCCACATGGGTGCCAAAGCTCGTAGGTCATCTATATGCATGGCTAAAAGTCCACCAACTTTGTCACAGAGTTCAGGGTGTTTCGTGTGGAGTTGAGCCAAGATATTGTCACAGCCTCTTAAATACCTGTAGAAGGAACATTTTTCATGTTTATTAAGCAAGTTTAATAAATTTGATCCAAAGCTGAAAAACAAAATTGCTCTAGATAAATAATAAAACACTTAGGCCTTCAAAGCTTCTTTAATAATATTGCTATTATAAGTTGCTCATTGCCAAAAATAGAAGTAAGAAAAATAACATACCCATAATATGCTGCAACGGGTCTTCCTTTCTCTGCGCCAAGTTCCCAAGGTCTCATTGGGCCGCGGATTATCATGTCTGCATCCAGAATGATAACCCAGTCAACATTTTCTGCTTCTTTACTATGTTCGAGCCAATATACAACCCCAGCAGGTTTGTTTATAGCAGGGTACCTGCATAGTGGACATAATTTACATCTTATGCACCCTATCGTGTTAAACAAGGATTTCACTTTTGTGATACGGTATTCACATTCGCATCTTATTATTGCAAAACACTTCAAATTCATAACACTCCAAAAAGTGTGATTGTAAAGATCTCAACCACTTATACAATATAAAAAGTACTAGCAAGAATATCGTAATTGTTATAAAGGTGGAGCTTGAAAACTACTTAGGTTTTGTTTGGGAGTTTGGAGGGGATGGTAATCCCTTTCCATGTTTGGAAATGAAGAAAGGCTTCTAACAAATCCACAAACGCTTTCCCTCTTCTTTCAAACCTCTTAAACAAGGAGTGATCTTATCATAGTTCACCTCCACTTCCTTCCAAAATCCCCTCCCAAACAAAGCCTTAAATAATGCATTACATAAATTGTAGAGAAGTACAACACAATATGTAACAGGTCATTCATTACTCAAAATGAAAACTCGATATCATTGTATAAAATGTTTAGTAAAAGGCGACAGAAAATATCTTGCCAAACTTATATCTAATCAGACAAGAACAACAAAAAAGGCTATTTTTTTTATACCAATTGAGGTGAATGCATCAAGCAGTGAAAGAGAGGTAGAGAGAGAGAGAGAGGATAGAAAATTAAGACAGTATAAATTGAGGAGTCAAAAAGACATGGTTGTAAATCACAACAAACATAGAAACCAATGTGCATAAATTTTAGCAGCCATAGTTGATTTTAGCACAAATCCAGATATACTTTCACAGAAATAGTTTAGTTATAACATACTCGATCCCGCCATTTCTAAACTTTAGTAATATAAACATTTTAGTTCTGATAAAAATTATGAATGATTTATACCTCAGATATAATTAACAATTTAATACCATTTGACTCGATAAGATTATTTATAGTGGATAGATAAGATAGTAGGAGTAGATTAGATAAATAAATATTGGATACTAGTAAAACATTTAATGATTAAAATAAAGATATTTTGGTACAATACACACCAATTAAGTAATTTCTTAATTCTATGGACAAATACCCTAATTATCAACGTTTAGAAATAAAGAGTAACTGTTTGCATTGGTAGGTTCAAGGCAAAAAAGAACAATACCAGCTGCTACATAAAACAACAAGAGGAAGCTACTAATAGCAAAGGACAATCGAGAGGGTTGGGGAGCTTAACTGGATTGAGTTAAGGGTTAGAATGATGTTTGGAGAGTTAAATGACCGGGGTTCAAACTCTAGTGAAGGAGAAAATACTAATATAACAACTAATATACTAAGATTTGCCTATTCAAAAAACAACATAGAACAATCACTAATGAGAACTAATGCAATGATTGCACATCCCAACTATTTTTTGATCAAAGATCCAGAGAATCCCAAAACTTTCAACTAAGATAATTGTCGCATTACGTGACTACATGGCCAAGCATTTTTTTACACTACCGGGAATTTTTTATTTTTGCAACGGCCAATGTTAGTAAATTATATTTTGTTGAGGGTGGGAATCAAATCTACGACCTCTTTATCACTCAATTCCCTAACTCCTCCACCCCAACCACCAAACCGACCTTATATTCCCTTTACACCACCAGGAATTTAATTTAGGAGCACCAAGTCGGCTTCAAAGTGCAACACAGTTAGCCTTACAATGACTAGACCAAGAGACTTGGTTGATTCTCAACAAACCATAATCTATATCTATACTATTATACTATATATAAATAGAATAATAGTTTTGGTGTGACTTTTTTACTTCCAATTTTACCCTTCAATCTATTTTAGTAAAATTTTATCTTTCTTTACCAATCAAATAATTAAATTCTTTTTAATCATTGTCAAGAAAAATCTTGCAACTTATTATTATTATTATTATTGATAAAAATTGACAATAATAATAATAATAACAAGGGATATAAGGTTAGTTTGGTGACCAATGGAAGAGATAAAGAGTTGAGTGATAACATAGTCTCCAGATTGATTTCTCACCACTAGCATAATTCTAACAAATTATCAATCAACATTACCTTAGCCATTTAAATAATAATAACAACAACAACAACTAATACTCTAAACTCAAATCTAAAAGCAGATTCAACTAAGATTAAGACACTGATTTTACCAGTCACCAGTTAAGGGGTGTTTGCTCATTGAAGGAACCTCAAAAGTAGGAGCTAAATGCATCCCTCTATAACTCCTCTTCTGCTCATCAGTACAACTAAGAAGACGAGTAAAGTGTCCAGGTTGCTTCACCTTTCTGAAACTATGCATCAATCCAACTGTTTGCCAATCGAAGTAGTTGTTACATTCCACTGAGAATAGTGTGTGGATCCTCCATGGTGCTCTCTGACTTGATTCCACAGTGAAATTAGCATGACCCAGTATCACTAAAAGCAACAAAAATGAGAATTTTTTCATCGTGGGTCGATTTAGAGGTTAGATATGAAATGGGTATTGTCTAATTTTGTGTGGAAGATCTGAATTTCTTGGATTTGAAGCCATACCATATTAAGAATAATAACCTCGGTGAGTTTGTGCGGAGGTGAAGTCAAACATTCGGTGGATATATTCATATTCATAGATGCAAGTTACGTTTTTCTTTTCAAACTTTTTTTCCTAATGCAACTTTAATAAAAACACAAAAAAGTTAACTCAAATAGTTTGATATAATAATAAAAAAATATGTATTACATCTGACAGATTGTAATTTCAATATTACATCTGACAGATTGTAATTTCAAAACAATCCTAAAGTTTTTTTATTTGAATTGATACCATTCTTCACCTTAAATTTTTAGGAAAAAAAAAACACAACATTGTTGTTATTTTGGTTCATATTTTTAGGCAAATAAATGTATTACAAATTAAAATATATATTTTATATAAAAAAAAATTTGTTAGAATGTATAAAAAATATTTTACTATACTAGAAAACAATATTATATCTTTGATGAGTAAAACATAACTTTACCGCCTAATATATTTGAGGTTAAATAGCACTTCTGATCCTTTAACTTAATTTCAGTTAACGTTTTAATCCTTTATCTTTTTTTTCTTCCCGATTTGGTCATTTATTTTAATTTTAAGTAACAATTTGATCCTTTATGTTTTAAAATGTCAACAATATTATTTTTTTTTTTACAAAAATTCAAAAAACTCATCAAAATTTTCAACTAAAACGCATAAAATTAATTATATTCTTTAATATAATACAAATTTCATCAAATTCGTAACTCAAATCTTCAAATAAACCTATACAAAAATTTCATTCTTTATTTGATATTGTTAGAAATGGAAATATGAGTTTATTTGAAGATTTGAGTTTCGAATTTGATGAAATTTGTATTATATTGAAGAATACAAATAATTTTATGGGTTTTGATTGAAAATTTTGATGAATTTTTTGAATTTTTGTAAATAAAAAGGATAACATTGTTGACATTTTAAAACATAAATGATCCAATTGTTACTTAAAATTAAAATAAAGGACCAAATCGAAAAAAAAAAGATAAAGGACTAAAACGTTAACTGAAATTAAGTTCATGGACCACGGGTGCTATTTAGCCTATATTTGAAATAAATAAAAATTTGGAGCAAATGATCTAATTTATTGGCTAAATAACACTTGTGGTTCCTTAACTTAATTTCAGTTAACGTTTTAGTCATTTATCTTCTTTTTTTTTCCTGATTTGGTCCTTTATTTTAATTTTAAGTGACAATTTGATATTTTATGTTTTAAAATGTCAACAATATTATCCTTTTTTTTTACAAAAATTCAAAAAACTCATCAAAATTTTCAACCAAAAACCATAAAATTAATTATATTCTTTAATATAATACAAATTTCATGAATTTCGAAACTCAAATATTCAAATAAACTCATATTTCCATCTCTAACAACATTAAATAAAGAATGAAATTTGATGAAATTTTTGCCTTAAGTCATGTCTTTTCTCCTTTGATCTTTTGGAGTATTTCTTTTGCTAATACGAGAGCTGTACATTTCTTGTAGATGCACTGGAAATTTATTTGAAATTGGCAAGATATTTCCTTGTATTAAAAGCTGACTTGAACTTTTTTTATGAATTGAAAAACGTGGAGAACGTTCTTGGTTGTCCAAAAATATGTCAAGAACGTTCTTGGTTTCTAGTGGTTCATTTTTTGCTTTTTCTTTAAACTGATTTTGCTTGCTTTTGCTTAGTACCTATGTTAGATTAACACACTCAAAAGCACATGTTAAATAACACATTATTTAGAATCATAATTAGAGTCTTTAGTTTATCTTTGTTTGTTTACATCAAAATAATTAATTGAGATTTTGTCTTAACAATCTCCCCCTTTTTGATGACGACAAATATAGTTAATTTAGATTTTAATTTTGATTCTAACTTTAATCATAGAGAGCTTAAAAGCTCCCCCTCAGAGTATGCTACAGATATTTGAACCAAACATAAAATTCCATTAATGCATGAACAATGATTATATAGCAGGTTCAAAATAAAAACAGAAGTTCAATTTACAAAACGACTTCTTTACATATCAGCGTACTAAAAGTAGTATAAAATCTAAACTAATTATCCTCCTTTGTCAAGGCAAAAAGAAATGGGAGAAATAAAAACACAAATATCCTAGTTAGAAAGTGAAGGAGATGAGCCTTCTGATGATGATGATCGAGAAGGATTTGCAGGAGCCTGAAAAGAAGGATGAGGATTCAACGGAGGAGGATCAATCCCGAATTTGGGAGCAAGCTGTGTTACCATCCATTCTCGCAAACTGGTAGATTCCCTATCTTGATAGTCTGTCTGGCCATGATTGTTGGAAGGGATGCCAAGATTGTTGAGTTGGTGGAGTCCTCCTTAGTCTACCTTTGTTTAGATGGCCATGCAGTGTCATCTTTGGGAGTAGAAGGGAGGGTGGTTGTGCAAAAGGTTGAAAGGGTGGCAAATGAGGTGGGGATGGTAGGGTGACATATGGGAGGTGTTGACACCTAATTTTGTCCGCTTTCTTTAGACATTTTATATAAAAAATAATAATATATATATATATATATAAATGAGAAAAATCTAATAAATAAAAAGAAAAATAAATAATTAGACTATAAACTTTAGACAATCATGCGTGTTTTTGGTTCTTATTTGTCTCTAATTCCTGTTCAGACGTTCACTCTTTTCTAAAACAAAAAAAAAGTACATAATTGAATAAAAAGAAACCGAAAAGAAATGGATTGATGGTAATAAAAATTAGTATAATGGTGATAATTTGAAGGAAAAGAAACCGAAAAGAAATGGATTGATGGTAATAAAAATTAGTATAATGGTGATCATTTGAAGGAAAAGAAACCGAAAAGAAATGGATTGATGGTAATAAAAATCAGCATAATGGTGATCATTTGAATGAAACGAAACTGAAGAGAAATTGATGAGTAGTAATAAAAATCAGCATAATGGTGACCATTTGAATGAAAAAAAACCGAAAACAAATTGATGACTAGTAATTGGTAATCAATCTACAATTATTTCCTTGTCTTTTGTAACCTACATTCAGAAAATCTATAAATAGTCGACACCAAGAGTAGAGAAGGGGGAGCATATTGAGAGTAAAAAAAAAGAAGAAGAGAGAATCATAAGCAAAAGAGGAGCGGAGAATCTGAACTTGGTAAAATCGGTTCATGCAAAACCAATTTAGCAGTAAGGTATCACTTTCTTATAACTCTCTAATTTTCTTCTTATTATTTTTTGTATCGCATCCTTTAAAATAAAATGTAGTTTAGTTTTTTTTTTCTTTTTCTATTTATGCAAAAAGTAAACTCCTATGTTAAGCTTTAATTTTTTTTAAGTTGTCTGTTCCTAAAATTATTTTTGCAACACAAATATTAAAAAAAAATATAAATAATTGATGTTTATAAACCAATCACCAAGTAAAACAAACTTCACCCCATTGTAACATAACACAAAACTGACATCATGGTTTATCAAATAACTCAAAAAAAAAAATCATAACAACGAATAAATAATATTTTTTCTTTTCCTTTGGATTAGAATTAATAGTCGCCGCCGCCGGATGAAATTCATCCTCGCTCGCCGCATCAATCACCCTAACCGCCGGTGGCCTTTGTATCATGACAGATCCGACAACGCACAAGCAAATCCTTTAACAAGCTGCTTCACCGTCGCGTCCATCTGTTTCGTGCACATACCACCGCATTACCGTTATTTTCTAACAAAAAAAATCAATTTTTCTTTATTTTAAAACCAAAAATACAAAAACAAAAATACAATTTGTGAATAGATATCTCACATTTTTTTTGTTATTATTATTATTATTATTACTATTATTATTATTATTATTACATTTTTACTTTTAGATACGTATATAATAATAACTATATTAAAACAATAGTTAAAATAGAGTAGTAACAAAATTAAATAACACAAATATTTTCTACTCAAGAACTACGTGTGTTTTGATTCCCTATTGCACCTGGGGATCGTAGGAGCAAGGTTTTTTCCTTGTCAAACCAAACTATAAAAAAATATTTTTTTTTTCTTTTATTAATGTAAATAATTTATTTTCCTTTTGTTATTCTTTTAGGGGGTAAAATAAATAATTAAATAAATAAATAATTTGTATACAATTAATTATAGGGTAACCATTTTAATGGACGACATAGGGTAGTATTACTTTGTCTACTCGTAATAGACTCCCGAATTCATTTTTTGGTTCAAAACCTTTATTTTAGGTTTTATCTAATTTTCCCTTTTTAAAAAAAAAACAAAATTGGTGGCGACTCATTTTTTGCGGACAAACCGGACGCGACAAGAGGTTTGATGGAAGGGTAGTTGAGTGCAGTTGTCGCTTTGGAGTGGATAGGCTTGTGAATGGAAGGTGGAAGGTCCAAAGAAGGTTTAGGTGAAGAATGGAGGCAAGTGACGTTGGAGAACATCTTGAGGGAGAATGATGGTTGGAGGTGGAGAACATTCTTGAGGAACAGTTGAGAACGTTCTCGAGTGGGTTGAGAATTTTGATTATGAGGAGACTGTCCTTGAGTCTGGCTGACTCTTGGACTCTGTTCAGCAGGAGCTAGAACAGTAGGAGTTGCAGTTGTTGGCCTAGCTAAGCGTTTTCTTTTGTTAATTGGTGGAGCTAAAACGGATTTAGAAAGGTTTCAAGCAAAAGAGGCTTTCTTCATCTAAGAGATGTTTTTTGCAGAAAACTTGGGGATTTTAAGGGGTGAGTATTGTAACACCTCTCTTCTTGGGAACCCCTCTAGTGGACGACTTACCGTGTGACATGAACCTACTATATAGTTGTGAATAAAATATTTCTTTACGACCCTAAGGTTACAAGTAGATCATAGTGTTATCCTAATTAAAGAGCATTGGAGATAGGAATACTAAGCACCTACGAGGTAAGGAGATCACCTTAGTCAAGGTGGTTTGGGACCAAACAACTGGAGATGCAACTTGAGAATTAGAGGAAAAATGAGAAAGATCTACCCTGACCTTTTCATGTCTAACTAGTTTCGAGGACGAAACTATTTTAAGGGGGTGAGTATTGTAACATCATCTAAATTTATTATTTAAAATAATTAAGACCTATAAATATATATATATATATATATATTTAAGTATTAATTTAGGTGTGATAATTATTTGCCTTGTTTGACTTATTGTAGTTGATAAAATTATTAGTAAGAATTATTTAATCAATGGAGAAGTTATATATTTATATAGATGTTTTTTTTAAGTACAAGAAGAATTTGGGCTAAAGGATTGTGGTTTGGCGTGACCCAACCCATAATAGAAATTTGGGCTTGAAGTTTGTGGTTTGGTTTTTGTATGATCAAGGTTAAGAAAAAAAAAATATTTTGTCCCTTCTATTCTTTATTTGGGCCCAACACTATCTACCAAATAATCTTCACTTTAAATTTTCCCTAAAGTCCACAATATTGCCATACTCAGTAATAATAAGCAGAAAAGAATATCGAAACCCTAGTTGTCATCACATTCACACCTCCTCTTCTTCATGCATCAAAAGCTTGGAATTTCTTTTCTTGTGAAAACCTTCGTGAGAGCTTAGAGCTTTGTACTAGGAAGAATAATGGCCAAGGTAAGGGCTTTTTGTAAGACCCTTAAATTTAAAATTAAATTATGGATCTAATATTAAGTGTATTTTGGGAATATTTGTAAATATTAAATATATGTATATTTTTATATATATATATATATATATATATAAATATTTATTTTTGGAGGTGGAAATTAAAATTATTGGCTAAAGAATAAATTAATTTAATTACGAGTAATTAAATTATTGGGCAGTTAATTAAGATGTTATCAGCTAATTACGACGAGAGTGGTTAAGTACCTGATGGTCAAACCATATTATAATAGTACTGTGTTGGGTGAGGTGGCACATATGTGCCTATATATATGAGGGAGTAGCAAGAACAAAGGCAGAAAAACACATTTTTCCCTCCTTCCTCACGGCATGCAACCGTTTCTCTTTCTCTGCTCGTTTCTGTTTTTCTGTTGGTAGAAAAAAAAAAGAGAGCATCCTCAAAAGCCAAATTACTTGGAAATCCAAGCGCCGAAACAGAAAGTGTCAAGAACAAAAGTTGTTCCTCTCCTCGTTACGGAGCTAGAGAACTAACTTTCGTAGCAGCGAACGCGAACGGGAGTTTTGCCGACTTTGTCGCGGTAGAATAAATGAGCGCAGGAAACGTAACAGAGGTAAGGGGCACCTTCCACTTTCTAGATTGCATTTTAGGGCTGTAAATGCATGATTGATGTGTGATTATATTTGAGTTTCTGGTTTGAAAAACGAAATTGTTGTGCATGTTGTTATAAAATGCGAAAAATGCATTATGTTGATGTTTTGATGATCTGTGATGTTTGCTGCTTTGGTTGATACAACATTGCTATTTTGGTTGTGTGGGAATACTGGAAAATGCTTTGCATGTTGTTTTGGGAATGACCAAAATGCAAACGTTTGAAAATGGATGTTCTGTTTTGTGGTTGACTTTCTGTTTTGGTGGTTTAAGCAAAACTGTGAGGTTATTCTGGTGTTGGTGATTCTGTTTGCTGCTATGTTGATAACAATCTGGTGTTGATGATGATTTTCAAAATATAAAGGATTTTAAAATGGGTGGAGGTGTTTTGGAAAATCTGTTGTGGTTGTGTTGATGAAAAATGCTTCTGAGTTTTGTGTTTTGTCAAAAGAATGGTGGTCATGTTTTTCTTCTGCTGAGTTATTAAAATTCTTGGTTGATAGTGGTTTTCAAAGAAAAGGATTTAAAATGGGTGGAGGTGTTTCTGGAAAATTTGTTATTGATGAAAAATGTCCTGAGTTTGTGGTTTCAAAGAAATGGTGATTATGTTTTGGTGTGTGTTGGGTTTCAAAGAAAAGAGTTTGAAAAGGTGTTGAAGTTTTATGGAAAATATCACTATATTCGAAGGTGTATTCGAATACGGCATTGGTGTATTCGAATACATGCCTACAAAGCTTCTGTTTTATTCAAATTTTTGAACTTGTATTCGAATACGAGCCTCTGTATTCGAATACAGATGAGGAATTTTTGCTTCTGACTTAGCCTCTGTATTCGGCTACGACCTTGTCGTATTCGAATACAGGACTGCAATTTTTGCCACTGTATTCGCATCTGTATTCGACTACGACAGCCTCGTATTCGAATATAGAATGCTGATTTTTCACTTCTGTATTTGAATACAAGGAAGCTGTATTCAAATATAGATTGTTTTTTTTCAAAAATTCCAGTTTTAAACATTGGTTTATGAACTTTAAGAGTTGGGGAAACATTGGGGAGGCTTGTGATGAATTAAAATGGAGTTTTTGAAATGGTTTGAGGTGGTGATGATGAGGTTCTTGAATTCTTTATTGATGTGATGAAAAATGGTGATTTTGCACTGTTTTAGCTTCTGTATTCGAATACAAGGAAGCTGTATTCGAATACAGAGTGTTGGTTTTGCACTGTTTTAGCTTCTGTATTCGAATACAAGGAAGCTGTATTTGAATACAGACTAAGTTTTTTCAAAAATTCCAGTTTTAAGCATTTGTTTATGAACTTTAAGAGTTGGGGAAACATTGGAAAGGCTTGTGATGAATTAAAATGGAATTTTTGAGATGGTTTAAGGTGGTGATGATGAGATTCTTGAATTTATTTGTTTATGTGGTGATGATGGAATTATTGATATGGTTTGAGATGGTTGAGGTGGTGATGGAGTGGTTGGATTTTTAGCTGGTATTTACATACTATTTTCAGTGAAGAGAAAACATTGCATGTCCATGCATTGCATTGTCATGTAGTGACCGCGATGGGCCACAGAGTTGATGCGGTGATCGTGATGGGCCGCGAAGTTAAGTGGTAACCATGGGTTATAGAATAGTTTCGCGTGTATTGGACGGTTTGTTCTATCCGGGGTCAAAATAGTTCCACGTGTATTAGACAGTCTATTCAACTCGGGCTACGGAGTGGTTCCGTGTGTATTAGACGGTCCATTCTATCCGTGCGATGATTTAACTTCTGTGTATTTGGCCTGTGAGAGGCTAATACACGAAATTGTAGTGACCCTGATGGGTTATAGAGTAGTTCCGCGTGTATTAGACGGTCTATTCTATCCGGGTTCAGAGTAGTTCCGCGTGTATGAGAAGGTCTATTCTATCCGAGCTACGTTATGGTTCCGCGTGTATTAGACGGTCCATTCCATTTGTGAAATCGTGCTGGTCTGTGAGAGACTGCGCGTGTGCTGGTCCGTGAGAGACTGCACTTTGGAAATTCCAAGAAGTTGTGTATATTGGCATATACATATTGCATTGAGAGGGTTGACTGTGAGTCATATTTTAATATGAGTTGATGGGTGGAAATCGATGTGTGTAAGTACCTTATGAAATCTGAATTGCTAATGAATTGTTGTGATTGTTGAATTGATATTTGTATTTACAACATAATTTGTATATTAATTTGGCTGTTGTTTTGAATAGGTACAAATGTTATGTATTTTCAAAAATGATGCGTCCTTAATTATCATCGTTGTGATATAATATGCAATGAGTGTATCTGTTTTATAAAAAATAATTGCTTTGTGGTAATTGTTATTTTCGGTCTGTAAGACCCTTAATTTAAGAATTAAATTATGGAATTAATATTTAGTGTATTTTGGGGATATTTGTAAAATATTCAATATATGTATGTTTTGAGTGAATATATATATATATATAAATATTTATTTTGGAAGATGAATTAAGATTATTGGATAAAGAGTAAATTAATTTAATTACGAGTAATTAAATTATCGGGCAGTTAATTAAGGGATTATCGGCTAATTGTGACGAAACCGGTTAAGTGCTGGAGGGTTCACCAATATTTTAGTATTATTTTTGATGAGGTGGCACCCACATATGCCTATATATAGGAGTGAGAAGGAAGGGCAAAGTCAGAACACCATTCCTCCTCCATACTGCATGAAACAGTAACTGTATCCCTTCTTCATCCCATTCTGATTTCTGTTTCATGTTCAAAACAAAAAAAAGAGTTCCTCAAAAGTGAGATTACATGGAAATCCAAGCACCGAAACACCAAGTGCCCAAAACAAAAGTTGTTCCTCTCCTCGTTACGAAGCTAGAGAACTCATTTTGGTAGCCGCAAACGCAAAACGAGAACTTCGCCAATTTTTGACGCATAAACGTGAACGGGAGCAGAAACGAAACAGGGGTAAGGGCACCTTCCACTTTCTAGTCTGCATGTCATTAATGTTGTTTCATTACTGTTTTTGAAGAAAAACTGATTTGCATGTCACTTTGAAGGATAAAAAATGCATTATGTTGAGATTTTAACAATCTGTGATGTTGCTGTTTTGGTGGTTACCTCAATGCTGTTTTGTCTGTGTGGGAAAGCTGAAAAACGTTTTGCATATTATTTTGAAGATGATCAAAATGCATGTTCATAAAACTATTTTGCATGTTGTTATAAAATGCGAGAAATGCATTATGTTGATGTTTGAAGTTATGTGATGTTTGCTGTTTTGGCTGAAGTACATCAGTGATGTTCTGTTTGTGTGAGAAAACTGGAAAATACCTTGCATGTGTTTTGAGAAAGGATCCAAATGTAAACGTGTAAAAATGTTTGTTTTGTGGGGGTTGACATTCTGTTTTGGGTGATTCTGGTGTTGCTGTTGTTTTCAAAAGAAAAGGATTTAGAATGATGAAAGTGCTTTTCTGGACAATCTGTTCTTGATGAAAAATGCCTGAGTTTTGTGGTTCAAAAGAATGCTGAATCTGTTTTGGTGTTGTGTTGGTTTTTCAAAGGAAAAAGTTTGAAAATGTGTTGAAGTTTCAAGAAAATTTCACTGAATTCGAAGGTGTATTCGAATACGGCATGAGTGTATTCGAATACAACCTGAAAAGCTTCTGTTTTATTCAAATTTTTGAACTTGTATTCGAATACGAGCTTCTGTATTCGAAAATAGATGAAGGATTTTTGCTTCTAACTTAGTATTTGTATTCGACTACGACCCTGTCGAATTCGAATACAGAAGTGAAATTTTATCACTGCATTCGCATATGTATTCGAATACAACACCCTTGTATTCGAATACAGGTTGCTGATTTTCACTATTTTTGCTTCTGTATTCGAATATAAGGGAGCTGTATTCGAATACAGATTCGTGTTTTTCCAGAAAATCAAGTTTCAGACACTGTCTTGTGAACTTTAAGTGTTGGGGGAACATTGGGAATGTTTGAAATGATTTAAAATGGAGTTTTGAAATAGTTTTGAAGAGGAGATAAGGGGGTTCTTGAAAACCTTTAATGATGTTGGGAAAATGCTGAATATACACTATTTTGTCTTCTGTATTCGAATACAAGTATGCTGTATTCGAATACAGAGTGTTGAAATTGCAGTTTCAGCTTATGTATTCGAATACAAGGGATCTGTATTCGAATACAGATTCGTGTTTTTCATAAATCTAGAGTTTTAAACATTGTTTTAGAAACTTTAAGTGTTGGGGAGCATTGGGAAGGTTGGTGACAAATTATAATGGAGTTTTGTGATAATTTGAAGTGGTAATGATGAAGCGTTTGGAGACCTCTACTGATGTTGTGAAAATACTGATTTTTGCACTGTGACAGCCTCTGTATTCGAATACAAGGAAGCTGTATTCGAATACAGAGTGTTGATTCTGCACTGTTTTGGCTTCTATATTCGAATACAAGGAAGCTGTATTCGAATACAGATTCGTGTTTTTTCCAGAAATCTCAGTTTTAAACACTGTTTTATGAATTTTAATAGTCAAGGGAACATTGGGAAGACTTATGATAATTAAGAATGGAGTTTTGAGATAATGTGAAGTGGTAATGATGAGATGCTTGCATGTTTAATTATTGATGTGATGATAATGAAATTAATTGCGTTGAGATATTTTGGGGAAATGATGGAAAGGCTGAATTTTACTGATGTTGCATACTGTTTTTAGTGAAGAGAAAACATTGCATGTTCATGCACTGCATAGTCAGGTGGTACCCGCGATGGGCCACAGAGTAATGCGTAAACGTGCTAATCTGTTGAGCGATTGCACGAGTGCTGGTCTGTTGAGTGACTGCACTGGTAGTGGTCTGTTGAGCGACTGTACCTGAAATATGCAAGAACGTGTTGATCTGTTGAGTGACTGCACTGGTACTGGTCTATTGAGCGACTGTACCTTGGTATATGTAAAATGTGCTGGTCTATTGAGCGATTGCACGAGTGCTGGTCTGTTGAGCGACTGCACTGGTGCTGATCTATTGAGCGATTGCACCCTGGTCTTGAGACCCGTTAAAGTCAAACATATTTAAATTGTGCTGGTCTGTGAGCGACTGCACCTTGGTAATTCCAAGAAGTTGAATACATGAGCATATACATATTGCATCGGGGTGATTGACCGGTGGGTCACGATTTGGATATATGTTGATGATTGGAAATTGATGTGTGTTAGTACTTTACAAAATCTGAATTTCTGAGGAATGATTGTGATTGTTGAAGTGTTAGTTGTACTTACAACATGTTTTCCATATTAATTGGTTGCTGTTGAAAAGGCATACACGTCATGAAATTTCAAAGTGAGCATCCTTATTTATCATCATTGTTATATGATATACCATGGATATGTTTGTTACTGTGATATAAATGCTATGTGTTAATTGTTAATTTTGGTCGGTGACCCTTTACTATTATTGTGGAAATTGGGCTTTGCCCTCAGATGCCCCGAAACCCACACTCCCGGTGGGTACCCAGACGACGGAAACGTCGCTAGATTTCCTTGATCGACATTCACGTACTGCTTGGGATATCTGATGACGCTAGTAGCAGCTAGTAGCAGCTGATATTCCAGGTCCATCTAGGATATCTGATGATTGTTACGAGATTCCGGCACTACGAAGCGACCTAGATTGTGCATTGATCTGACTTCGGAGGAGACTGATCCCTCTCTGTATGATGAGGAGGAGGACGTTACATCGAGGCGAGCGGCGGAGTCGGATGAGACTTGTATGGGATGCGGAGGAAATCCGTGCTATTGTAGCTTTAGTGCATGATCAGTTAGAGTTGATGTATAGGATTTTGAGCTGGAAAATGTAATTTGTTTTAAATTGTAAATTATTGTACCACTTTTCCGCTAACATATTCCGCACTTTGATACTGTTTAGTGGGCCATAGACCGGGTGTTCTATTTTGAGATGATATGACATCGATCTCTTGAAATGTATTAATGTTTATTATTATTTTCTAAAGATAAGTACTTAGTGGTATTTATGATGAAATTATTTAATTACGTTAATCGATTAAACTACGACATACTATTTTATGAAATAAATTAATGAAGATTTTACTTTAATTCTTTTTGAATTAATTATGAAAATTATTTTATTTATTTACTTTAAAAAAAAAATACACTCACGTTGTGTTTTAAACTCGGGGTGTTACAGGGTCAGTGACCCTTTACTATTATTGTGGAAAATTGGGCTTTGCCCTCAGATGATACCCGAACCCGTCCTACCGACGGTTACACTAACGACGGAGACGTCGTTAGTTTTCCTTGATCTTCACGTACGGCGTATTCGTGGACAACGCAGAGGGACGGACAGCTGAGTGAAGACAAGACTTGTAAAGGATGCAGTGGAATCCTTGCTACTATAGCTTTAGTGCATGATCAGTTTAGACTTGTTGTATAATATTTTGGTGGGTCCCAGATACAGCTTTTGGATGTATTTTTATTTTGGTATATTTTGAAGATTAAATTCCCAAAAATATCGTACTTGATTAATCGTGATGTAATTATTTAATTACTTTTCTATTTTGCATTAGGATGTAGAACGATTTTTAATTTGAATTGATTTTAATCATTCTGAATTAAATTGAGAAAAAATTTATTTATTTATTTCGGTTAAAAAAAAAAACACTCGCGCTGTGTTTTAAACTCGGGGTGTTACACTTTTCCCCACACAAATTATAGTTAGATCATTGGTTGGATGACATGAAATTAATAATTGTGATTGCTTGCTTTTTGAAAGGAATAAAATTTAGGCTAATGAATTAAAATAATGAAACCCGAATCCTTTGTGCTGAGTCAATATTTAACATACGATTTTTTTTAAGAAGTAAAGTATGGATTTTTATGTTATATATGATAAAGTTTTAATTTTTATGAAAGATATGAAGTAAAATATGAATTTTTATGTTATATATATGAGGTTTTAATTTTGATGATGTATATGAGTTGGAGTTTGAATTTTCTTGTTATATATGTTAAGGTGCTAATTTTTATGGTGTGTATGATATCAAGTTTTTGATTTTTATGTGTATGTGGTGAAAGTTATAATTTTTATGATTATTTGTCCATGAATATGTGATACTCATGATATGGATGTTTGGTATGTGATCTTAGTGATATGTGCATAAGATGTTGATTTTAAAAAAAAGTGATTTTGAATGTATATGACATGATTCTTAGTGGGCTGTGTGAGAATATATCTAGTTGATAATATATCATCACGTCATGGCATATGCATCTTCACGGGAGTTGCCTCAGTGGAAGATTTATTTTCCCCTTTAGTATGGATGATCTTCTGTGTGGAAGTTGCCTTAGTGGCAGGTTTACTTTCCTCATTGGTAAGTGATTTTTCTATGTTGAAGTTGCCTTAGTGGGAGGTTTATACCCAGATTATATAGTTATAGATGCATGCATTATACATATGTTTTTTATATACAATTTACCGGTTTGCGCATTTTTTTTCTTTTAAATTGGAAGATTTTACTTTTATATGTTTTGTGTTATTCTTCTATATGTTTAGCTTTGGTTTGATGTGGATGATGGAAAAAATATGACCCTTACAACAAAATTTTAGGTACTAATGAGTTCGAGGATATTCAAGAGTAGTTGTTGAGTATTAACGTGCGACGAACGTGGGCTAAAAATATGGTTTTTCAAGCCAATTTTAAATCTTTTGTCACCAAACTTTAAAATGCACTCGAATTCTAGAAATATGGAAGTGGGTTCCCTTCCGTTAAGAATAATTGCTTTTTCTTTGTTTTAGTTTTGAATAAACGTTTTTTTTAAGAATATTAAATAAACGTGATTGTTACTAATTATTTAAATGGATGAATGTTAGATATTCTTACAAAGAAAATTCTCGTAATTTTTTCCAAAAGTATTTTTTTAAGTAACGTTGTGGATTAAATAATCCGGAGCAATATAATTATCAGATACATACTCATGGCTGCCATAGTGTGGCAAGACAAAGTGTTGGCTGATGCTATTGAAGACTTTGCACATATGTTTGAAAGAGGTGGATAGGTAATTTTTGGATCTTGTTTGGAAGATGTCAGACAATACTTCCTTTCTGTTAATGTTCAGAACTGAATACCAGTTATTTCCAAAGACAATAGGTCCTTTAGTGGGGAGGCTAAGAATGGAGGCTAAAATGTCATGGGTCAGCCGTATCTCAATTCCTTTTATGTTAGACATCCCAAGAAAGATTTGTCTGGAAAGGTTTGAGACTTGCAATAGAAAGCCGTGACCACATCAGGATAATTGTAGTATGAGAGATGGAGAAAATAAGTGTAGCTAAGAGAGTCTGTGTGGTTTTTTATGGATGTACCTTCTAGAGTGAGATTGTCCATCATGAACACTTTTCCACCTCTAATAGGTCTCTCATCCCATTTTTTAATGTAGATTTTTTGTAGGGTGGAAGGAATCAGTGAAGGGAAACAAAGTTTGGGGCCAGTTTTAGTGGGGGAGAGACTAGTGGAGAACGTACTGGTTGGTTAGTGTTGGGAGCAGAACGTTCTGGAGAAGAAGATGGAGATCGTTGACAAGGAGAATGTTCTCTAGGTTTCTTCTTTGGAGTAGTGGTTTGTTTTATTTTTTTTCTAGGGGTTTCTTAGCTTGTTTTTAGCTAGAAACTGGGCTAGTGTGGGGGTTGTTTTAACCTTTAGGGTTTGTGGTTTAGAATTTGGTTTTTGAGGTAATGAAGATGAGGGTTTGGAAGAAGAAAAAATCTCGTTCATAGATTTTCGTTTCTGGTTGGGGGGAGTGGCTTGAGAAGGTTCAATAGGGATGGGGGATTGAGACAACACAATTTATTGAGTGGATTCGGATGGTGGAGACAGTTGAGATGGAACTGATGTTTGAGGGGGTTTTGGAGAAACATCAATTTCAGAGACATCACTATCATAAATGATCAGAATAGTGGGATTGGTGGATTTCGTTTTCGAAGTATTGATTCCGATGAGAACGTGCATGGAACGTTGTTAATTTTCAGTTGGTTTAGCCATTAGCTTTCTCAAGTGGGAAGGAGCTTGAGAGACGTTCGGAGGAGGGCATGTATAAAGTGGTGGAAGTACAATGGCTAGGGGTCGTAAGGGAAGAACTATGGGTCTTGATTCCCTTGAGGAAGAAGACATGTAGTATGAAAATGTCTCATATGAAGAATCTTCTGACGGGGATGGTCTAGGTGTTGGTGATGGTGAGCGATTTTGGAATGGTGATGATGATGAAGGAGATGAGGAAGATGAAGGTGTGTTAGGGCAAGGGTTTTTTCGTGCTCATACTTTGGTTCTAGCCATTTCAGATTTGTGAGAGATTGTTTGTTGTAGCGAAAGAAGGGATTTTAGGGAAGATGAGAGAAAGCAGAAAAAATTTTGATTTTGTGGAGGGAAGTTGAAGTGATAGTTTGATTGGAAAAGGAGAAGATTGGAGGCGGGAAGGTGAAGAGTGTAACAGCGTGGTAGGCTGTTTTTCCAGACAAGCAGACAAATGTAATAAATACCACACAAAAAGGACTTTTTTAGTTTTTGAAGAAAAAAAAGGAGAATGATTCGCGAAAAATGGAGAATGATCGTAAATCCAAGAACATTCTTGGTTTTGCAGAAGCAGAATTTTCTTATTGCACACAAATTGGATTTTTAATGATTTTCAATTTCTCTTTGATGAAGTTGAAACTCTCCTCTACTGGAAGCTTTGTAAAGATATCAACAAGTTGTTTTTGAGTATCAACAACGATTAATTCAACTACTCTTTTATTAACATGACCATGAATGAAATGATGTTTTATTTCAATATGTTTGGATCTAGAAGGTTGAATGGGGGTTTTTAGACATATTTATTGCACTAGTATTATCACAATAAATTGGAATATTTGAATAACTTACGGAGAAGTCTTCAAGTTGATTTCTAATCCAAATGACTTGAGAACAACAATTTGCTCCTGAGACATATTCAACTTCAATTGTTGATAATGCAATTGTGTTTTGTTTTTTGCACGACCAACTTAATAAAGCTTCTACAAGAAACTAACATGCGCCACTTGTGCCTTTTCGGTCAATTTTATCTATCTCCCGCATAATCAGCATCACAGTAAGCTATAAGATCAAAATGAGAACCTTTTCTATACCAAAGGCCAACATCAGTAGTACCAACGAGATATCTAAAGATTCTTTTCAGCTGTTAAATGAGATTCTTTAGGTGCACATTGAAATCTAGCACATAATCCTACTGCTAATACAATGTCAGGTCTACTGGCAGTTAAATAAAGCAAAGATCCTATTATGCCCCTATATTATTTTTCAGAAATATATTTTCCATTTTTATTTTTGTCTAATGAAGAAGATGTATGCATGAGAGTAGTCATGATTTTGGCTTCATTCATTTTATATTGTGTTAAAAGACCTTTTATATATTTTTCTTGATAAATGAAAATGCCATCTTCATGTTGCTTATTTTGCAAGTCAAGAAAATACCTTAATTCTCCTATCGTGCTAAGATTGTTCTCAATATTAGACTTTTCCAAGATTGTTCTCGCCATTTCTTGTAAGGTTCTGTTTTTTCTTTCAACAACTCCATTTTGTTGAGGAGTTCTTGCACAAGATAAATTATGGGAAATGCCATGTTCATCAAAGAAGGTTTTAAAAGAGGCATTTATAAATTCTCCTCCATGATCACTTCTTATAGAAATGATGTTTGAATCGTTTTCATTTCGTACCTTTTCGCAAAAGTTTTTGAATGCATGAAATGCATCATCTTTTTGTTTCAAAAATAAAACCCAAGTGTATTGTGAAAAATCATCAACAATAACAAAACGATACTATATTCCTCATAAACTTGTTGTTTTAATAAGACCAAAAAGATTTATGTGAAGTAGCTCAAGGATTCTGTGTGTGGAAATAAAATCTTTTGGATGAAAACTTCTTTTAAGTTGTTTTCATTTAGCACATGCTTCACATACTCTATCTTTATCAAAATTTAGTTTTGGCAATCCTCTAACAAGTTCTAATTTTGAAATCTTTGAAATTGCTTTCATACTGATGTCTCCTGTCCACTTGTGCCAAATCCATTTGTCTTTATTTATAGACATGAAGCAGGATTCATTAGGTAATTCTTCAAGAAATAAAAGATATAGATTTTTCTTTCTGGTTCTAGAAAAGAGGATTTCAGCAGATTTAGTTTTTCTGGCTTCACATAAGTTGGGTTTGAAAATAACCTCAAAGCCATTGTCACATAGTTGACTTATACTTAAAAGATTATGTTTCAAACCTTCTACATATTGAACATCAGTTATTTGAGCATAATTTTTATTACCAATAGTTCCTTTACCTTTGATTTGAGCTTGATTGTTGTTTCCAAAGGTTACGGAACCTGCATCCTTCTTAACAAATGACATGAAACAATTTTTATCTCCTATCATATGTCTTGAGCAGCCACTGTCCAAGAACCATTGCTTTTTCTTGACATTTTGAAATCCAACGTGCATAAGTTGTTGCATTAACTGTAGGAACCCACTTGGTCTTGGGTCCTTGAGAGTTAATTTTAAAATTTGGATTCTTTTTAATAAGGCAAGTTGATATAGAGTGACCAATTTTGGAACAATAAGAACACTTTGTTATTAGTGTAGGAGAAGTTTTAGAAAATTGAGTTTTAACTGGTTTTGGGAAAATTCTAGAACGTTCTTCTTTTTTCAAATTTTCTGGAGAAAGTTTCATTCTAGAACGTTCTCATTTTTTCAAATATCGTGGAGAACGTTCTCCCTTTTCTGGTTTGGAGAAAATTCAATTTTTGTTCCAGATCGTTCCATCTTTTTAAAAATCCTTTTGT
This sequence comes from Cicer cuneatum, assembly GCA_037974295.1. Taxonomy (NCBI): domain Eukaryota; kingdom Viridiplantae; phylum Streptophyta; class Magnoliopsida; order Fabales; family Fabaceae; genus Cicer; species Cicer cuneatum. The sequence goes on along the minus strand of JBBPBO010001986.1, from coordinate 32,041,814 downwards.
TCTTAATTTTTTCATCCCTCTTTTTAAAATAACATGCAAATTTTAGATGTCCAATTTTATCACAATATGAACATTTTGTTTTGCATTTATCCTCTTTACTTTCAGGAACAAAGAAGTTTTCATCCATTTTTTATTTTTGAGTTTTATCACAATGAAGTCTTGCTTTTTCAAATATTCCTACTTGAGATCTCGTGATTTTTTTGAAAAGTTTCAGTAGCTCTGATGAATTTTGACAAGTCATTTTTAAGAAGTTCAACTTCAGTTTTAAGGAGAACGTTCTCTTTTTGTGTTGCAGAACATTCTTGACTTTCAGTTTTAAAATTTTTAAACTGAGATTCTTTCCGATTTTGAATGATCTTTTTAAGTTCATCATTCATAGCCCGAGCTTTCTCTTTTTCTTTATAAAATTGTTCTTTTAAAGAGATACATTCTTTAACAAGAAAATTTGAGTCATTTAGTAAATTATCAAATTCCTTCCCCATTAGTTCACATAGAGAGCAATGTGGCCATCATTGATTTCTTCTTGAATGGAAATCTTTTTGGTGCCTTTTTATTTGATGGACATTCAACTTTGTAATGTCCTAGTTTGTCACATCCAGAGCACGTGACTTGACTATTATCCACTTCTGTTTTGGGATATTTCTTTTTACATGGGAATCCCTTTTAGATCTTGTCTCTTCTTCTCATCATTCTTTGATCTTGTTAAAGTGGTACTTAATTAAGAAGACTTTGGAGATCAACTTATGATAGTTAAACCAATCTATTTTAGGTTGTTATTTCAGTTAATTAGTTGTAACTACTTTTCTTAATTACTTGTGAGTTGTTACCAACTAATATAAAAGGGAAGCAAGCAGAAAAACAAAGATATAGCAAGAGTGCAAAAACGAGTTATGTTTTGGCAAGAAACTCAAGCATTAGAGTGCAAAACTATTGTAATCATTTCATCTCATATTAGTGATAATTTGAAGTTGAATCTAGTCCTTAGACGTAGGAGTTTAACTCTGAACTGGATTAACAATTATGTGTGTTCATTTTGGCATTGCAAGCTTTAATTATGTTTTTGTTAAAATTGCAGAAAGTTAGAAACCAAGAACGTTGAACGTTCTCCGGTTCAATTCTGATCAATCTCCGTTTTACAGAAACGCAGAACGTTCTTCATTTTACTTCTGACCAATCTTCGTTTTAGTTTTCTATCAATATTCGTTTTTCTTTGGAAACCGAGAACATTCTTGGTTGAGAAACTAATTGATTTCCGTTTTTAAACAATAGACTTTTCTGGTGAAAAGAGACACTTCTTCATCAGCATATTCAATTTCTTATAAGTCCTCATCTATTTGTGATGGTGGACTTTCTTGAGATGCTTTCAAGGCTATTGCTTTTCCCTTTTTGATTGTTCTGTCTTCTTTTAGTAGCACTTCATGTGCTCGTAATGTTCCAATCAGTTCTTCCAATCCGTGTACGTCAAGATTTTTGGCTTAGCTTATAGCTGTCACCGTTGGTCTCCATATTGTTGGAAGACATCTCATGATCATTATGACTCTATCTTGTACTGAGTATGCTTTCCATAAGTAGCGCATTTCATTTACAATGGTCGTAAACCTTGAGTACATCTCATCAATGGTTTCTTCTTCATTCATCTCAAAGAGTTCAAACTTTCTTATGCCTATATCAATTTCGATTTCTTTTACATGGCTTGTTCCCTCATCATGGGTTGGTAATGTGTCCCATACTTCTTTAGTAGTGTTGCATTCATCAACTCTTTCACTCTCTTCCCTGCTTAAGGCACAAGATAAAAATAATAAAGCATTAGAGTTTAGGACTACCTTGGTTTTATCTTCAACTATCCAGTCAACTTTCCTTTTTTCAGCTGATGTTGGATCATCTTGATTTACTCTTAAGATGTAATCACCATCAGTTATGATACGCCACATTCTTGTATCTTGTGATTTCAGAAACAGTTGCATCTTATTGTTCCAGAAGAAGTAATCTGTTCCATCAAAGTAAGGTGTCCTGTTTGAAGATCCTCCTTCAACAATGTATTTGGCTTTTGACATTTTTTCTTCTAGATCTTTTCACTAGCACTGTTTTTAGGTGTTTAATTTTTAGAGACGGAGCTCTGATGCCAATTGAAGTAGCAATGTCAATTTACAAGGAAAGGGGTTTGAATTGTAAATTTGCCTATTAAAAATTTCCTGTTAAAACTTAAGGAAATAACTCAAGATTGATCTTGGTTGTGAAAACAGAAAATGGAAAACGTTCTTGGTTGTGGATAACCGGAAATGGAGAACGTTCTTGGTTAGTTAAAAACAAAAATCAACTTGTCTATTTAACTTTAATAATCGAAAGATTGTGTAAGTTTAGAGGCACACCTAATAGGGGAGCTGAATTAGGTGTTTAGAAATTTTCTGGTTTTTAGAGACTTAGTGGATTATTTTTCTGATTTATGATAAGTGAAGTAAAGTGTAAATGGCAAAAAAATAAAGAACACAAAGAGTTTGTCCTGGTTCCCCTTATAACCAAGGGTACATCCAATCCTCTTGCACACCACAAGAGATTTTCCACTATGTTAGAATAAGTACAAGTCTAACTCTAAGACTTCTGTGGCTAACTCCTACCAATCTCCCTAAGATAGCACACGCTATCTTAGTTTACAACACTTGAAGAAAAGTACACCACTTTCTTCAATAATAACTTGAATGGTTTTTCAATAACTTAAGTAAATATACAGTTGATATGCTTTCTTTGTACAATGATAATAATCCAATACTATTGTACTTCAAGTGCAGCAAGAGAACCTTTCTCAATGATATGAAAATGTAAAACAATATGCACTTGAAATATGAAACTTTGACTCTTAATGGATCTTTAAAATTTCTCAAAGAAAGTTATGAATTTGTGTGAAAGTTGTTCAGAAAGTTATTAAAATGTTGAGATTAAACTCGAGCCTAGGAGGTATTTATACTCCTATGGCATCACTTTAGATCAGTGGCAATCTTTCCTAGAGGTTTGATGAATATATGCAATGATCCAGAATCAATATGAACTAAAAAATCACATTGTTTCGCAGTTGTATTCGGCTACAACCAATATGTAGTTGAATACACCTATGTAACGTTCAGATTTTTCAAACAATTTGAAGCATGTATTCGAATACGAAACCTTGTAGTCGAATATAGATGAGTGAATTTTGCCACTGACTTGATTTTGTATTCAGCTACGACTTCCTGTAGTCGAATACAGAAGTGCAGTTTTAGCTACTGACTTCGTTTTGTATTCTTACGATATCCTGTAGTCGAATACAATGTATTTGGCTACGACATCCTATATTCGAATACAATGTATTTGGATATGACATCCTGTAGTTGAATATGAAGGTGCAAACACGAGAAGGGGGGGTTGAATTGTGTTTGACTTAACTTGAATACTTTTCCTGTTTTAATACTTTCAAAACAAAACTTGATGTATAATTAAAACAGAGTTAGCAGCGGATAATAATAAAAATAAAAACTCACAGATTTTATACTGGTTCACCGTTAACGAGGCTACGTCCAGTCCCTTCGCCTTGAAGGATTTCACTAATTCAATCTTGAATTACAACCTTGCTACTGACCCTCCAAGTCAGTCTTCTCAATAGTCTAACAATCCTAGACTTCTTGAGGAAAACAACCTTGTCTTCAGCCAATCTGACAACCCCAGATTGTAGAAGAAATCACAACACTATGAATCTAATTGCTAAGTACCTTGCTACCCTTTCTGATTCCCTCAGTTTGTAGACTCTACTTCAACAACTTAGATACAACCCTATCTAATTGCCAAGTACCCTGCTACCTCTACTGACTCCCTCAGATTGTAGACTCTACTTCAACAACTTAGATTTGCCACAGTGGAAAGAAAATAACACGAGTACTTGCTTCTTGAAAGCTAAAACTCACAATTGACTTCTATGAAAATTTGGGTGTTTGTTGCTTTGGAAGTGTATGACTCTTTTAAGATTTTCGATACTTTATTCTTCAGCATTAAGTCTCTATTTATAGTTGAACTTTAGAACTTCACTAATGCTTTACTTCTGCAGTATATTTAGATTAATTTGTTTTGAGAATATTCTGGAGTAGTTTGCTCAGATTGTGTTTTGAGCCTTTTGCTCATATTCTGTTTTGAGCCTTTTTCTCGAATTCTGTTTTGAACATTTTTCATTCTTCTTCTTTAATCCTCATGATCAAATCTGCACCATTGGATCTTCATGCGATAGTCCACATCTGGACCAGCCTATTTGATATTCTGTGATCCTCTGATTTCAGCCATTCCTGGACGCGCAGTCTGTCCCTCTGATTTCGGCCACCACTGGGCCATGGTCTGATTTTCTGATCTGGACCATCACTGGACCAAATAATTATTTCTGAACCATTGATCTGGAAGTTTTTACTCTGATCTGGACAGATTCTGGACTTTGGTCTGGAACAAACTGAAAATAACTTGAACAAAAAATATTTCAGTCTGGACATTTTACCTTTAATGTTGGACCAGGTCTGGATTGATTCTGGAACTCATTTCTTTTGGTATGGACTTAGTTCCATGTCCCGAATCATGCTATCTTATGATCTGGGCCAAATCTGGATTAATCCTCTTGTTCTGGACTCATAAACATACCTTCTGGTCAAGTCTGGAACAAGTTTGGACTGTGTAATTTTTCACTGCCAGGCCATCTTCTGGTCAGAATAACTTCTGGAATAAAATTGATATTTGATTCCTGTTTGTCTGGAATAACTCTCCTTCTGGCAGGCTTTCCAATGGTATGATCCATGTTTCATTCTGATTTTTATTCCTTCTGATCTGGGCCACCAAACATATCCTCTGGTGATGTTTTGACATCCTGGAACATCTTCTGGAAATTCCAGAATTCATTTTCCTTTGATCTCTGCTTCTGTTTTCTTCAGTTTCTGGGGCATTTAACTTAATAATTCAAAGTACAAAATAAGTTTACATTGAGTACATTTGTAAGCATCAAAATCCTAAGTACTTAGAACCAACTTGGTTCCAACATAATACAAACAAGAAATTTTTGCTACTGACTCGAGTTTTATTCGGCTACAACATGTTGTAGTTGAATATAACTTTAGCTTTTGTCAAAAACTTAATTTTCAAACTTTGTTCATGCATTTTGACACTTTGAAAATTCATTTAATGCATATCCTAAAAGTATAAGTTTCTCATGTGCATTTGAAATATAACAATATTAGATTGCATCATATACCTTAAACTCTAAGTCTTCTAGCGTATTGACAATAGTTGACTGGATTGTTAACTTTATTTTGAACTTGCAACTTGATCACTTTGCTTGGTCTTTGTCTTCATCAAAAACATAAGTATTCTTGCATATTTACATTCTCCCCCTTTTTGCTGATGACAAAACCTTGTTGCTGTTGATACTTCAAAGATTTGATCTTTTTGATTTTTCTCCCCCTTAATTCATGCTTACTCCCCCTTTGAACTTGAGTTCATGCTATCATGCGTTGAAAGTTTGAAACCCTACAAACTGTTTAACAACAACAGCATACCAATTTTCTCTCCCTTTTGACATGATTAAAAAGGAAGAAAACAACAGACAAATATTTCAAGCATACAAAGTATATAGGGAACAAAAATAGATCACAAGGTAGGGAATATAAAATCAAAAGCATAGTTTAAAAACGAAACATGTTTAAGTCATTTTAATGGAATGACTTACAAAGAATCAGTACCTTGTATTAAAGATCATTTTCATTTAGAATGCTAAGTTCTCTTCGTATCTAATAGAATGAATCTTTAGGCAAAGGCTTTGTGAATATATCTGCTAGTTGATTATGTGTATCAACAAACGTAACTTCAACATTACCTTTGAGAACATGATCGCGCAAAAAGTGATGGTGTATATCAATATGTTTTGTCCGAGAATGCATGACTGGGTTCTTTTTTTATATTGATAGCACTGGTATTGTCACACCTTAGAGGGATGCATCCGAGATCAAGTCCATAGTCACATAACTGCTGCTTGAGCCATATAATCTGTGCACAGCAACTGTCTGCTGCTATGTATTATGCTTCAGCGGTGTTTAGAGCCACACATGCTTGCTTTTTACAGGACCATGACACTAATGCATTACCTAAGATTGGCAAGTACCGCTTGTCCTTTTTGGATCTGTTTTAAATTCTACATAGTTTGAGTCAGAATAACGAACAAGATTGCATATACTACCTTTTGGATACCATAAGCCAACAATGGTTGATCCTTTTAAATATTTCATTATTCACTTTACTGCTACAGGATGTGATTCCTTAGGATCTGCCTAAAAATATGCACATAAATATACACTGAACATAATATCTGGCCGACTGGCCCTTAGATATAAGAGAACCAATCATACCTCGATACTTTGATATGTCTATTGATTTACCAGATTCATCTTTATCTACATAAGTACTGGAGCCCATAGGAGTTGCACTCTCTTTACTGTTTTCCATCTCAAATCTTTTTAACAGTTCCTTATAGTACTTTGCTTATTTGATTAAAATGCCATTCTTGAGTTGCTTGATTTGAACTCCGAGGAAATAATTTAACTTACCCATCATGGACATTTCAAATTCTCCTTGCATCATCAATGAGAATTCTTCACATAATTCATTATTGGTTGATCCAAATATGATATCGTGAACGTAGATTTGAACAAGTAAAGCTTGATCATTAATCCTTTTATTTAACAAATTTGTATCTACCTTTCCCTTTTCAAATCCACTTTCACATAGAAAGTTACTTAGCCTATCATACCAAATATGTGATGGATTCTTGAAGTCTTCAAAGTCGAGTGGTTGTTTGACATAGACCTCCTCATTGATGTAACCATTTAGGAAAACTCTCTTGACATCCATATGAAATAATTCAAAATTCATAGAACAAGCGTAAGCAAGTAATAATCGGATTGCTTCTAACCTTGCTACCAAAACAAATGTTTCATCAACGCCGATCCCTTATTCTTGGTTGTATCCTTGAGCGACCAACCTTGCCTTGTTTCTAACAACTATACCATTTTCATATAGTTTATTCTTGAACACCTATTTGGTATAAATGATGTGTTTATCGCTAGGATTTGGAACAAGTTCCCAAACCTTGTTTCTTTCAAACTGGTTTAGTTCTTCTGGCATGGCAAGTATCCATATTTAAACAAGCATCTTTGAGATTTAGCCTTGTAGTAACTCCTTTGTTGATATCACCTATAATGTTATCAATGGGGTAATCACGATGGGTTCTCCATTCTTGAGGGAGATCATTGTTTTGATCTTGTTGTTCTATGCTAACTTCATTCCTTTGAATTGATTGATCAACTTGATTGTTCTTGCTTATATCGTCACTTATAAAATCATCACCATCATCATCACAAGAAACAATTTTATCTTCTTTTGAGGGGTTAGATTCATCAAATGATACATGCATAGATTCTTCGACTAATAAAGTTCTTTTATTGAAAATTCTAAAAGCTTTACTTGATAAGGAATATCAAATAAAAATACCTTCATCGGCTTTCTCATCGAATTTACCAAGATTTTCCTTACCATTATTCATCACAAAGCATTTACATCCAAATATGTGAAAGTGAGAGATATATGGCTTTCTACCTTTATAGAGTTCATATGGAGTCTTCTTTAGGATCGACCGGATCATTACTTGGTTGGATACATAACAAGCTGTACTTACAGCATCTGCCCAAAAGTATTTTAGTAAACTTGAGTCGCTTAGCATGGTCCTTGCAAGTTCTACCAATAATCTGTACTTTTTCTCAACAACTCGATTTTGTTGAGGTGTTCTTGGTGCATAAAAGTTATGGAAGATTCCATTTTCTTCACAATATTCTACAAAAGAAGCATTTTGAAATTCTCCTCCATGATCACTTCTTATTGATATAATTTTGGTTGTTTGTTCATTTTGGATTAGTTTGGCATAATTCTTAAATGCTTTAAAAGCTTCATTTTTATTTGCCAAAAATAAGGTCCAAGTGAACCTTGAGAAATCATCAAACAATTACTAGTCCATATGAATTTCCACCAAGACTTTTATTTCTTGATGGACCAAACAAGTCCATATGTAACAATTGAAATGGTCTTGAAGTTGATACAATATTTTTGGGTTTGAAGGAAACCTTATTTTTCTTACCCTTTTGACAAGCATCACGTAATTTATCTTTAATAAATTTCATTTTTGGTAAGCCTACAACAAGTTAATGCTTGACTAACTTGTTTAAATGTTCCATTTGGATATGTGTAAATCTTTTATGACATAGCCATGCATCATTGTTGTCGCTTACCATAAGACATTTCATTGTTAAATAAAAAATCTTCAAGATTAATTATAAAAATATTTTTAAAGCACTTACCAACAAACTGGATTTCATTTGATACCTCATTTCGGATAATCCATTCATCCTTGTTGAAAGTTATTTTGTTACACTTGTCACAAAGTTGGCTAATGCTAATAAGGTTGTGCTTTAATCCTTCAACATATAGAACATCTTCAATTGAAGGAAATGGAGCAGCACCAATTTTTCCAATGCCCAAAATTTTACCCTTGTTGTTATCTCCACACATCACATAGCCTTTTGATTCAAGAGTAAGTGCTGAAAATTTTGTTTTTTTACCGGTCATGTGTTTTGAACATCCACTATGCAAGTACCATATATTAGAGGTACTTTTTATGCATACCTACAAAACATAATCATAATTTATTAGGTACCCAAAATGCTTTGGGTCCTTGAGGATTAGTACCTTTCTTGACCCACACATAATGCCCTTTTGGAACACTAGAATTCCTAAAATGGCAAGTATTAGGTGTGTGGCCATTTAGACCACAATAAAAGCATGTATGAATATATTTACTTCTATATTTAGGCATAAGAGATTTCTTTTGAACAAAATTCTCTTTAGAACAATGATGATCATTTTGTACAACTATAACTTTCTTTTGTCAGATTGGTCACTTGCCTAAACAAAGATAGTTTTATTAATACTTGGTTTGTCAAGTTTTGAATAACCAAGGCCACTCTTATCATTGGAATATCTTTGCATTCTAAGAATCTGCTACTAACTTGAGTTTGTATTCTGCTTCAACATGCTGTAGTCGATTACAACTTTAGCTTTTGTCAAAAACTTAATTTTCAAACTTTGTTCATGCATTTTGACACTTTGAAAATTCTTTTGATGCATATGCTAAAAGTTTAAGGTTCTTATGTGCATTTGAAATATAACAATATTAGATTGCATCATATACCTTAAACTCTAAGTCTTCTAGCATATTGACAATAATTGACTTGATTGTTGACTTTATTTTGAACTTGCAACTTGATCACTTTGCTTGGTCTTTGTCTTCATAAAAAACATAAGTATTCTTGCATAGTTACAAACTGAAAGTAAATAGAGATAGGGAAGACATATCACACAATGATATATCCTGGTTTACCCAACCTGAGCTACGTCCAGTTCTCACAATCGTGAGATTTTCCACTAAGTGTTCAAACGAAGAACCTTCTTGGTTTTACACCACCTAAATCAGGTCAACCTTGATCTGTTACAAACTAGAATCCTTTTCTCCCATAAAAGAGTTCAATCAGGTCACCTATCAATCTTGAGAGGATTTTATACTTCACCTTTTAACCATAAAAGGATTTTCTAGCAAACTACTCAAACTATAAACAACTCTTATAGTCTTGAATTTACACAATAATGATTTAGAGTGTTTGGCAGAATCTGATTAATCTCAACACTTGTTTGAGTTTACACAATAATGATTTAGAGTACTAATTTCTTTTCATGAATGTGAGACTTTCAAGTATGAATGTAAGTGATTGATGGTTTTGTTGGAACCAAGTTGGTTCTAAGTACTTAGGATTTTGATGTTTACAAAAGCACTCCATGTAATCTTATTTTGTACTTAGAATTAATATATTAAATGCCACCAGAAGATGAAGTCACTAGAGGCAGAAGATGAATAACCAGAGGATAAAATCAGACCAGAGGATACACCTCCAGAAGATACCAGAGGATGCATTTAGAAGGCACCAGAGGATACACCTCCAGAGGATATCAGAGGATGTCAAAACATCATCAGAGGATATCTTTTCTGGCCCAGATCGGGAAGGAAGCAGAGTCCAGAATGAGACCTGGACCAGACCAGAAGGAAGCCTGCCAGAGGGAGACTTGGAACAGAGAAGAAGGAATCACAAGTCAGACCTGGTCCAGACTTTATTCTGACCAGAAGATAGCTTGGCAGTGATTATAAAATTCAGTCCAGACCTGAAGAAATGAAAGTCCAGATTTAATTTTAGTTCAATCCAGACTCAGTCCAGAATTGATCTAGCTTAGAGGGAAAATGTTCAGATCAATGGTCCAGATTTAAGCATCATGGCCCAGTGTTGGGCGAGATCAGAAGATCACACCATATGGCCCAGTGTTGGCTGAGATCAGAAGATCAGATCATATGGTCCAGTGATTGGCCGAGATCAGAAGATCAGATCATATGATCCAGTGTTGGCCAAGATAAGAGGATCACAACAGATCAGATTGTATGGTCCAGATTTGGACAATGTTAGAAGATCAAACAGTCCAGATTTAATCTTGATGATAATCAGTGGAGACTTGATTAAATTCGAATAAGACTTGATTAAATTTGATCAAAGTATTATGACGATTTGATACAAAAATAAATTGAAGTCTGGTGGGAATTCAGAAGCTATTGGCGGGAAGAAAGATTTGATCCAGAATTAATCAAGAACAGGGATTGGCCAAAGTTATTTTTGCAAGAGTATCTGGCAAGATACAGCTCGAACTTAAGCATGGAAGTGACCCTAATCTTCATCTATAAAAGGAGGCTCAAGGTAGAAGACTTAGCATCGAAAATACTTGAGAGTCATACACTTCCAAAAGCAAAATACTTGAGTTTTTAGTGAGGTCAATTGTGAGTATCCGTTTTCCAGAAGCAAGTTCTCTAAGTTTTTCTTTCCCTTGTGTTAGGTCTAAGTTGTTGAAGTAGAGTCTACAATCTGAGGGAGTCAGAAGGAGTAGCAGATTACTTTGCAATTAGATTCAAGGTTCTTTTCCTCAAAAGTCTAGGATTGTTAGACTGTTTGAGAAGACTAACTTGGATGGTCAGTGGTATTGTTGTAATTCAAGATTTTTGAATTAGTGAAATCGTTCAAAGTGAAGGGACTGGACGTAGCCTAGTTAAGGTGAACCAGTATAAAATTCTGTGTTTTATATTTATTTTATATCCGCTGCTAACACTGTTTTATTCATACATCAGGTTTTGTTATAAAACTGCAAAAACAGAAAAAGTAATCAAGTTAGTCAAACACAATTCAACCCCCCTTCTCATGTTTGCACCTTCAATTGGTATCAGAGGAATCTTGAGATACCTTAAAGGAACCACCAACATTACCTTGTTATACAAGAAAACCCCCACCTACAAACTAAGAGGTTTTTGTGATTTTGACTATGCTGGAGACAAGTTTGAAAGGAAAAGTACAAGTGGCAACTACACATTCTTAGGTGATAATTTGATCTCTTGGTCAAGCAAAAGACAAAGCACCATTGCCATGTCAACAACTGAAGCTGAGTATATATCAGCAGTAGAATGCAGCTCACAGTTAATCTGGATGAAACATCAACTTGAAGATTACAACATCTTTGAAACCAATATCCCTTTGGTCTATCATAACACTTCAGCCATAAACCTAACCAAGAACCCTACCTTACACTATAGAGCCAAACACATTGAAATAACACACCATTTTCATTAGGGACCATGTTCAAAAAGGGACTTTAAGCATCCAATTTATGGACACTGATCATCAATGGGCTGATATCTTCACCAAAGCATTACCTGAAGATAGGTTCGAGTTCGTCAAGAAGCATCTCAACATTATCTCCATATCTGACTAGCTCAAGTAGTCATCTTAGGAGTTTTTAATTTTCTTGTAATTTTACTTTATCTCTTTTATTTTCTTGTTTTTATTTTCTGTACTTTGTATAGAGAAAAACAAAAATACAAAAATAGTAGGACCTCTTTTTGGCTGATGACAAAAAGGAGGAGAGAGAGAAAAATGAGAAATAAGTAGAAAAGGAGAGATAAAAAGAAAGGAGGAGTGAAAAAGAAAGAAATGAAAAGAGAAGGAGTTGAAAAAGAGAGGAAACAGGGAGAGAGAAAAATAAAGAGAGAAAAAGAAAGAGTGAAAAAAGAAGGAGTTGAAAAGGAGAGGCAATGTGAAGAGAGAAAAGAAAGAGAAAATAAAGAAGGAGTTGAAAAGGAGAGGAGAAGAAAAGAAAAGAAAGAGTGATTTAAGAAGGAGTTGAAAAGGAGAAGAAAAAGTCATTATTAGACTTAGGGGAGAGATTGGTCTGAGGGGGAGTATTTCAAGTACTTCGAATTTTTTGAAAGTCTTTTTAAATAAGTGATAAGCTAACAAAATAAGTTAAGGTTTTGTCATCATCAAAAAGGGGGAGATTGTTGGAACCAAGTTGGTTCTAAGTACTTAGGATTTTGATGTTTACAACAGCACTCCATGTAATCTTATTTTGTACTTAGATTTAATATATTAAATCCCACCAGAAGATGAAGTCACCAAAGGCAGAAGATGAGTAACTAGAGGATAAAATCAGACGAGAGGATACACCTCCAGAAGATACCTGATGATGCATTCAGAAGGCACTAGAGGATACACCTCTAGAGGATATCAGAGGATGTCAAAATATCATCAGAGGATATCTTTTCTTGCCTAGATCAGTAGGAAGCAGAGTCCATAAGGAGACCTAGACCAGACCAGAAGGAAGCCTGTCAGAGGGAGACTTGGTCCAGAGAAGAAGGAATCACAAGTCAGACTTGGTCCAGACTTTATTCTGACCAGAAGATAGCTTGGCAGTGATTATAAAATTTAGTCCAGACCAGAAGAAATGAAAGTCCAGATTTAATTTTAGTTCAATCCAGACTCAGTTTAGAATTGGTCCAGATCAGAGAGAAAATCTTCAGATCAATGGTCCAGATTTAAGCATCATGGCCCAGTGTTGGCCGAGATCAGAAGATCAGACCATATGGCCTAGTGTTGGCTGAGATCAGAAGATTAGATCATATGGTCCAATTGTTGGCCGAGATCAGAAGATCAGATCATATGGTCCAGTGTTGGCCGAGATCAGAGGTATCAGCAGATCATATTGTATGGTCCAGATGTGGACTGTAAGACCCTTAAATTTAAAAATTAAATTATGGATTTAATATTTAGTGTATTTTGGGGATATTTGTAAATATGAATATATGTATGTTTTGTGTGAATATATATATAAATATTTATTTTTGGAAGATGAATTAAAATGATTGGATGAAGAGTATATTAATTTAATTATGAGTAATTAAATTATCGGACAGTTAATTAAGAGGTTATCAGCTAATTGCGACGAAACCGGTTAAATGTTGGAAGGTCCAGCAATATTATAGTATTATTTTTGATGAGGTGGCACCCACATATGCCTATATATAGGAGTGAGAAGGAAGAGCAAACACAGAAAACACTTCTTCCTCTATACTGCATGTAACAGTAACGTTCTCCTTCTTCCTCCCATTCTGATTTCTGTTTCCCGTTCAAAAAAAAAAGAGTTGCTCAAAAGTGAGATTACTTGGAAATCCAAGCACCGAAACACCAAGTACCAAGAACAAAAGTTGTTCCTCTCTTCATTACGGAGCCAGAGAACCCACTTTGGTAGTGGCAAACGTAAATGGAAACTTCGCCGACTTTTGTCGCGAAAACGTGAATGCGAGCATAAACGTAACAGAGGTAAGGGACACCTTCCACTTTCTAGATTGCATTAGGGCTATAAATGCATACTGTTATGGCATTAATAATGTTTCATTATTGTTTTTGAAGAAAAAACTATTTTGCATGTCGTTTTGAAGGATGAAAAATGCATTATGTTGATGTTTTAAATGATATGTGATGTTGCTGTGTTGGTTGATATACCAACGTCGTTCTGTTTATGTGGGAAAGCTGGGAAATGTTTTGCATGTTGTTTTGGGGATGATCAAAATGCATATGTTGATAAAACTCTTGTGCATGTTGTTATAACATGCGAAAAATGCATTCTGTCGAGGTTTGATGATCTATGATGTTTGTTGTTTTGACTGAATACGTCAATGTTGTTCTGTTTGTGTGGGAAAGCTGGAAAATGCTTTGCATGTTGTTTTGGTTGCGAAAGAATACTAGAAAATACTTTGCATGTTGTTTTGGGAATGCTCAAAATGCAAATGTTTGGAAATGCATGTTCTGTTTTTGAGTTTGACATTATGTTTTGGGTGATTTAAGCAAAATTGTGATGTTGTTTTGGTGTTGGTGATTCTGTTTCTGTTATGGTGAAATAGTCTGGTGAAGATGATGGTATAAAAAGAAAAGGATTTAAAATGGTGGAAGTGTTTTCGGGAAAATATGTTGTTGATGAAAAATGTTTTGACTTTTGGGGTTTCAAAAGAATGGTGATTTTATTTTGGTGTTGTGTTGGTTTTTCAAAGAAAAGAATTTGAAAACGTGTTGAAGTTTTCTGTGAAATTTCACTGAATTCGAAGGTGTATTCGAATACTGCATGAGTGTATTCTAATACAGCCTGCAAAACTTCAGTTTTAATCAAATTTTTGAACTTGTATTCGAATACAAGCCTCTGTATTCGAATACAGATAAGGGATTTTTGCTTCTGACTTAGCCTCTATATTCGGCTACGACCCTATCGTATTCGAATACAGGACTGCAATTTTTACCACTGTATTCGCATCTATATTCGACTACGACAGCATCGTATTCGAACACAGAATGCTGATTTTTCACTGTTTATGCCTCTGTATTCGAATACAAGGGAGCTGTATTCAAATACAGCTTGCTTTTTTTCAAAAATTTCAGTTTTAAACAATGGTTTATGAACTTAAAGAGTTGGGAAAACATTGGGAAGGTTTGTGATGAATTAAAATGGTGTTTTTGAGATGGTTTGGGGTGGTGATGATGAGGTTCTGGAGTTCTTTATTGATGCTGTGAAAAATGCTGAGTTTACACTGTTGTAGCCTCTGTATTCGAATACAGATTCGGTTTTTCCAAAAAACTCAATTTTAAACATGTGTTTATAAACTTTAAGAGTTGGGGAAAACATTGGGAAGACTTGTGATGAATTAAAATGAGGTTTTGAGATAGTGTGAAGTGGTAACATGTGGTGCTTGAATATTTTTGTTGATGTGATGACAATGAAATTATTTGGGTTGAGGTGATTTTGGGGAAATGATGGAAATGTTGAATTTTGCTGATGTTTGCATATTGTTTTCAGTGAAGAGAAAACATTGCATAGTCAGGTGGTGATTGCAATGGGCCACAGAGTAATGCGGTAACCGTGATGGTCCGCGAAGTTAAGTAGTAACCACCGTAATGGGCTACGAAATGGCCGCGTGTTCGTAGTGGTCCATTCTATCCGTGCGAGGATTTAACTTCTGTGTTTGCCCGTGAGAGGCTAATACATGTGAAAGTAGTAACCGTGATGGGTTGTAGAGTGGCTGCGTGTTCGTGGTGGTCCATTTATCCGGGTTCAGAGTGGCCGCGTGTTCGTGGTGGTCCATTCAAATATGTAAAACGTGCTGGTCTGTTGAGCGACTGCACTGGTACTGGTATGTGAGCGACTGTACCTTGGTATATGTAAAACGTGTTGGTCAGTTGAGCGAATGCACTGGTGCTGATCTGTGAGCGATTGCACCATGGTCATGTTGGCCATTAAAGTCAAACATATGTAAATTGTGCTGGTCTGTGAGCGACTGCACCTTGGTAATTCCAAGAAGTTGAGTACATGAGCATATACATATTTCATCGGGGTGGTTGACCGGTGGGTCATGATTTGGATATGTGTTGATGATTGGAAATTGATGAGTGTAAGTATATTATGGAATCTGAATTTTTTGATGAATGATTGTGATTGATGAGTTGATAGTTGTACTTACAACATGTTTTCCATATTAATTTAATTGATGTTAGAAAAGGCATACATGTCATGAAATTTCAAAATGAGCATCCTTAATTATCATAATTGTTATATGATATGCCATGGATATACTTGTTACTGTGATATAAATGCTATGTGTTAATTGTTAATTTCGGTCGGTGACCCTTTACTATTATTGTGGAAAATTGGGCTTTGCCCTCAGATGATACCCAAACCCGTCCCACCGACGGTTACACTAACGACGGAGATGTCGTTAGTTTCCCCTGATTTTCACGTATGGAGTATTCGTGGACAACGTAGAGGGACGGACCACTGGGGTGAAGACGAGACTTGTGGAGTAGGCGGTGGAAATTACTTGCTACTGTAGCTTAATGCATGATCAGACTAGACTTTTGTATAGGGTCTTCAGTTTGGGAAATGTAATTGGTTATTTTGGGAATTATTGTATAACTTTTCCGCTAATATTTTTCTACACTCTGATAATATTTTGGTGGGTCCAGGATACAGCTGTTGGATGTATCTTAATTTTGATATATTTTGAAGAATTAAATTCCCAAAATAAGTTACTTAATTAATCGTGATGTAATTATTTAATTACTTCTCTATTTTGGATTACGACGTCGAACGATATTTAATTTGAATTGATTTTAATCATTCTGAAGTAAATTGAAAAATATTCTTTTATTAATTTCGGTTATAAAAAAAAAACACTCGCGCTGTGTTTTAAACTCGGGATGTTACATGGACGAGATCAGAAGATCAAACGGTCCAGATTTAATCATGATGATAATCAGTGGAGGCTTAATTAAATTCGAATAAGACTTGATTAAATTTAATCAAAGTATTACGTGGATTTGATACACAAATAAATTGAAGTATGGTGGGAATTCAGAAGCTATTGGCGGGAAGAAAGATTTGATCCAGAATTAATCAAGAATAAGATTGGCCAAAGTTATTTTTGAATGCAAATCTGGAGCTAAAAGGATATGTTTTTTATTTAAGTGAAACCCGATTGGCCAAGTTATTTTTGCAAGAGTATCTGGCAAGATACAGCTCGAACTTAAGCATGGAAGAGACCCTAATCTTCATCTATAAAAGGAGTCTTAAGGCAGAAGACTCATCATCGAAAATACTTGAGAGTCATACACTTCCAAAAGCAAAATACTTGAGTTTTCAGTGAGGTCAATTGTGAGTATCCGCTTTTCAGAAGCAAGTACTCTAAGTTTTTCTTTCCCTTGTGTTATGTCTATGTTGTTGAAGTAGAGTCTACAATCTGAGGGAGTCAGAAGGAGTAGCAGATTACTTAGCAATTAGATTCAAGGTTCTTTTCCTCAAAAGTCTAGGATTGTTAGACTTTTTGAGAAGACTGACTTGGAGATCAGTGGTACTTTGTAATTCAAGGTTTTTGAATTAGTGAAATCCTTCAAAGTGAAGGGACTGGACGTAGCCTAGTTAACGGTGAACCAATATAAAATTCTGAGTTTTTATTTACTTTATTTCCACTGCTAACTCTGTTTTAACAGGTTTTGTTTTAAAACTAAAAGTATTCAAGTTAGTCAAACACAATTCAACCCCTCCTTCTCGTGTTTGCACCTTCAGATTTTTTATTAGCACTTGAATATCTGATTTTTCTTTAAGCTTGGAGTTCCTTTTATAGGATTTGAGGAGGTCCATGACAACTAATATGACCGTTGGAGAGGTTCCTTTGGTCAAAGGTTAGGTTATAAAAAATCATATTTCTTAACAAGACTATTGAGTGAAATTTTCTTCTTTTTGACTGCACGACTTTCTGATCTGATGCATTGTCTGTCATTTGATTTGGACAGTGTTTGAGGGTCTTTTTATCACAAGAATATTTTCTCAAAGTCATGTTGAAGTTTCAGTTTCAAAAAGATCTTTTGGAGTATTTCTTTTGTTAATATGAGAGTTGTACATTCCTTGTAGATGTACTGGATATTCATTCAAAATTTGCAGGATCTTTCCTTGTATTAAAAGCTTACTTGAACTTTTTTGATGAAATAAAAAACGTGGAGAACGTTCTTGGTTTTCCAGAAATATGTCAAGAACGTTATTGGTTTCTGGCAGTTCATTTTTTGCTTTTTCCTTAAACTGATTTTGCTTGCTTTTGCTTAGTACCTCTATTAGATTAACGCACTCAAAAACACATGTTAAATAACACATTATTTAGAATCATAATTAGAGTACTTAATTAATCTTTTTTTATTTACATCAAAACAAATAATTGAGATTTTGTCTTAACAACCATATGCTGCTAAAGCGGAAAAAAAGAAGGCAGAATATGATAAGAACGTGAAGTCATTGACTGATGCTGCATGTACCATTGACTGATGATGATGGCAGTCATGAGGTCTGTGTAAATAGTTTTTCTCTGTTTAATTTTACTTCGTAGGAATACTTTTGCATTGTCGTTATTGATTTTTTCCTTATGTTTCATGTAGGAGGATGATGACGAGTAGAAGCTCAGCCAAAGATAACATTTATGTAGGAAGTTCTGCTAATGATTTGATCATCTTATGTAGATGGTTTGGCCGTTCCTTCACAAACATATTTCTTGCTTCCCGGAATATTTTGCTGCTCCCTTGGTTAATGTTTTGTCTTTTCAAATTGTGAATAGCTAAAAAAATGGGGAGCTTGGCTTTATTTGTACTTTTAAATCCAACTATTTAGTTAAGAGTTGTTTATCTTAGTTCTAGTCTTTTAATTTAAAGGCTTCTTAAATCCTGTTGGTGATGAAAATCGAACAATATGAAATTATTAGTTTTCATTTATAAAAGCTCTATTAAATACCTACGACAATATTTTTTAAAAGAAAAAAACGCTTTAAAATACCACCTACGACAACGCTTTTATTAGAAAAGTGTTGTCAAATGACAACTATAACAATACTTTTATCCAAAAGTGCTATTAATATCACCTACGATTAAAACATCATCTACTAATTTTTTTATTCAAATAATGATACTGTCAATTAAAAATCTAATATCATGCAATTCATGAAGTAAAACTAAAAATGGTTTAGTGATGTTTACACCAAACTTTGGCATGTAAAGTGCAACATAACTTATAGAGATTTCTAATATCCATAAAATTATAGCATATAATACATGAGTAATATCCATAAAATTATAGCATATAGTACTCATGTATGAATTCAACCAAATATTCTTTTCTATTTAGCAAATGTAAATCAATTACACCTAAATTCTAAAATGAGAAAAAGATGAGAAGAAACACAAAATTATAAATAAAAAAATACTATGAAAGTGTTAAGACAAAATCTCATATTAATGTTTTGATGAAAACAAACAAAAGTTAATTAAGTTATGATTCTAAATGGTATGTTGTTTTAATGTGTGTTTTTTAGTGTGATAATCAGAGATAAGTGCTAAGCATTACAAGCAAAATCACTTTAAAGAGAAAACAAAAATACACAAATAGAAACGAAGAGCGTTCTTGACAGAAGTCTGGAAATGAAGAACGTTCTCCACTGTCATTAAACAACAATAAGTGCTGATATCCAAAAACAAGGAAAAGAAAGCTTCTGGAAATTACAAATACATTTCCATAATTATACTTGGAATAAATAGGGCTTATCTTAGCAAAAGGATAACTCCAAAAGACCAAAGATAAAAGTTATGACTCATGATGAATCAAGCATGATTATTATCCAAGAACAAGAAGGATCATTCTCCAGTTTGTTAAAGCAACAATCAAGAACGTTATTGAAGAATTTACTTCAGCCTATCCTTGATATATAATGCACACTTGATAAAAGGACCTTGAATCACTATAAAAAATGACTGACATAGAAGTTCAAATATCAACATTCTTCAGAAAGCAGAAAACAAAGAATGTTCAGTCAAGCACATTCTTGGTTCAAACATGATCTTATCCATAAGCTGACACATGACAGCTGGACCCTTTCCAACGGTCAAACGAATTGTCATAAGCCTCCTTAAAGCATATAAAAGGAACCTCAAGCTCAAGGAAAATTCAGAGCTTCAAGTTAAGAGCAATACATCACTTACTTACAATCATACACTCTAAAGTCTCTCATTTACATACAAGAATTAGTTTGTCCTCTCATTCAAAGTTTAGAATAGAATCATTTGTTACTGATTTCTTTCCATCAAAAATCTAAACTCAAACAAGTGTTGATCTTACTAAGATTCTGCCAAATCTCTTTAAATCATTATCTTGTAAACTCGAGGCTATAGTGTTGAAAATAGCTTGAGTAGTTTGTAGAAAATCCTTTTATGGTTAAAAGGTAAAGTGTAAAAATCATCTCTAAAGATTGAAAGGTAACCTATGGAAAACTTTTATGGGTGGAAAGGTAGAGCTATGTAACAGATCAAAGTTGATATGAATTGGTGGTGTAAAAACCAAGAACGTTCTCCGTTTTAATCTCTTAGTAAAAAATCTCACAACTGTGAGGACTGGACGTAGCCCGGTTTGGGAGAGCCAAGATATATCTCCGTGTAATATCTCATTCCTTATCTCTATTTATTTTCAGTTCTTTGATTATCGAATTAAATAGATAAATTAAAATTATGTTATTTACTAACTAAAATGTTCTTCGTTTTCTGTTTTCAAAACGAAGAACGTTCTACGTTTTCTGTTTTCATAACCAAGATCAATCTTGAGTTAAAATCCTTAAACTTTAACAGGAAAATTGAATAAGGTGAATATACAATTCAAACCCCTATTCCTTATAAATTGACATTGCTACTTCAGAAAGTAAAAAACATCAAAAAATTTGAATGCAAATTATGTATTACAACATTGAAGAGATATTCAAAAAGAAATAACGTAAATAAAAAAATAAGCAACAAATGTCAATCGAAAAAATTTATTTTAAAAAACTTGATTCAAGTAGATAAATCTATAAGATTTAAATGTAAAAACCGTAAAACAAAAGTACAAGAAAACAAGAACAAAAATAAACAAAACCAAAAAAAAAAAGACCTCGCTGCTCAACTATGTGTTTACACTATTGAATGTTCACTCGTTTATACACTTTTGATGGCTTTCGCATAATTTAATTTGTTACTTTTTACCACTTTTTGATATACTTTGCTCGAAGCTCTTAGAAGAATCCAAGTGACTTTCAAGTGTGGACAAATTTTTGCCAGAACTCTATTAATAAGATGTGTGCAAACCCTGGCCACAATATTGAAGCATTGGTGTTTTAATTTCTAGCCACAAAAACATGTAAATGGTGGTTCAAAAACCAGAAGATTAAAGGATGGTGGTGTTTCAATCTTAACCGATGAAATCCTCATGGTCCAAATGTACTACCTCGGTGTAGCTTAGTCCACATCAGATAAATCTCATAATAAAAAAATTTGTCAAATAATTATTCGTCTCGATGGAAATTTAAACAACGGTAAATTTTACCGGATTCTCCAAACATATATAAAGCTATATTAGATTTTTCTATGAAAATAATCTCTCCTTTATTAAGATCATAACTCACCCAAAAAGTTAGGAAACATCTATACAATTCGATTCTTTAAAAATTTAAATATCATGACGTACAAAATTTCACAAGGACGGAAGACACACAATGTCAAACACAACTATACTAGTTACCGTAAAACTGTGGGTTTTCGAGCTTTGCTTCTAGTAATTACATCTTAGCTTTGTGAGTTCTTTCATTCAAACTGTGATTAATTTATTTTTATGTGCAAGAAACTTCCTTTGGTCCTTTATTTATCAAGTAAATAACTAATTTAGTTTTTGAAATTCTGTCACTCAATTATTCCATCCGTAAAATTTGGCAAACAATAAAAACATCCTTAAAATTAAAGTGCATTAATCAAAATAATGTTGAAATTTTATAATATTTCAAAAATGTTTTTAGTGAGTTAATAATCTAAATTATTTGGATTAATTGAAAAGTAATTTCATTGCTGTGATCACTCTTACAATTGACTTGGTCGTTTTATAACAGTTGTTTTCTATCATTAATACATATATTATTATGTTATAATAAGTAGTGTTTTGTCAAGTGAGAAGATAAGAGATTGAGATTTTTTTTTTTTCGATATTCTTAAATTTTTTTATTTTTCTATAAACAAAAACATCATATTTTTCTTCTTTTATATAGGTTAACAATGATAATATTCCTGTAGTTATGTTGCCTGAGATGCTCTCGGAAAAGCATGTTGAATCTGAGGGATTTTCATAATAAATACTTACAGATAATGTGTCTTTACACGCGTTAGGTCTATTGTTGTTTCATGATTATTATCTTATGTATGTGTTTTATTTTTAGGATGCATAATCTGTGATTGACGATGGTTCAAGTCTTAATTCATGATACATCGTAGTGGTATTAATTACTCTACATAGTATATAAAATTGGTGATTAACACCAGGAATTAATTTGGCTTCTCATCATATATGAATGTGTTAATCATGGGTTAATTTTGTGAATTACTATTAAAAAGTGAAAAAAAAAATGTTGCAATTAAGATATAGATTTTTTTTCTCTAAGAGATCAATAAAATGTGTTTACATTTCTTGCCAAAATCAATAGTAACAAAATGTGTTTAGTATATAGAATTTCGGTGACTATTTTTTTTTTTATAGTTTATTATTGGATTGATTGTATTCTATTTAACTGTTACTATACTATGTTAATGGCTAGTTAATATATTAACTCTTCAACATTTGTGTTGATTTGATATAATAATTGACATTTCTATATATATGACCGGTTCATATAAATTTATATTTGTGATGAATTTGAATTAATTGTGTAAATTACTATGCAATTTATCAGTGTTATTATTTTATTGGCAAGTTGTATGCAATGGTCTACAATACATCTGAATGTGTATAAGCGGATTAGCCAAGTTGTACAATAGTGTATGAGTTCAATTTTCTTTCACCGCAAATGATTCCATACATATTATTTAGTATTTATTTATTTATGTTTTGGAGAAAATCGAGATTTACTCTAATTATTTGAGACTTGAGTTTAATTTGCTGCTAGTGAAAACTGAGGCTGGAACTAATAAAGGGAAGTCAAACGGATTTGATGCTTATGAGAATAAATCTAAAATCAGATTTATTTTTATATTTGTTGGAAGTGAAGTCGTTTATAAATTATCCAAGCAGAGCTTCGTATAAATTTGCATATGAAGATTTAATTTTTTTTAGATTTAATTGTAGTTTGGGTGCTCTATTATTATCAATTTACGAAATTGATCTACATATTTTAAAAGTCGACAGTTTTGGTATCATCTTCCGATTTTTGAACTAAAAAAGTGATTTGATTTATTTTAAATGACGTGACATACAATTCTATGATATAGAACCGTTTAGATGCATTAATTAAATTAAAAAATATGAAAAAAAATTAGAAGTTTAAAGTTAAGTTTTTGCGGCGTTTTATTTCAATTTTACGGTTAATCACTCTGCATGGTATCATATGTCACATTATTTAAAGTATCACACGTCATCATTTTTTAGTTAAAAAAATTAGATATGGACCAAAACTGTCAACTTTTAAAACAAATGATCAATTTTGTGAATCAGTTAAAATAAAAGGAAGACTAAAACTGCAATTAAATATTTTTTTAAAGTGGGATGTTGTCACTTGAAAATCTTTCAAGCACGCATGTTATTTTGTGTTTATTTGAGATATTGTCACTTAAAAATTATCTAAGTAAACCTGTTAATTCAATATGAGAATTTCTAGAATAGAGTAGATAATCCATTGTACTAAAATGATATAATTACGATAATTAGAATGAACGAAAATAAATCTATAAATGATATTATTAATCAGTATACACCTTAAAGTGTTGTCGCTTAGATGTCATTCAAGCAAACTTGTATAATACAAATATAAATGAATTTTTGTTTATTCTCGTTGATAATGATGTCAGTTATACATCTATGTAGATTTGTAAAAGTCTAGTAGATATTGGCTAGAAGGTGTGTTGGTCAAAATTCCTTGTAGGAAAAAACTTTAGTCTTCCTTATTTGTGTGTCATGTATAAATACATAAATATAGCTATTACATTGTCACGTCATAAATTTAATTGGACCAATTTCTCACATAGCTATATGCTAGTGAGTAAACATTGAGGGGGATGAGTACTAAGCTAATTGAAATTAGTAGTGATGGTAACCCAAACTGTGATTTAAGATTCCATGAAAAAGGTTCATCGGGATAAAATCAAATCACTTCTTAGTTATGCTAACACTATTATTTTCATCTTTTTTTATGATATGAGAAGTGCGAGAATGCATTAATGATAAGATAAGCTTAAAGCTTTTAATTATTTTTATATTCTTCATATGTGGTGTATAAATTGCAGTATACACTTGATGAAATCACCTATATGAGTGTTAAATAGAGCCGCTTGCATGAGATTGTGGTGAAATCTCTAGAGCACTCATGAATACCGAGCGCGTGCACGACCTATTTGTGCAATCCAGCGCGAACAACAATAATTGTGGGGTGCAATGTGATTGATTGACCTCTAATCTATGTAAACTATTTTTGGTTGATAAAGCTTGCTTAACCAACTTATGGTGCGTTAAGTCGTATCAATGTGTTCATAGTCCAAAAGATACCAGATTTGACGCATTGACATCCAACCTGTTAATCGATCAAATTGTTTTTCAAATTATTTTAATATTTTTATACTTTTGAAATATGTGGGGAGTTGTTGGAAATTTTATAATATTTCAAAAGTATTTTTAATGAGTTAATTAATCTAAATTATTTTGATTAATTGAAAATTAATTTGATTGCTATGGTCACTCTTAGGATTGACTTGGTCAATTTATAACTGTTGTTTTTAATCCTATTGAAAGCCTATCATTAATACATATATTTATTTCTCTAAGTCTATCTATACATGCCAAAGACTTATGTAAACAAAACATTCTATCAAGAGAAAAGTTCCTTATTAAATGCCAAGTAGATATAAGGCTTTTATTCGAAAGATCCATTCCAACTAAGCTAGAAACTGAACCTACAGTCTAGATTCACCTCCAAATAGTACAACTAATCAAATTGCATAGCTAAACCAATTCCTCGTATCCTTCCTTCCATGTATTACACAACATTCAAATTCTGAATTTAGTGAACACATTTTCTCAGTACAAAACTTTGTAACTGATAGCAAATTAAAAACAAATTAGGCATGAACAAGACATTCCTAACTATTAATTTTGCAGTTAATTGCACCTTTCTTGTGTATCTAGCCTTCCTAGATTTTCCATTAGGTAATTTCACATCTATGGAGTCAATCTTCTTACAGTGAACAAACCAATCTAGTATCCAATTTAAATTCATTGGTTTTAACTTAAAAGCTAACAATGAAAGAATTACCTCGTAAGTAGCTTCCAGCTTTGGTCACATTTGCTGCACATTTTTCTTCAACAAAATTTTTCTCAAGAAATGCCACTAGACTCTAGTATTTTTCCTTCGTGAGGGAGATGCCACCATCATTCTCATCATTTTTCCCCTTGCATATTTGTAACATATTTGGTTCTTCTGCATCCACAAAATTGGCATAAAAATTACCTTATCTTGTAGCATGTTTTTATAGTATGGCCAATTTTTCAAAAGTAGGTATGGTTAACAATGATAAACAAACATAAACATAAATGGAGAAAGATGAAGAGAGGAAGAAGAGAAAGAACCCACAAGGATTTCATAAACAAAATGAATAAAAGTTTAGGGTGATAGAGTTACAATAAATATATATACAAGATAGTAAAAAAGTCTAAAATACCCTTACTACTAATATATAATAATATTATCTATCATCTCCCCTCAAACTCATGATCCATTAACATGGAGTATTGATAATTTGTCAACCAAAACACGAAAACGTTTAATGGAATGCATATTTGTGAATAAACTAGCAATATGTAGAGAAAAGGAGACAAACTGTAGAGTAATAGTTCTATGCTGAAGATGATGACGAGTAAGATGACAATCAATCTCAATGTGCTTAGTGCGTTCATGAAAGACCGAGTTATGAGCAATTTGAATAGCACTCTTGTTATCGTAGTGCATTGGAGTTGGCTCAGAAAGAGAGATACCCATATCAGACAAAAGCCAACACAACCAAATTATTTTAGTAGTAGTGGATGCCATAGCATGATACTCAGCTTCTGTAGAAGAGCGAGCGACAATGTACTGTTTCTTACTCTTCCAAGACATAAGATAGTCTACAAGAAAGATACAGAATCCTATGGTGGACTAATGATCTATGGTGTCACCAACCCAATCAGCATCAGAATAAGCTCGTAATTGTAATGAGGACGACGATGAAAAGAGAAGGCTCTGAAATTGACTTCCTCGAAGATAATGAAGAACAGCTGCCCAATATACTGTACTGGGAGAGATAACAAACTGACTAACAACATGAACAACATAAGCAATATCAGATCTGTAATCGTAAGATACACCAAACTGCCAACCAAAGTACGGTACAAAGTGGGATCTGGTAAAGGAACACCATCCGAGGGAACATATTTCACATTCAACTCAAGAGGAGTATTTGCTGCTTTAGTATCAGAAAGACGAGCTTGTTCAAAAATGTTGGCAATGTACTTGGATTGAAAATTAAGGTTGCTTCTAGGAGAGTAAGCAACTTTAATCCCCAAGAAATAACAAAGAGTTCCCAAATCCTTCATCTCAAACTACTTGGCTAACTGCAATTTCAACTCATTGATTCCACTAACATCACCACTTGTAATAATCATATCATTAACATATAAAGAAAGTATAATGTGACCATAAGTGGTAGACCTTATAAAACAATGCAAAATCATGTTCACTAGAGCGGAAACCAAGAAAATTGATCACAGTAGAGAGTTTCTCAAACCAAACTCGAGGAGTCTGTTTAAGACCACATAAAGCCTTTTTTAACTTTCACATTTCCCCCTGATTATGAGAAACTCCTTGTGGAGGGACCATATAGACTTCTTCATGAAGCTCTCCATTTAAAAAGGCATTTTTGACATCCATTTGGGAAATATGACATTGACGAATAGATGCAACTGCAATAAGAGTACAAATAGGGTCATCTTGGCTACAAAAGAAAAAGTTTATTCATAATCCATACCATATTTTTGAGAGAATCCTTTAGCAACAAAACATACTTTATAACGCTCAACTGACCCATTAGACTTAGTTTTGAGTTTGTATACCCAACGAGACCCAATAACACGTTTTCCAGGAGGAAGAGGTACTAATTCCCAAGTATTTGTTTTGTGCAATGCAGAGAGTTCTTCTGCCATAACCTACTGCCAAAGAGGATCAAGAATAACATCATTATAGGAAAATGGCTCAAACAAACTGTGAATAGAACTTAAGAAAGAAGCAAACGAAGTTGAGTAAGTGAAATAGACAAAATCAGGTAATTGAGTAAACATACGGTGACGAGAGGGGTTACGAGGAGGTGAAGAAGGAGGATCAGCAATTGTAGGAGGTGGTTGGACAGCTGGGGGGTGTAAGACCCTTAAATTTAAAAATTAAATTATGGATTTAATATTAAGTGTATTTTGGAGAATAATTGTAAAATATTTAATATATGTGTATTTTGTGTAAAAATATATATATAAATATTTATTTTGGAGGTTGAATTAAAATTATTGGATGAAGAATGATTAATTTAATTATGAGTAATTAAATTATCGGACAGTTAATTAAGATGTTGTCTGCTAATTGAGACGAGACTGGTTAAGTGCTGATGGGTCAAACAATATTATAATATTGATGTGTTGGGTGAGGTGGCACCTATGTGTCTATATATAGAGGGGAGAGGCCAGAGCAGAAAGAAAAAAAACACATTTCCTCCTTCCTTACTGCATGAAACAGTACCCTTCTTCTTCCTCTTCCCATTATGTTTTCTGGTAGTAGAAAAAAAACAGAGAGTTGCTCAAAAGTGAGATTACTTGGAAATCCAAGCACCGAACCAGCAAGTACCAAGAACAAAAGTTGTTCCTCTCCTCATTACGGAGCTAGAGAACTAACTTTGGTAGCGGCAAACGCAAACGGAAACTTCGCCGACTTTTGTCGTGGAAACGTGAATGGGAGCAGAAACGTAATAGAGGTAAGGGGCACCTTCCACTTTCTAGTCGCATTTTAGGGCTATAAATGCATGATTGATGTGTGGTTATATTTGAGTTTTTGGTTTGAAAAACGAAACTGTTGTGCATGTTGTTATAAAATGCGAAAAATGCATTATGTTGATGTTTTGATGATTCTGTGATGTTTGCTACTTTGGCTGATACAACATTGTTGTTTTGGTTGTGTAAGAATACTGGAAAATGCTTTGCATGTTGTTTTAGTTGTGTAAGAATACTGGAAAATACTCTGCATTTTGTTTTGGGAATGATCAAAATGCAAACGTTTAAAAATGTCTGTTTTGTTTTGTGGTTGATATTCTGTTTTGGTGGTTAAAGCAAAACTGTGAGATTGTTCTGGTGTTGGTGATTCTGTTTCTTTTATGTTGATAACAATCTGGTGTTGATGATGGTTTCAAAAGAAAAGGATTTAAAATGGTGGAAGTGTTTTTCTGGAAAATCTGTTGTTGATGAAAAATGTTCTGAGTGTTGTGGTTAAAGAAAAACAGTGAGGCTATTCTGGTGTTGATGATTCTATTTTTTCTGTTGTGTTGTTAAAAATATGTTGTTGATTATGTTGATGGTGATTTTTAAAGGAGAAGGATTTAAATGGGTGAAGGTGTTTTCTGGAAAATCTATTGATGATGAAAAATGTTGAGTTTTGTGTTTTTCAAATAAATGGTGAATTTATTTTGGTGTTGTGTTGGTTTTTCAAAGAAAAGAATTTGAAAACGTGTTGAAGTTTTACGGCATGAGTGTATTCGAATACAGCCTGCAAAGCTTTTGTTTTATTCAAATTTTTGAACTTGTATTCGAATACGAGCCTCTGTATTCGAATACAGATAAGGGAATTTTGCTTTTGACTTAACATCTGTATTCGGCTACGACCCTGTCGTATTCGAATACAGAATGTTGATTTTCCCCCATTTTAGCTTCTGTATTCGAATACAAGGGAGCTGTATTCGAATACAGATTCATTTTTTTTTCAGAAAAGTCAAGTTTTAAACATTGTTACATGAACTTAAAGAGTTGGGAAATATTGGAAAGGCTTGTGATAAATTAAAATGGAGTTTTTGAGATAGTTTTGAAGTGGTGATGACGAGGTTCTTGAGATCTTTACTGATGTTGTGAAAAATGCTGATTTTTGCACTGTTTTAGCTTCTGTATTCGAATACAAGGAAGCTGTATTCGAATACAGATTCGTTTTTTTCCAGAAAACTCAGTTTTAAACATGTGTTTATAAACTTTAAGAGTTGGGGAAAACATTGGGAAGACTTGTGATGAATTAAAATGGAGTTTCTGAGATAGTGCGGAAGTGGGAATGATGAGATGCTTGAATGTTTTTTGTTGATGTGATGATAATGAAATTATTTGGGTTGAGATGGTTTTGGGCAAATGATGGAAAAGCTGAATTTTGCTGATGTTTGCATACTGTTTTTAGTGAAGAGAAAACATTGCATTTTCATGCATTGCATAGTCAGGTGGTAACCGCGATGGGCCACAGAGTAATGCATAAAACGTGCTGGTCTGTGAGCGACTGCGCTGTTACTGGTCTGTGAGCGACTGTACCTTGGCATACGTGAAACGTGCTGGTCTGTGAGCGACTACACGAGTGCTGGTCTGTGAGCGACTGCACTGGTACTAGTCTGTGAGCGACTATACCTTGGTATACGTAAAACGTGCTGGTCTGTGAGCGACTGCACTGGTGTTGATCTGTGAGAGATTGCACCATGGTCATGTTGGCCATTAAAGTTTAACTTATATAAATCATGCTGGTCCGTGAGAGACTGCCCGTGTGCTGGTCTGTGAGCGACTGCACCTTGGAAATTCCAAGAAGTTGAGTACATAAGCATATACATATTGCATCGGGGTGGTTGACCGGTGAATTATGATTGGATATGATGTTGACCGGTGAAAATCGATGTGTGTAAGTACCTTATGAAATCTTGAATTTCCGATGAATTGGTGTGATTGCTGAATTGATATTTGTACTTACAAATTGATTTTTATATTAAATTGGTTGCTGTATGAAAAGGCATACATGTCATGAAATTTCAAAATGAGCATCCTTATCTATCATCATTGTTACATGACATGCCATGAATATGCTTGTTATTATTGACATAAATGCTATGTGGTATTTGTTAATTTCGGTTGGTGACCCTTTACTATTATTGTGGAAAATTGGGTTTTGCCCTCATATGCCCCCAAACCCATATCCCCAGTGGGTACCCAGACGACGGAAACGTCGCTCGATTTCATTGATCGTCTTCTGCCTACTGCTTGGTTATACGACCCCGTCTCAAGCAGGGCGACGTACACGGGGAGACTGGCGAGGACCTGCAGGACTAGCAGGGTGGTGGATTACGTGGAGCACACCCATTGAGGATTGACTTTCCGGTACCTTCCAAATTGGTATTGGAGGCACACGGAGTTTTTGAGGACGCGGAGGAGCCGACAGGAGAGGTTGAGACGGAGGCCACGATAGGTGTGGTGACTCCAAACCCGGTGACTGGAGGAGTAGTACGTGAACCCGAGGTGGAAGAGAGGAATCAAAGACCGACACAAGTAGCAGATGATATTCCGGGTCCATCTAGGACGTCCGATGATTGCTTTGAGATTCCGGCACCGCCGAAGCGACCCCGATTATATATTGATCTGACTTCGGAGGAGACTGATCCTTCCTTATATGATGAGGAGGAGGACGTTACGTCGAGGCGAGCTGCGGAGTCAGACGAGACTTGCATGGGCTGCGGAGGGAATCCTTGCTACTGTAGATTTAGTGCATGATCAGTTTAGACTTTTTTGTATAGGGTCTTGATTTCGGTGGATGTATTCATTTATTTTGGGAATTATTGTATAACTTTTCCGCTGATCTCTTTTGCACTCTGATACTGTTTAGTGGGCCACAGGCCGAGTGTTCTTTTTGAGATGATATGACACTGTCTTTTGAAATGTATTAATGTTGATTATTAATTCCCAAAGTTAAGTACTTAGTGCTATTGAGAAGAAATTATTTAATTACGTTCATCGGTGGAATTACGACATGCTATTTTATGAAATGAATTTATTTAACTTTCTTTTAATTCTTTTGAATTAATCTGAAAATTATTTTTGTTTATTTATTTTTAAAAAAAAATAGACTCGCGCTGTGTTTTAAACTCGGGGTGTTACAGGGTGCATGGGGAATGTCATCATGTGGAGTAGTGGTATTTGTCCTACAAATCTCAACATTACAATCACTAGAAACATTATCATTAGGACCAAATGGATCAATATTGATTAGTTTAGAACTCTTAGTAATCTAAGAATAAAAAGAAACATAGTAAAAAGGGTTGTGAAAATATACAAGAATACTTATGTTTTTGATGAAGACAAAGACCAAGCAAAGTGATCAAGATGAATTCAACAAACAAAGTCAACTATTGTCAATATGATAAAAGACTTAGAGTTTAAGGTATATGATGAAATCTAATAATGTTATATTTCAAATGCACACGAGAACCTTATACTTTTAGCATATGCATCAAAAGAATTTTCAAAGTGTCAAAATGCATGAACAATGATTGAAAATTAAGTCTTTTACAAAAAGCTAAAGTTGTATTCAACTACATATATGTGTAGCCGAATACAGATGAAGTCAGTAGCAAAAACTGCACATCTGTATTCGACTACAGCATGTTGTAGCCGAATACAAACTCAAGTCAGTAGCAAAAACTTTTGATTTGTATTCGACTACAGGATGTCGTAATCAAATACATTGTATTAGACTATAGGAGTCGTAGCCGAATACAAAACCAAGTCAGTAGCTAAAACTGTACTTTTGTATTCGACTACAGGATGTCGTAGCCGAATACAAAATCAAGTCAGTGGCAAAATTCACTCATCTGTATTCAACTACAAGGTTTCCTATTCGAATACATGCTGAAAATTGTTTGAAAAATCTTAACGTTACAAAGGTGTATTCGACTACACATTGGCTGTAGCCGAATACATCTGCGAATCAATGTGATTTTTTAGTTCATAATGATTTTGAATCATTGTATATATTCATCAAACCTCTAGGAACAATTGCCACTGATCTGAAGTGATGTCTTAGGAGTATAAATACCTCCTAGGCTCGAGTTTAATCTCAACACTTTCATAACATTTTTCACAACAACTTCAGAACTTTATTTGAAAAATTTATAAGATCCATTAAAAGTCAAACTTTCATATTTCAAGTGCATATTGCTACATTGTCATATCATTGCAAAGGTTCTCTTGCTTCTCTTGAAATACAATAGTATTGGATTATTATCATTGTACAAAGAAAACATATCAACTGTATATTCACTTAAGTTATTGAAAAATTCGTTCAAGTTATTATTGAAGAAAGTGGTGTACTTTTCTTCAATTATTGTAAACTAAGATAGTGATGTGTTATCTTAGGGAGAGTGTTAGGAATTTGTAATAGAAGTCTTAGTGTTAGGCTTGTACTTATTCTAACATTAGTGGAAAATCTCTTGTGGTGTGCAAGAGGACTGGATGTACCCTTGGTTATAAGGGGAACCAGGATAAACTCTCTGTGTTCTTAATTTTTCTGCCATTTACATTTTACTTCACTAATCATAGTTAGAAAGATAATCCACTAATTATCTAAAAACTAGAAAATTTCTAAACACCTAATTCACCCCCTCTCAGGTGCGCCTCTAAACTTACAGGTTGTGCTTAAGAAAAACAACATTACAGTAAACATATAGTTTCTTGCATAAGGATCATAACAACGATAACCCTTTTGACCATCCCTATAACCAAGAAAAACACACATGACAGAACGAGAAGACAACTTATTGCACTCTACTTGTGGGCAAAGAACAAAACAAGTAGAACCATAGACTTTCAAAGAATAGTAATCAGAGATAGAAGCATACAATTTTTCAAATGGAGACAAACCTGATATGACAGATGATGAAGTTCTATTAATAGCATGGACAACAGTAAGAACTATTTTCCCCAACAAATCACTAGGAGTCGAAGCAACAACAAAATGAAATAGACAGTTTCAATAATATGACGATGTTTCCTTTCAGCAACTCCATTTTGTTGAGGAGTGTCAGTACAAGATGTCTGGTGGAGGGTGCCACCATAAGCAAGTAATTCAAATAATTTATTAGAGGTATATGTTGGAACCAAGTTGGTTCTAAGACTTAGGATTTTGATGTTTACAAAAGCACTCAATGTAAACTTATTTTATACCTTGAATTATTAAATTAAATGCCATCAGAAACTGAAGAAATCAGAAGCAGAAGATCAAAGGAAAATGAATTCTGGAATTTCCAGAAGATGTTTCAGGATGACTAAACTGAACTAGAAGATAACTTTGCAGGACTATATCAGAAGGAATAAAATTCAGAATGAAACATGGATCATATCATTGGAAAGCCTGCCAGAAGGAGAGTTGATCAAGACAAACAGGAATCAAATATCAATTTTATTCCAGAAGTTATTCTGACCAGAAGATGGTCTGGCAGTAAACATTACACAGCGCAGACTTGTTCCAGACTTGACCAGAAGGTATGTTTATGAGTCCAAAACATGAAGATCAATCCAGATTTGGCCCAGACCATAAGATAGCATGATTTAGGGCATGGAACTAAGTCCAGAACAAAAGAAATGAGTTCCAGAATCAACCCAGACCTGGTCCAAAATTAAAGGTAAAATGTCCAGACTGAAATATTTTTTGATCAAGTTTATTTCAGTTTGTTCCAGAATCTGTCCAGATCAGAGTAAAAATATCCAGATCAATAGTTCAGAAATAATTTTTTGAGTCCAGTGATGGTCAAGATCAGAAAATCAGACCATGGCCCAGAAGTGGCCGAAATCAGAGGGACAGGCAGTGCAGTCCAGAAATGGCCGAATCCAGAAGTTCATAGCATATCAGGCGCACATCCAGGAAGGCTGAAATCAGAAGATCATAGGGCTATGAAGTGTGGTCCAGGAATGGCCGAATTCAGAGGACAATAGCATAGCAATCAAGCTGGTCCAGCTGTGGACTATCGCATGAAGATCCAATGGTGCAGATTTGATCATGGGAATTAATGGTGAAGATCTCATGATATTTTTATCAAAATATTATAAAAGATTTGTTATAAATTAAATTGGAGTAGCATGGAAGTCAGGAGTTGTGGCGGGAAGCAATGCACATATTTGATTGGCCAGTTAAGATATGAAACAAATCTAAGGCTTAAAAAGATATGATTTTTATTTAAATAAAGCCCAATTGGTCAAGATATTTTTACAGAGAATCCAGCTATATTTAGCTCGAATTTAAGGATTGGAAGAGGCCCAAATCAGCATCTATAAAAGGAGGCACAAGGCAGATTACTTAGTATCGAAAATCACAAAAGGGTCATACACTTCAAAAGCAAACACTCTCAAATTTTCATATAAGTCAATTGTTGAGTCTTAGTTTTTAAAGCAAGTACTCTTGTTGTTTTCGTTCCACTTTGTCAAATCTAAGTTGTTGAAGTAGAGTCTACAAGCTGTGGGAGTCAGTAGAGGCAGCAGGTTACTTGGCAATTAGATTTGTAGTGTTGAGAATTCTTCTACAATCTGGGGTGTCAGATTGGTTGAAGAACAGGAGCTGTTTTTCCTCAAGAAGTCTAGGATTGTTAGACTATTGAGAAGATTGACTTGGAGGGTCAGTAGCAAGGTTGTAATTCAAGTTTGAATTAGTGAAATCCTTCAAGGCGAACGGACTGGACGTAGCCTCGTTAGCGGTGAACCAGTATAAAATCTGTGAGTTTTTATTTTTATTTTTATCCGCTGCTAACTCTGTTTTAATTATACATCAAGTTTTGTTTTGAAAGTATTAAAACAGGAAAAGTTTTAAGTTAAGTCAAACACAATTCAACCCCCCTTCTCGTGTTTGCACCTTCAATTGGTATTAGAGCTCGGTCTCAAGGCTGAGCACTTAACCGTGTTTGAGGAAAGGTCCAAGGGGCTCAATATGGTAGAAGAATTGGGAAACAACATCAACAGACCACCACTGTTTGATGGAGAAAGGTTTGAGTATTGGAAGGACAGAATGAGATGCTTTGTCATATCTCAAGATCCTGAACTATGGAAGATGATAGTCAGAGGATACACTGCACCTACTGATCCAGAAGATCCAACTAAGAAACTAGATATGTTTGATATGAAACCAGATCAGATCAGATTACACAGACTTCATCACAAGTCCAGAACCATGGTGGTCAGTGCACTCACATTCAAGGAATTTGATAGATGCACAAATAAAGAAACAGCAAAGAGTATATTTGATAGTCTGGTTCTGACCTATGAAAGAACCAAGCAGGTTCAACAAACAAAGGCTAACATATTAGTCAGAAAGTATGAGCTGTTCAAGATGGAAGAGGATGAAGACATTGACACAATGTTCTACAGATTCCAGACTTTGGTATCAGGACTGAAAGTATTAAACAAAAGCTATACCACTGAAGATCATGTCATGAAAATTCTGAGAAGTCTACCAAAAAGGTGGAGACCAAAGGTTACTGCAATTCAAGAAGCTAAGGATCTGAGTACATTGAGGCTGGAAGATCTAATCAGCACACTTAGGTCTCATGAAATAAAACTTGAAGAAGATGAACCTAAGAAGAAGAAAAATCTGGCTCTGAAATCGAAACAAAAAAAAGCTGCTAAGGCAGAATCAGAATCAGAGGATAATGATAGTGATTGTGATGATATGGCATACTTAACCAAAAAGATGGTTAAGATCTGGGAAAAAAGGAAGAAAAGAAACTTCAGAAAGAAACATAACAGCAAGGATAAGGAAGATTCTGACAAGAAGAATATTGTTTGTTATGGATGCAATGAACCTGGACATATCAAGTCAGAATGTCCAAATCTGGAAAAAGGCAAACTGGACAAGAAGAATTCCAGATACAGAAAGAAGGGTCTGATGGCTGCCTGGGATGTTTCAGAATCAGAGGAAGAATCATCTGATGAAGAAGAGGCAGAAACAGCAAAGATGGCTCACATCAAGTCTGCTTCTGGACCTCATAAAGGCAAACAAACCAAGAAGAGTTCCAGATACAGAAAGAAAGGTCTGATGGCTGCCTGGGATGTATCAGAATCAGAGGAAGAATGTTCTGATGAAGAAGAGGCAGAAACAGCAAAGATGGCTCACATTAAGTCTGGTTCTGGACCTCATAAAGGCACGAATTCCAGAAGGAAAGCAGGCAGAAGGAAGAATGATCGAAGCAGTCATTCAAGCAAGTCTGGAAGCACATTAGAGGAAACAATTATGTCTCTGATGGCTCATACCTACTCAAGTTCTGAATACAGCTCAAGCTCTGAAACAGAATCAGAAGATGAAGACAATAAGGTATTTTCTGATCTGTCTAAATCTGAATTAATTGAGACTTTAAAAGACTTGTTAAATGCAAACAATAAAAGGTCTTTAAAACTGAAAACTCTTAGGGAAGATAAGGAAAATCTAACCAAAGAAGTCCAAGTTTTAAAGAATCGAAATTCTGAGTATGCAACTGAAAACAAAGATTTTAAAACTGAAGTTGCAAGACTCAAGTCTGAAAACCAAACTCTGAAAAATAATAATTGTTCCACTTTTGAAACTATTTGTAAATCTGATATGCATGAGCAAGTTTTTCAAAACTTTATTTCCAATGGAATGGAAAGAAGTAAATATGCATCTATGATTTATGGAAACAGTAATTCTGGAAAAAGAGGTCTTGGTTTTACAGAAACAATTACTGAAAATAAAGCTGTTCATTCTGATGTTTTGTGTATTGTTTGTGCCAAGAAAGGTCACTCTGAATTATCTTGTCCAATGGTAAAATCTGAACAAGATCAGAGAGCTGTTACAACTAACAAACCTGGACCCAATCAGTTATGGGTACCAAAAGAACAAATTGTTTATGTTGCAGATATTTTGAACAACCAGAAGGAGACACCAACAATGGTGCCTGGACAATGGATGTTGGCAACGCACAAGCAGAAGAAAGTCTATGTTCCAATATCTACCAAACCGAAGCCAAATGACTCTGGTAGAAGAAGAACTTGTCAACACAATCGGAACCAGAACCAGAATCATAGGAGGAACAGGAAATATGAAAGATATCACACGAATCAGAACAGGAACTGGAACCAGAATCAGAACTGGAACCAGAATCAGAACTGAAACCAGTATCAGAGGAACAGGAACTGGAACCAGAACCAGTATCAGAGGTACAGGAACTGGAACCAGAACCAGAACTGGAGGCACAGAAACTGGAACCAGAATCAACATTGGAACCAGAATCAGAATCAGTACCAGAACCAGAAGCAGAACCTGAACAGGTATCAGTATCAAAGGGTGAGGTATGATCATCAGAACTACTTTAATTATCATAATCAGTATGATTACCAGAATCACCATAAGTTCCAGAATCACCAGAGGAACATGGTGTATGTGCCAAAGCAGAAATTAAAGAATCAGAATCAAGAGAGTTCTTCAAACACTCCAGTGAAGACTACAAACCTGGAAGGGAATTCAAATTCCCTCATCCAAACCATGTAATCTCAGAACATATAGATTAGGAATCTGAAAATCAGAAGCAAGAGGATTTTCAGAGTAAAACCGAGGCTACATCTTGCTGTAAATACTATTATTATTTTATATTTATGTTTACTGTGATAACAAGAAGCTTGATCTTAACCAATCAAAGCTAGATAAGCATTCTGCAGGTCTTCAAACTGTCAGAGGAACCAGGTGATTCACCCAAGTTGAACACTCAGAAGAAACAGCATTCTAGTGGTCTCAAAAACAAACAGAAACCGCCAGAAGCAGAATTAATGGTTTGGCTAAACTAAATTCATTTTTAAATTAATTGATTTATATTATGGTATATGACAAACTGCTTGACAAAACAAAGCGAGATAAAGATAGTACAGGTTCATCAGAACCAAAAGGAGCAGAAGCAGAAGCAGAACGAATAGTTTGGCTGTATTGAGTTAAATTCTACCTTATTTAATTTGCATTATGTAATATGACAAACTGCTTGATCTTAACAAATCAAAGCAAGATAAAAACAGTGCAGGAAACAGAAGCACAAGAAACAGAAGTACCTGGAAAGAACCAGAAGCTGATTTATCAGAATCAGAAGCGTTACAGAACCAGAAGCTGATGCGAACCAAGCAATGTTGATGAAGGTTTGGCAGAGGAAGGTTAGATATTTGCTATGCAAGAAGAGCTGAATGAATTCCAAAGGAATGATGTTTGGGATCTGGTATGCAGACCAAACAAAAACATTATTGGAACCAAGTAGGTGTTCAGAGACAAATTCAATGAAAAGGGTGAAGGTGTAGCTCAAGGATACAGTCAACAGAAATGTATAGATTACACTGAGACTTTTGTTCCAGTGGCCAGAAGGAGTTTCAAATGAGCATGATGGGAGAACTTAAGTTCTTCCTAGGAATTCAGATTCACCAAGGCAAATCAGAGAAAAACAAAAATACAAAAACAGCAGGACCATTTTTTGGCTGATGACAAAAAGGGGGAGAAAGAGAGAGAGAGAAAGAAAGAAGAAATAAGTAGAAAAGGAGAGACAAAATGAAAGGAGAAAGAAAAAAGAAAGAGTGAAATCAAAAGAAGTTGAAAAAGAGAGGAATCAGGGAGAGAGAAAAAGAAAGAGTGAAATAAGAAGGAGTTGAAAAGGAGAGGAAATGTGAAGAAAAAGAAAGAGAGCAAAAAGAAGGAGTTGAAAAGGAGAGGAGAAGAGAAAAGAAAGAGTGAAAAGAAGGAGTTGAAAAGGAGAGTATCAGACTTAGGGGGAGAGATTGGTCTGAGGGGGAGTAATTCAAGTCATTCGAGTTATAAATTAGCAAAATAAGTTAAGGTTTTGTCATCATCAAAAAGGGGGAGATTGTTGGAACCAAGTTGGTTCTAAGACTTAGGATTTTGATGTTTACAAAAGCACTCAATGTAAACTTATTTTATACCTTGAATTATTAAATTAAATGTCATCAGAAACTAAAGAAATCAGAAGCAGAAGATCAAAGGAAAATGAATTCTGGAATTTCCAGAAGATGTTTCAGGATGACTAAACTGAACCAGAAGATAACTTTGCAGGCCTATATCAGAAGGAATAAAATTCAAAATGAAACATGGATCATATCATTGGAAAGCCTGCCAGAAGGAGAGTTGATCAAGACAAACAGGAATCAAATATCAATTTTATTCCAGAAGTTATTTTGACCAGAAGATGGCCTGGCAGTAAAAATTACACAGCGCAGACTTGTTCCAGACTTGACCAGAAGGTATGTTTATGAGTCCAAAACATGAAGATCAATCCAGATTTGGCCCAGACCATAAGATAGCATGATTTAGGGCATGGAACTAAGTCCAGAACAAAAGAAATGAGTTCCAGAATCAACCCAGACCTGGTCCAAAATTAAAGGTAAAATGTCCAGACTGAAATATTTTTTGATCAAGTTTATTTCAGTTTGTTCCAGACCAAATTCCAGAATCTGTCCAGATCAAAGTAAAAATATCCAGATAAATGGTTCAGAAATAATTTTTTGAGTCCAGTGATGGTCAAGATCAGAAAATGAGACCATGGCCCAGAAGTGGCCGAAATCAGAGGGACAGGCTGTGCAGTCCAGAAATGGCCGAATCCAGAAGTTCATAGCATATCAGGCGCACATCCAGGAAGGCTGAAATTAGAAGATCATAGGGCTATGAAGTGTGGTCCAGGAATGGCCGAATTCAGAGGACAATAGCATAGCAATCAAGCTGGTCCAGCTGTGGACTATCGCATGAAGATCCAATGGTGCAGATTTGATCATGGGAATTAATGGTGAAGATCTCATTATATTTTTATCAAAATATTATAAAAGATTTGTTATAAATTAAATTGGAGTAGCATGGAAGTCAGGAGCTGTGGCGGGAAGCAATGCACATATTTGATTGGCCAGTTAAGATATGAAACAAATCTAAGGCTTAAAAAGATATGATTTTTATTTAAATAAAGCCCAATTGGTCAAGATATTTTTACAGAGAATCCAGCTATATTTAGCTCGAATTTAAGGATTGGAAGAGGCCCAAATCAGCATCTATAAAAGGAGGCACAAGGCAGATTACTTAGTATCGAAAATCACAAAAGGGTCATACACTTCAAAAGCAAACACTCTCAAATTTTCATATAAGTCAATTGTTGAGTCTTAGTTTTTAAAGCAAGTACTCTTGTTGTTTTCGTTCCACTTTGTCAAATCTAAGTTGTTGAAGTAGAGTCTACAAGCTATGGGAGTCAGTAAAGGCAGCAGGTTACTTGGCAATTAGATTTGTAGTGTTGAGAATTCTTCTACAATCTGGGGTGTCAGATTGGCTGAAGAACAGGAGCTGTTTTTCCTCAAGAAGTCTAGGATTGTTAGACTATTGAGAAGACTGACTTGGAGGGTCAGTAGCAAGGTTGTAATTCAAGTTTGAATTAGTGAAATCCTTCAAGGCGAATGGACTGGTCGTAGCCTCGTTAACGGTGAACCAGTATAAAATCTGTGAGTTTTTATTTTTATTTTTATCCGCTGCTAACTCTGTTTTAATTATACATCAAGTTTTGTTTTGAAAGTATTAAAACAGGAAAAGTTTCAAGTTAAGTCAAACACAATTCAACCCCCCCTTCTCGTGTTTGCACCTTCGGTATATTCACCTCCTAAATCATAACGAAAACATTTTATAATAATATTATGTTGAGTCTTGACCATAACACGAAACATATGGTAAATGTCAAAAAATTCAGATCAATTTTTCATAAGACCATAACACAAAACATATTGTAAGTGTCTGTCTCACAATAACGAGTGTAATCATCAATAAACGAAACATAATATCTAGATCCACCTTTGGTGAGAATCAGCGATGGATCCCAAATATTAGAGTGAACTAAATTAAAAGGTGCATGTGAGACAGACACTTTTACTAAACGCTGAAGTTGGAAATTTAGCAAGTTTACAACCACAACAATATGAAATATCACTGATTTGTAACTTTCCTAAAGCTCTAGTAGAAGCCATATATTTTAATCTAGAAGTAGAAACATGTCCAAGGCGAGAATGCCATAAATAATAAATAGAAGACGAAGAATTCAAGCGAAAACTAGATAATAAGTCAACAATAGTTGTTGAGGCTGCAGTATCAGGGACTCACAGTTCATCTGAAACATAAAGTCCCCCTGTCTATGGCCTATCCTAATCAGCCTCCCAGAATGTAGATCCTGTACACAACAAGAAATGGAAGAAAATATAATGGAATAACCTAAATCAAATATTTGACTAGGAATATAATAAACACCAGAAAAAGACAAATTAGGTGTGGAGACAGAACCAATGCTTGCTAATGGCATAGATGTTCCATCAGCAGTCATAACTGACACAGATGAGGCAAGATGAATAGACACAAGATTTATCATCATATGTCATATGGTGAGATGCTCTAGAATCAAGAATCCATATGGAATGAGATATACCTGACAGACTAGAAGAGTTCAAAGCTTTAGTAGAAGAGGCATACATGGCATGTGTTTGAGTGGAAAGTTTTTAGAGCTATTTTACAATATCAAATATTTGGGAAGCTGTTTCAAATGAGTACATAGAACTAGAACTAGAGTCAATGGTAGGAGGAGCAGAAGCAACAACATTGGACGATGACCCCTTAAAATTCTTCTTATGGTTTCTCCCCAATTTCGGAAATGTGCTTTCAAATGACCTTTTTCTTTGCTAAAAGCACATTTATCATTATCAAGCCCAACTCTCCCTTAAGATTTTCTTTTTTGAATAGGAGCAGCAAAAATAGATGGAGGAGGTGAGAGAATTCCCTTATTTGACACAACAGAGTGGGTCTTAAGTCTGATTTCTTATGCCAACAATTTACTAACTATTGATTCAACATTAGGAAGAATGAAATGATGCAAAATACCCCAACGAAGGCCTTCAAAATCATCACAAAGAGTGATTAGAAACCAAACCAGACGTTGCTCTTCTCTAATCAATGTACATTTTGACAGCTTTCAACTCAATTGATTCCATAAGAGCCAATTGATCCCACTAATTATTCGTTGTCGAATATAATTCGTGAATGGTCATATTGTTCTGCTTAAGGGTCCTAATATCACTTTCCAACTGATAACGTTTTGCAAAGTTAGACTGAAAATACAAACGTTTCAATTGATCCCACATATCTTTATATCAGTATCATATTTTACTAGTTGCACACCTATAAACAACTCAACATGATTATTAATCCAAGTAATGATTTTTGAATTACTAACATTCCATGTTTTCAAATATTTTGCATATTTAGCTTCATCCCTTTTATCTGTAGGCTTAACAAAAGTTCCATCAACATAACCCTTCATATCTTTTCCAATTAAATTATTTTTTCATTATATAACTCCAATAAGAGTAATTTTGTCCATTGAGGTGGACACTAACAGCTTGATGAAAATCATCCATAGTACCAACCATAACAAAAAATGACAGGAAAATACAACAAACACAATCACTAAGACAAAATAAATTAGCGATAACCTGTCAATAGCAAAGTCAACCAAGAACCAAACAAAATCGTGTCGGAAATAGAAGAGTAGAACCACACCAGAAATAAAAAAGCAGAATCGCGCCGAAAATAGAGAAGCATAATTGGATCAGAAACAGAGGGAGCAAATTGGTACTGGCTAAGCTGTGGACATTACGGTGAGTTTAAAAGAAACATTTTTTTAATAATAACCTTGTAACCAACCACCAACAAAATAAGGCAACCTATATTTTGTTGGCTTGTACTACTAAACCATATGATTTCAGATTTTTCTAATAATGACCTTGTAACCAACCACCAACGAATGCAGACAACCTATATTTTGTTGGCTTGTACTACTAAACCCTAGAATTCAGCCCGCTAGCAATATTTACCCTAAACTATATGGACCACATTACAGTAGATCCCAAAATCAACCAAAGCTCTTTAATACCATGTTAACAATGATAAACAAACATAAACATAGAA
Source organism: Cicer cuneatum (assembly GCA_037974295.1). NCBI lineage: Eukaryota > Viridiplantae > Streptophyta > Magnoliopsida > Fabales > Fabaceae > Cicer > Cicer cuneatum. The sequence goes on along the minus strand of JBBPBO010001986.1, from coordinate 31,998,619 downwards.
TGGAGGAAGATGAAGAGAGGAAGAAGAGAAAGAACGCGCTAGGGTTTCATAAACAAAATGAACAAAAGCTTAGGATGATAGAGTTACGATAAATATATATACAAGAGAATAGAAAAGTCTAAAATACCCTTACTACTAATATATAATAATATTATCTAACAGGTACAAACATGGCCACTACCTCGTCCTCTACCTTTATGAATTAGTGTTGCCTCTTCCTCAGCCATAAGACATAGATCCATATATTGCATTTCCCAGCGCACTTGCATCATCACTAACAACAAATATAAATCCATATTGTAACTTTCTCTTTTGTTGTAGAACCATTGATAACACCATGTTGACCAAAGGCTTAGGTTCCACGAGAAAAATTTATGATGCCACACTGTGATATTCATCATTTAATCCAAGCATGAACTAGATGATTTGGTTCTCTAAATGGAAAGGTGTTACGCATTGCCATACAAACACATAGAACGGAACAAATACATTGTGGCATTGGTATATATTGCTCTGATTCTTGCCAAAGTTCTCTTAATTCATTAATGTATTCAAGATTTTGAGATTACCTTGCTTCATATTTGACATGTACTGATGCAATTGTGCTACACAGATACGATTACCTTGCTCCAAAAAGTGCTTTATTTAAGGTATGCAAGTTGCAACTCCCAACATCAAACTTTGAATTTGAATTTGTTTACACAATTCAATCCAAAATTTGGGGGAGGGAGAGAAGTTGTAGGATTTTAAATTTCAAACATCAGTTCCTATTTGTACCTTTGTGCTGTTTGATTAGTGTTCTTTTTGAATCCAGGAACTCATATGAGAAATTTTTTGGATGAGACAATAGGACTGTTTGAAACCTTTGAGACATATGATAGATAAAACTCATTGGTTTTTACACTTAGGTTTTGCTTATTGTGAAAAGGATAAAAGTTATCCTAAAGGAACACAAAATTTGGAAACTTAAAGTACATATGTGAATGTTTCCCAACTTAGCATAAGGGAATGTAGGGACAACAAATAAAGTAACGGATGAATGATATCTGGAATGGTAGCTCAGTCTAAGAAGGAGAAAGAAAAAAGAAACAAAAAGTAATAAAGGGCAACTAATTTGAGTAAGCAGGGTGACTTTAGTGACTCTCATTGTCATTCAACCCAAAAGTTGGTTGACCCTAAAGGAAATTATAATGGAAAAAAGGATTGGGTTGACCATTGCACCGAACTGAACACCTCCGCAGTCCCCAATGGGATAAGAGAAAATGAACAATAATCTTTCACCTCTTATGCAAAAGAAAAGGTCTCATTGAGGATAAATTCTTATTAGAAAAATCTTGCACCTCTTTAAATGCTAACATCTCAGACACTTCGTTAGGGGTTATTAATTGATTTTAGTTTTTTATTTATTGCATTACTACATGATGAACGAAGATTTAAGTTTGGGAGTGTGATAACTCTAAAAAAAGAGTTATTACACTTAATTTAGCCTCACTTTAAGTAATATTTGACTTGATGTAATTAATGATTGATTATTATAGTTTTAGAGTAATTTTAAGTTTAATATTTTCTTCTTAAATTGAAATTATATTGAGTTGTGTGTATTTGTGCAGGTTGCGTTCTATTGGAGAAATATGATGAAATGTTACAGGATACTGCAACAGTTTAGCACATTACTGTAGAGTATAAAAAGAGTGTAGGAATTGTAGGCTCCATTGAAAGAAAATTGTATCTTTAATTTTAAAGGCACATCAACATTATATGAGGACATATTTATTGAAATAATGAGGCGTCCCAATATTTTGGATAATGGGCTAAGGGAATCATTATTGAAAAAATGATAAAACTTCAAATAAGAAGAAAATGTATTACATTTCTCTTACATAAGGATAAAACTCTGAATAGTAGAGGACATAGACTACCAACCCTAATTCTAACTCCTCCACCAAACCTTAGCATTTATTCCTTGTCTCTCATCATGTAACATTATCCTTTTCCATCAAACAACTCATTTTGGAGCCATTTGAACTCATCGTTGAAGATTAGGAATGAGCAAAACAGTCTGCCCATGTCACTGTGACTTGTATTTTCTCTCTTGTTACTTTTATTTCATTCTTTAATGTTGCTGTAATGTACTCCTTGATGTTTAATCATATTTTCATTTTGTTTCTTAAGCTCAATATGAGCTAAAAATATCTTTGTAGTTAAGGATTAGTGAGGTTATAAATGAAATTTGTATTTTAGGATGTTGTGCTTGATTACCTTCCTTTTAAACAAGCTATTTTAATATTCATCTTTAAAATTTAAATTGATCACTTAGGTTTCATTATTAGTCTTTTGAGATTGGAAAAAATAAGAAGATAGAAATGATTGTTAAATGTCTAAGAATAACATTTAAGTCCATGAGAAATTTTGTGGTATTAATGTTGTATGATTGAATTTGTAGTATCAACCTAGGAATATTGTTAGTCCAAAGGAAATCATGATAACTGAGTTAGAAAGCTCCCAAAGTCAAATGATACCAGATATGCTACTTCATGTACATGCAAACAAAATTTATAACCCAACTATACCCTTAACTACTCTTTATCATATGAAATTTAGGTTAACTTTCTCTCATTTAAACTTGCATTTTAAATCTCAAATTTACTTTTAATTGTCAACAAAAAAATGTTAAGTTTTTATTTTTATACAAACAAGTTAAGTGTTTAGAAAAATGTTGAAATAAGTAAGATAATCAATCCTCTTAGAAACGATATGGAATTATACTAGTTTTTTTTAGTGTGTACACTTTTACAATTAAACCACACAACACATCTCTCATATGCAATGAAGTTTAGATCGTATGGCTTCAAAATTTCAATAGAATCATCAATAAATTTGAATTTTTTCTTCGTTGTGAAAGTCCTCCTCATCTTCATCGCCCATGTATGATAGTTTTCTCAGACAATGGAGGTGTGACACAAACGTAATGTAGGATTTTTTGACGAATGAACGTAATATGGATCCAGAGAAAATTTGTAGACTAAGGTTGATTGTTTCTCAATATGATTAATTTGTGACAATTTGAAGAAAAATCGAACGAGAAGAAAAAGGAAGAACAACTTTCTACAATTGCTCTATAAGAAAACGGGACACGGAAGCTGTGCGGGTAGAAATCGCTCTGATACCATCAAAGTAAAGTCAAAGCACATAGTGAACAAAACTGGGTTCAATTATTCTGATCTTATTGAATGACTTAGAAAATAAGTACAAAGTGAGGCTATATATACAACAGAAAGCTTTACTCAAAGAGCAACGTAGCTCCCACCTCTAGTGACAATTACATAAGCTTTTGAAGAATGTTAGTATAAAACTCTTTTATATCAATAATGTATCTTTATTAAACTAAAATCAAGAATTAACCTGACACGAAAATGTACAACTAAAAAAAAATAACTCGATTAAGAAATTAAGAAAAAATATCCTTTAATTAATTTGGCGCAATTTTGGCTAGGCATATATGAAAACAATTTAACGGCAAAATTTATACACTAAATTTAACAAACAATGATATTGTAAATTTAAACCCGCACCCCACAACTTTTACTTTGGTGTATTTTTGTAGTTCATATATTTAGTGCTGTTTAAACGTTGACTCTGAAACCAGTACTATATATAACAACAGTAATACTAATGTGAAAATTATTCCATCCTGGATCTCATGTTCCCTGTTACTTCCCATAACTTGGTTGCACATCGATTCATGCATGTAACTGAAAAGTGCGATGGTTCCATATCAATATTTTTCAGTGCTTGGCACGACTCCTTCACAATAATTTACATTCAATGGTCAATTAATTAATTTATCTAAAGCAAGCGGCCTAGTATTATTTATCTTAAAGTTGTACTAGTCATCAATTTGTCCCAACATGTTTAAGTATTTAAGGAGCTTTAGAGTTATATAATATTAATACATATTAATTAATAATATGGCTAATTTTTTTATAACATAATGACAACTTTATATCCTTATAGATCATCAATTATTACAATATATTTTGTATACATTTATTTTATGATTTCATTTTAAATATTAAATGTATTGAAATTATTATGTTTGGGACAACTGCACTTTAGTTGAAGCTAAAGTACGAAGCTAATAACAACTAACAAACCTCATAATAATAAGAAAACCTCATAATAATAAGAAAAATGTAATTAATCCCTATTAATCCTAACTAACTCTTATTTTGATGTTCTATTTGTGATATACAGCACATATATAATAAGTTATGAAGTTATAAAAAGTTATAAAGAACTTCTAAAACAAACATGTAACTAAAAGAGCCAAATATATTTGGTGTTAAATATATTTTTAGTAACACAAATATATCACTTTTTATTTTAGTTCTTGTCAAAATATTTTTTGTGTTTATTTTTTGCAAATTTTCATTCACTTTCTATTTTTAGTCATTTTTATTTTGTCTTCGATTCTTATTCAATTTATTCATATTAAAACTAGTCTTTATAATATGTAAAATATGTGATTTTAGTCTTTTTAAATAATGACTAAAATGAGTATTTTACAATGACCAAAAACAAAAAAAATATATATACACAGTGATTAAAAGCAAAATACCAATGATTAAAAGAATTTTTTTTTTTTATAGAAACTAAAATAAAAAAGTGATGTATATGTTGGGACAAGGAATATATAGGAGCCAAATATTATTGGATTCTTCGTGGTGATGAGTGCAACTAAACTTAAGTTCCATTGGAGCAGCTAAAGCATGAAACAGAGAATCGTAAGGCGGTTTGGTGGTTTTGAAAGTTAGAGTGAAAAAGAAATTATAAGTAAAAGTCTCTTATCTAATAAAATTAACAATTAATTACGAACATCAATTTTTATGAAATATGAAACAAGAGTAGATGAAAGCTAAGCAAAATATAATAAAAATACATTTTGCATTCAACATAGAATCATCATCACATTAAGCGTCAATGCAACCAAAAATTAAATGCAGGGATAAAAGTGGCACCATTCTATAGATATTACTAAAACATTTTTTTGGTTGAGAGATTGTAAAAGTAAGGTAAGTATGGGACTCGGTTCCGTGAATTTAGAAAACTACTCATTAACTAATTTCTTGACCATCAATTTAAGATCTGTAGACTCACATTGCACTTTCTTTGAATTAATCTTCATTGTAAATTTAAGATCGCAAAACAAAGATCATGTCCATTCATCACGCAGATGCATTTATTGCATAGAATCCAAATCTGGACTAGTTTAGAAGAGGTGGTTACTTATTCCTTTCCAAAATCGAAATATCTTGGTCAAGAGGATTAAAGCCATCCCATGAGAAAATGGAATTCATACTATTAACCCATTCTTGTAAGGAATTTTGGTGAAGGTAAGAGGATTCATCAATAGAAATGTGGCTAGTATCATCCATAGAAACACAAGAACTAGATACAGAATTAGTGCTAGTGTTGGTGTCTTGATTCATCCATGTTCCTAAGTCTAAATTTGAGCATAGCATTTCAAAAGCAGTATCATCCCATGTCATCACCTTATTTTCTTTGGTGCCATCCAACAACTTTATTCCCACCTTTTCTTCATACCCTGCTGAAATATTATTTGGTTGTTTGTTAGTTTTATTTTTGTCATCATCATCATCAGTTTGTTTCTTTTGCTCAATTGGCTTATGAGTCAAAGGGTCCACACCAAGAAACTTCAGCTTCTTCTTGATTCTAGTGTTCCAATGGTTCTTAATTTCATTGTCTGTTCTTCCAGGAAAATGTGAAGCAATCTTTGACCACCTAAAAGAATATAGCGCAAAGTAAGGAGAAAGCAAAAATTAGAAAAGGGGCTTCATATATGCAAGAGTATTTCTGACTTTACGTTTGCTTCGACCCTAGTGATATTTTAGAAAGTATGTTGTACCTGTTACCAAACCTTGCATGTAGTTGAATAATTTGATCCTCTTCCATTTCAGTATAGTTACCTCTCTTGAGGTCTGGCCTTAGATAATTAATCCATCTCAATCTACAACTCTTTCCACATCTTAAAAGACCTTCACAATTAATCATTTCAAAATGCAAAGACTAAGTTAGAAACACCTATTTAAAGGAAACTTTATGTATATATCAATTAAAGAGCATGTGGAAAAAAAAAAGATAAACTTTTTTAATTAAGAATTTAGTACTACCTGCAAGTTTAGGAACCATTCTCCAACAATGAATTCCATTGTTGAGGATGAAACTCATAAGCTTGTGATCTTCTTCAATAGTCCATGGTCCTCTCTTCAAACCAACCTTATCACAACAAGGTTGTCTTCCCATTTTTTTTTACCTTTGGAAGTGTGATAACATTGAAAATATGAGACTTTAATAGAAACTTAAGACTCAAGCAAAGATGCTGCCAGTTCATATAAACATTTAAATAAAAGCATGATGTTCTTAGAGGGGGGATATTAATGATTGGTCGGAAAGCACTTTTAGTTGAAAGTTAAAAAAGCATGGAATTATAAAAATGGTGTCACTCAACCCCTTCTTATTAGAGACAATTAAAAGAGTCCAATTAAAAATCATTGTAGAGTCAGGGGAATGAACCAAAACGTTGACAATTAATTTATTCCAATATTTGTAAAATTAAGATTAAAATATTGAGTTTGATGGGATTCTCTGGACCCTTAAAGGCTCGCCAGCTTTGTCGTAGTAGGCAACCTGCATTTCATCTTTTACATATATAGATGCCTTCCATATTTATGCCTTCAAATTATTCCACCCAAGGATTCACTTGAATGAACTTAGAAACTTCACAAGTGTTGGTGGCTAATAAGACATAACAAAATTATATACTCAAATTTTAAATAAAAATGCATTGAACTTGGAAAGCAACAGTAGTATGTCTAAATTAGAAAGGATGAATCATTTACGGTAAAATTAGCTGATTAATATATGAGAAATGTTATTCGAACACATTTTTTGACACAAATACAAACACAAATACAAATACAGTATGACCCACATTTATGTCATCATAGTATGTATAAAAAGTAAGTATTGTATTTGTGTTCAAAAGTGTGTTCAAATAACATTTATCTTAATATATACTATGGTGAGACACCGTAATTTTACCAAAAACATTATGGTGTTATTATAATTTTGTCGAATCCATCGTTAATCCAAACATATACCAAGTGAGATTGTTAAAAAGTGCTTCAAAGTTAAAGTAAAAACAATTAAGTTATTAAGTTTATATAAGAAAATTTATAAAATTCGTCATCATCAATCCAAATTTACACTAAGTGATTGAAAAATTTATATTTAGTTTTTGTATTTTTTTACATTATTAAACATTGTATGAAACTTATTTTTAGAGTAAAATTAAAAAGTCAAATATATATTATTTTACTTTAAACTCAATTTGAATAAAATAATTTTTATAATTAAGAGGTAAAAAAATTTTCTTCATAATTAAGGGTTTGTTTGTTAGAAATTATAAAAAAAGTGATTTTGATACTCAATAATCTAAAAATTATTTTTTTACAAATTTTAAAGAATAGCAGAAACTATTTTGTATTTGTCGGTCATAATAAAAATCAATTTTTTTTTCTTCGAAAAACAAAGTTATGAAAAATGATTATTTTTAAAAAAATTTCTAAACAATGTTTTGATATAGTAAAAATTATCTTTATTTTTAGTTATTGTAGATATTGAAGTTTTGCTTCTTATTCTTATTGCTTAATTTGTTTTGGTCGCTAAATATTTATTTATGTTGGAAGTTATTTATATAATATGTTGAACATTTAATTTTAAATCCTTAAATATGAGCTAAGAATTAAAATAAACATTACACCTATATTATTGGTACCAATTTTTTTTATGGGATTATCGGTAATAATTTCAACATAAACAAATTTGACATAGACTAAAACAAAAAACCAGGGGCCAAAGCAAAGTGGTATATTTCTAAGGTCTAATAACAAACATATAATGTTATAGGGATAAAAGAAAAAATAAGGTATTCGTCGACTCTTAATGAGGGGATCAATATTTCATGCCTTCTAATCATACCGCACCTTTTAGTTATCTAAGTTAGTCCAATCAATCTTCCATTTGTCAATAGTGGCCTCTCTTATAATGGTTGGAACAAAAGATCCATTAACAACTTTCGAAATCTCTGTATCATAAGGCACAACAACTTAACAAACCTCCTTATTATAAGACATGATACGCACCCTTTGAATTCCAATAGATATAGTTTTCTCCTTTGAATTCAGATAGTCTATTATACGCACCCTTAGGACAAGTTCTTGAGGTTTTTAAACCTTTACACAAGAAAACCTACCTCTTAAAGCCACTTGTAAGGCCATGTGGCTACGTGAATCTAGAAGGGGAGTGAATGGATCCCTTTGTACGCAATGATAAAAACGTTTTTAAAAGATTGATTACAGAACAATAGACTTTAATAACAACAACTCAATATGTTAATTATCTAATTGAAGAAAAATGTAACATTCCGATTTTTAACAGCAGGAATGCATTTTCTCAAATAAAACGAAGTACTTGTAAAAAATTTTCTTTCAAAACATGGATAAAGTCAATGATGTATCATACATAAAGAAAAGAAGGATGTTTCAATCAAGTTCACGCTCAAATCAAACACTGAAAATAACATATAGTCATAGCTTAAGTGCCTAACGGAAAGTAGTCTACACACATATAATCTCCAAAAGAAAGATTTGAAAATACCCCAAGGCTATGAGATCGGACTAGATACCGCTCATACCTCTGGGGTATTCTCGACAGACACCTTCATAGAAGTGCTGCTTTAAGAAATCCACCCCTCCATGAATATCAAAAAATGAATCATGGTGCCAACAAATCAAAGTCATCTGTCAGAGTATAAAATAGGTACAATCATCCAAAAGTGTAATAAATACATCAACTCCAAAAAAATGGCTCAACAACTATATGCACAAAACCTTATCAAATGATAACTAAGGACTATAGTAACAAGGATGGCCCCCGACACTCACAACAAGTATCCTCTAATGTAGCATCCCTCCTAGACGTCACCTCGTCCTCCTCTCCAGCCATGGAAGGATCGATCTTCTTCGAATTCAAATTCACCAAAGAGATAAGTGGTCTCGGCTGTGCCAGAATCTAGAAATAGCTTGCGACCTTTGAGGAAGAAGCTAAAGGATCTTTTAACTATACATGCATCTCAAAAACGGCTTGAGAATACTCCAACCAAGATACTGAAGGTCCATCAAAAGAAACCCATAATCTTTGGTAGGTGTAGAAGATTCAGCCTCGTCATCTGCCACGAACATCAGTCCTTTACGTATCCCTTTGACTCTTGCCAAATAGTAAGGACTCATATTGAAGGTGCAAATACGAGAAGGGGGTTGAATTGTGTTTGCCAAAGTTGATAACTTTTTGATAATTTATAAATAAATTAATAACTAGTTTGGTTTTTGGGTACTTACTTGGAGTGGAAGCAATCGGATTCAGAGGCAGCAAGCAATGAAAGCATAATTAATTTAACACATAGATTTATCCTAGTTCACCACTAACTTGGCTACATCCAGTCCCCTCATTCAGAAGACTTTAATCCACTAATTCAATACCTTAAATTACAAAGCACCTGACCCTCCAAGTTAGTCTTCCCAAATAGCTTGACAACCCCAGACTTTTGAGGAACAACACCACCTTGACCCTACAAGCCAAGTCTTCTCCTAACAACCCCAAATTGAATAAGGAACTAAACCACTATCGAGTTGGATACAAGAGATTGGAACTTGAGTAGTTGCTTCTGGAAAGCTGATAATAATAATAACTCTTACACTCTAAGAAAAGAATATTCAGAAAATATTTCTAATTTGAAACGAGTATTTCTCTATTTGAACTATAAGACTACCCTTTTATGCTTTTCGATGCTTTTCTTCTTCAGCCTTGAGTATATATTTATAGTTGAAATTTGGGCTTCAATTTGGTCCTTGTTTAATTCTAAATTGTATTTTGTTCAGATTTCATTTGTAAATTCTTCAAATTGATTATGTTCTTTTTTTGTTTAGATTGAGATTGTAAATTCTTCATATTGATTATGTTTGTAATTTGATCAAATCTTTTTTCAAATTTTGACCATATCTTCTTTCATACTATTTGAAGTCAAATATATTGTTATCATAAAATACATTTGTTAACAAAAAAACTCTAAATGTAAAACCAACTTTTTGATAACAACTTTTCTTTCTATTTCTTTGACTCCCCGTAACATAGGACTCCCCCTAAGTGTAAGTATCATTTTCTCCGCACTTTATCAAGTATCTTTCTCCCCCTTTTGTTATCAGACAAAAAGACATGAAAGTAAGATTTTTTTTTTCATTCTTTTTTTTTGTTTTGCTTTGTGAATAACATGAATATAACATATTACAAGAAAATACAAAAACTAATGTAAAACTAAACTACTTTGAAGTGATTACAATATCAGTCAGATATGAAGGTAAGATTTAGGTTTTTCTTGATGAAGTCAAACCTATCTTCAGTTAGTGGTTTGGTGAATATGTCAGTCCATTGGTGTTCAATGTCTACAAACTGAATGTTTAGTACCCCTTTTTGAACAAAGTCCCTAATGAAGTGGTGTTTGATTTCTATGTGAATAGCTCTAAAATGTAGTATAGGGTTTTTGGTTAGGCAAATGGCAGAAATGTTATCACTTTAGATGGGAATGTTGGTTTCTAGGATTTTGTAGTCTTCTAATTAATGTTTCATCCAAAGTAGTTGAGAACTGCAGGCAACTGCTAAAATGTATTCAACCTCTACTGTTGACATTGTAATAGTGTTTTGTCTCTTACTTAACCAAGATATTAAGTTGTCTTCTAAAAAGGTGCAGTTTCACTAGTGCTCTTTCTCTCAAGTTTATCTCCAGCATAATCAGAATCACAGTATCCACTAAGTTTGTATTTAGGAGATTTCTGTTGGAACCAAGTTAGTTTTACACTTAAAGTTTTTGAAGGTGCAAACACGAGAAGGGGGGTTGAATTGTGTTTCACTAACTTGAATACTTTTTCGGTTTTTGCAGTTTTATAACAAAACCTGATGTATGAATCAAACAGAGTTAGCAGCGGATATAAAGTAAAAATAAAAACACAGTATTTTATACTGGGTCCACCGTTAACGAGGCTACGTCCAGTCCCCTCACTTTGAAGGATTTCACTAATTCAAAACCTTGAATTACAACAATACCACTGACCCTCCAAGTCTGTCTACTCAAACAGTCTAACAATCCTAGACTTTTGAGGAATGCAGCACCTTGACTTCTCAAGTCAAGTCTTCTCCTACCAATCTGACAACCCCAGATTGTAGAAGGAATTACAACGCCTTGAGTTTAATTGCTAAGTAATCGGCTACCCCTTCTGACTCCCTCAGATTGTAGCTCTACTTCAACAACTTAGGTCTAACACAAGGGAAAGAAAAACACGAGTGCTTGCTTCTGGAAAGCTGAAACTCACAATTAACCTCACTGAAAACTCGAGTGTTTGCTTCTGGAAGTGTATGACTCTTTTGTGATTTTTCGACGCTGAGTCTTCAGTGTTGAGCCTCCTTTTATAGATGTGAATTAGAGTCTCTTCCAAGCTTAAATTCGAGCTGTATCTTGCTGGATTCTCTTGCAAAAATAAGTTGTCCAATCGGGTTTCTCCTAAATAAAAACATATCTTTTTCTGCTCCAGATTGCTTTTGAAAATAACTTTGACCAATCCTGACTTTAATTAATTTTGGAACAAATCTTTCTTCCCTCCAATAGCTTCTGAATTCCACAAGACTTCACTTTATTTTTGTATCAAAATCGTTTAATACTTTGATTAAATATAATCATGACTCCTTTGATCATGATTCAATCTGGACCGCTTGATCTTCTGCTCTCGTCCACATTTGGACCATACTAAGTGATCTGCTGTGATCCTTTGATTTCGACCAACACTAGACCACACTTTCTGATCTTCTGATCTCGACCATTCTGGACTTGCAATCTGATCTGATGTGATCCTCTGATCTCGGCCAATGCTGGACCACACATTCTGATCCTATGATCTCGGCCAACACTAGCCATGGTCTGATCTTCTGATCTCGACCAACTATGGGCCATATACTTAAATCTTGACCATTGATCTGAAACTTTCCCCTCTGTTCTGGACCAATTCTGAACTGGGTCTGGATTGAACTGAAATTAAATCTGGACATATGATATTTCAATCTGGATATTTTACCTTTCTGATGTGGATCAGGTCTGGATTGAATCTGGACATCATTTCTTCTGGTCTGGACTTAGTTTCATACTTTGAACCATGCTACCTTCTGGTTCAGAATCAATGACATCATCAGAGGATATCATTCGTGGTCCAGATCAGAAGGAAACATGGTCCAGAAGGAGACATGGTCCAAATCAGAAGGAAACATGGTCCAGAAGAAGACATGGTCCAGATCAGAAGGAAACATAGTCCAGATCAAAAGCAAACATGGTCCAGAATATAACATGGTCCCGATCAGAAGCAAACATGGTCCAGATCAGAAGAACACACGATCCAGATTTAAAACGTGATTCAGATTCATAGAAGACTTGATTCAAAATTGAAGAATACTTGATTAAAAATTGAAAGAGATCTGATCAACGTTTTAAGAAGATTTGATTCAAAAATCAAAGAAGACCTGATGGAAATTTGAAGGAGATATGAGCAAAGAAGATTTGTTTCAAAATTAAAAAGAAACATAATCGATCAAATGAATTTTCAAAGGAAATCTAAGCAAGATACATCTCGAAATTAAGCTTGGGCAAAGCCCATATCTCATCTATAAAAGGAGGCTTCAGGATGCAGCAGAAAACATCAAAAAGTATATGAACTCAAGCTTAATATCCAGATTCATCTTAGAGTTCAAAGAGATCGAAAAACACAAGAACTCAAGCTTACAATTCAAAGTCATCCGAGTGTTCAAAAGGGAGAAATACTTGTGTGCAAAAGAGAAATATGCTCTAAGTGTTTTCATAGAGTGAGAGTCAATGTTTTAATCTGCTTTCCAGAAGCAACTACTCAAGAGAGTCATTGCAACAATCAGCTTTCCAGAAGCAACTATGCAAAATTCCAAACCCTTGTAATCAAACCCGATAGTGGTGTGAATTACTCTTTCAATCTGGGTTTGTCAAATCGGTAGGAGAAGACTTGGCTTGTAGGGTCAAGGTGTTGTTATTCCTCAAAAGTCTGGGGTTGTCAGGCTGTTTGAGAAGACTTGGCTTGTAGGGTCAAGGTGTTGTTATTCCTCAAAAGTCTGGGGTTGTCAGACTGTTTGAGAAGATTGGCTTGGAGGGTCAGGTGCTGTAATTCAAAGTTTTGAATTAGTGGATTAAAGCCTTCTGAATGAAGGAATTGGATGTAGCCAAGTTAATGGTGAACCAAGATAAATCTGTGTTCCTATGCTATTATTATCCGCTGGTGAGTCTAATTATTTATTCATCAAGTAATTCACATCAACATTCATCAAAACAATAAAAAGAATTCAATTTTTGCAAACACAATTCAACTGCCCCTTCTCGTGTTTGCACCTTCAATCATCCGAGGCAAAAATCAGAGGATACCTAAAGGTGCAAACACGAGAAGGGGGTTGAACTGTGTTTGCAAAAATTGAATTCTTTTTGCTGTTTTGATGAATGTTGATGTGAATTACTTGATGAATAAATAATCACACTCAACAGCAGATAATAACAGCATAAGAACACAAAGATTTATCTTGGTTCACCATTAACTTGGCTACATGCAGTACCTTCATTCAGAAGGCTTTAACCCACTAATTCAAAACTTTGAATTACAACAGCTGACCCTCCAAGCCAGTCTTCTCAAACAGGCTGACAACCCCAGACTTTTGAGGAATAACAACACCTTGACCCTATAAGCCAAGTCTTTGAAGGTGCAAACACGAGAAGGGGGGTTGAATTGTGTTTGACTTAACTTGAATACTTTTCCTGTTTTTATACTTTAAAAAAAAACTTGATGTATAATTAAAAACAGAGTTAGCAGCGGATAAAAAATAAAAATAAAACTCACAGTTTTTATACTGGTTCACCGTTAACGAGGCTACGTCCAGTCCCTTCACCTTGAAGGATTTCACTAATTTAAACTTGAATTACAACCTTGCTACTGACCCTCCAAGTCAGTCTTCTCAAACAGTCTAACAATCCTAGACTTCTTTGAGGAATGCAGCTCCTGTCTTCAGCCAATCTGACAATCCCAGATTGTAGAAGAAATCACAACACTATAAATCTAATTGCCAAGTAACCTGCTACCCCTTCTGACTCCCTCAGATTGTAGACTCTACTTCAACAACTTAGATTTAACACACAACGCTATGAATCTAATTGCCAAGTAACCTGCTACCCCTACTGACTCCCTCAGCTTGTAGACTCTACTTCAACAACTTAGATTTGACACAGTGGAACGAAAATAACAAGAGTACTTGCTTCTTGAAAGCTGAAACTCACAATTGACTTCTATGAAAATTTGGGTGTTTGCTTTTGGAAGTGTATGACTCTTTTGTGATTTTCAATTCTTGAGTATTCTGCCTTGAGCCTCCCTTTATAGATGCAGATTTGGGCCTCTTCCAATGCTTAAATTCGAGCTGAATCTTGCTGGATTCTCTGTAAAAATAACTTGACCAATTGGGCTTCATATAAATAAAAAACATATCTTCAGATTTCCTTTCAAAATAACTGGCCAATTAAATCTGTTAGTTCCTTCCCGCCACAGCTCCTGAATTCCACAACACCTCACTTTATTTTTGTAAGAAATCTTTTTAATCCTTTGATCAAAATAAATTAAATTCTCCACCGTATAATTTTCCTGATTAAATCTGGACCATTGGATCTTAATGCGCTAGTCCACATCTGGACCATACTGATTGTTATGCTGTGATCCTCTGATTTCGGCCTTCCCTATACTACACTTCCTGACCCTCTGTTCTTCTAATTTTGGCCATCTTGGATGCGCACATGATATGCTATAATCCTCTGAATTCGGCCTTTGCTGGACTATACATTCTGTCCCTCTGATTTCGGCCAACACTGGGCCATGGTCTGATTTTCTGATCTGGACCATCACTGAACCAAATAATTAATTCTGAACCACTGATCTGGAAATCTTCTCTCTGATCTGGACTAATTTTGGACTTTGGTCTGGATTAAATTGAAATTAAATCTGGACAACAAATATTTCAGTCTAGGCATTTTACCTTTGATTTTAGATTAGGTCTGGATCATTCTGGAAATCATTTCTTCTTGTCTTGACTTAGTTTCATGCCCTAAATCATGCTCTCTTATTGTCTGAGTCAAATCTGGATTTATTCTCTTGTTCTGGACTCATAAACTTAGGAACAAGTTTGGGCAGTTTAATATTTCACTGCCAGGCCATCTTCTGGTCAGAATAACTTCTGGAATAAATTTGATATTAATTCCTCTTATTCTGGAACAACTCTCCTCCTGGGAGGCTTTCCACCGGTATGATCCATGTTTCCTTCTGATTTTTCTTCCTTCTGATATTGGCCTGCAAAGATATCTTCTGGTGATGTTTTGACATCCTAGAATATCTTCTGGAAATTCCAGAATTCATTTTCCTTTGATCTTCTGCTTCTGATTTCTTCAGTTTCTGGTGGCATTTAATTTAATAATTCAAGGTACAAAATAAGTTTACATTGAGTGCTTCTGTAAACATCAAAATCCTAAGTCTTAGAACCAACATGGTTCCAACAGTCTTCTCCTACCAATCTGACAACTCGAGATTGAAGGAAGAATTCACACCACTATCGGGTTTGATTACAAGGGTTTGGAACTTTGCAATGTTGCTTCTGGAAAGCTGATTGTTGCATTGATTCTCTTGAGTAGTTGCTTCTGGAAAGCTGATTATAACATTGACTCTCACTCTATGAAAACACTTAGAGCATATTTCTCTTTCACACAAGTGTTTCACTCTTTTGAACTCTCGGTAGACTTTGAATTGTAAGCTTGGGTTCTTGTGTTTTTCAGTGCTTTCTTCTACTACCTGAAGCCTCCTTTTTTAGATTAGATATGGGCTTTTCCCAAGCTTAATTTTGAGATGTATCTTGCTCAGATTTCCTTTGAAAATTCTTTTGACCTATTTTGTTTCTTTTTTAATTTCGAAACAAATCTTCTTTGCTCAAATCTCCTTCGAATTTCCATCAGGTCTTCTTTGATTTTTGAATCAAATCTTCTTAAAATTTTGATTAGATCTCTTTAAAATTACAATCAAGTCATCTTCAAATTTTAATCAACTATTCTACAAATCTGAATCACAATTTAAATCTGGACCGTGTGTTCTTCTGATCTTGACCAAGTCTGGACCATGTCTTCTTCTGGTATTCTTCTGATCTGGACCACAAATGATATCCTCCGATGATGTCATTGATTCTTCCTTCTGATGATATCCTCTAATTGAAGATATCCTCTGATTTTGTCTTTGATGATATCCTCTGATTCTTGCTTCTGATGGGATCTTCTAGTATCCTCTAATGACATCTTCTGGTATCCTCTAGAGGTATCCTCTGGTGATATCTTCTAGTATCCTCTAGAGGTATTAGCGGATATAAAGTAAAAATAAAAACACAGAATTTTATATTGGTTCACCGTTAACGAGGCTACGTCCAGTCCCTTCACCTTGAAGGATTTCACTAATTCAAAACCTTGAGTTACAACAGTACCACTGACCCTCCAAGTTAGTCTTCTCAAACAGTCTAACAATCCTAGACTTTTGAGGAATACAACACCTTGACTTCTTAAGCCAAGTCTTCTCCTACCAATCTGACAACCCTAGATTGTAGAACGAATTACAACGCCTTGAATCTAATCGCGAAGTAATCTGCTACCCCTTATGACTCCCTCAGACTGTAGACTCTACTTCAACAACTTAGATCTAACACAAGCGAAAGAAAATAAAATGAGTGCTTGTTTCTGGAAAGCTGGAACTCACAATTAACCTCACTGAAAACTTGAGTGTTTGCTTTTGGAAGTGTGTGACTCTTTTGTGATTTTCGATACTAAGTCTTCAGTCTTGAGCCTCCTTTTATAGATGTGAATTAGGGTCTCTTCCAAGCTTAAATTCGAGTTGTATCTTGCTGGATTCTCTTGCAAAAATAACTTGGCCAATCGGGTTTCATATAAATAAAAAACATATCTTTTTATGCTCCAGATTTCCTTTCAAAAATAACTTTGACCAATTCTAACTTTAATTAATTCTGGAACAAA
This sequence comes from Cicer cuneatum, assembly GCA_037974295.1. Taxonomy (NCBI): domain Eukaryota; kingdom Viridiplantae; phylum Streptophyta; class Magnoliopsida; order Fabales; family Fabaceae; genus Cicer; species Cicer cuneatum. Next base: position 31,981,326 of record JBBPBO010001986.1, on the reverse strand, counting down.
TCTTTCTTCCCACCAATAGCTTCTGAATTCCACAAGACTTCAATTTATTTTTGTATCAAATCCTTTGTAATACTTTGATCAAATTTAATCAAATCTCCACCGATTATCATCATGATTAAATCTGGACCGTTTAATCTTCTGCGCTAGTCCACATCTGGACCATACTAAGTGATCTGTTGTGATTCTCTGATTTCGGCCAACCCTGGACCACACTTTCTGATCTTCTGATCTCGGCCAACCTTGACTTGCAAATTGATCTGCTGTGATCCTCTGATCTCGGCCAATGTTGGACCACACATTGTGACCTTCTGATTTCGGCCAACACTTGGCCATGGTCTGATCTTCTGATCTCGGTCAACACTGGGCCACATACTTAATTCTGAACCATTGATCTTGATATCTTCCCTCTGATCTGGACCAATTATGAAATGGGTCTGGATTGAACTGAAATTAAATCTGGACAAATAATATTTCAGACTGGACATTTTACCTTCTGATTTGGATCAGGTCTGGATCAAATTTGGACATCATTTCTTCTGGTCTGGACTTAGTTTCATACCCTGAACCATGCTATCTTCTGGTCTGGGTCAAATCTGGATTGAATATCTTGTTCTGGACCCATTAATTTATCCTCTGATTAAGTCTGGATCAAGTCTGGGCTGTTTATCATTTCACTGCCAGGCCATCTTCTGGTCAGAATAACTTCTGGACTAAGTCTGACTTATGATTCCTTCTGGTTTGAATCAAGTCTCCCTATGGCAGGCTTCCTTCTGGTCTGGTCCAGGTCTCCTTCTGACTTTGTTTCCTTCTAATCTGGGCCAACAAAGATATCCTCTGGTAATTCCAAGATGCATCCTCTGGTACCTTCTGGATGCATTTTCTGGTGTCTTCATCTTCTGCCTCAGGAAACTTCATTTTCTGGTGGCATTTAATGTAACAATTCAAGGTTCAAAATAAGATTACATGGAGTGCTTTTGTAAACATCAAAATCCTAAGTACTTAGAACCAACTTGGTTCCAACAATCTCCCCCTTTTTGATGATGACAAAACCTTAACTTATTTTGCTAGCTTATAACTCGAAGACTTGAATTACTCCCCCTCAGACCAATCTCTCCCCCTAAGTCTGATACTGACTTTTTCTTCTCCTTTTCAACTCTTTCTTTATTCACTCTTTGTTTTCTCTCTTCACATTGCCTTTCCTTTTCAACTCCTTCTCTTATCACTCTTTCTTTTTCTCTCTCCCTGTTTCCTCTCCTTTTCAACTTCTTCTCTTTTTCACTCTTTCTTTTTCTCTCTTTATTTTTCTCTCTCCCTATTTCTTCTCCTTTTCAACTCCTTCTCTATTCATCTCTTTCTTTTTCGCTCCTCCTTTCTTTTTATCTCTCCTTTTCTACTTATTTCTCATTTTTCTCTCTCTCCCCCTTTTTGTCATCAGCTAAAAAAAGGTCCTACTATTTTTGTAATTTTTTGTTTTTTCTCTTTACAAATTACAGAAAGTAAAAACAGAAAATGAAAAAGCATAAAATAAAATTACAAGAAAATTAAAAAAACTCCTAAGATGACTACTTGAGCTAGTCAGATATGGAGGTAATGTTGAGATGCTTCTTGATGAACTCGAACATATCTTCAGGTAGTTCTTTGGTGAAGATGTCAGCCTATTAATGATCAGTATCCACAAACTGGATACTTAAAGTCCCTTTTTGAACATGGTCCCTAATGAAATGATGTTTTATTTCAATGTGTTTGGCTCTAGAGTGTAAGATAGGGTTCTTGGTTAGGTTTATGGCTGAAGTGTTATCACAGAACAAAGGGATATTGGTTTCAAAGATGTTGTAATCTTCAAGTTGATGTTTCATCCAGAGTAACTGTGAACTGCATCCTGCTGCTGATATATACTCAGCTTCAGCTGTTGACATGGCTAGACACAAACACTAAACAAAATGTCAGGTCTAGAAGCAGTTAAATAAAGAAGGGATCCAATCATACCTTTGTATGTTTTCTGGTCTACCTTTTGGCTGGTTTCATCTTTCTCAAGTGAGCAGGTTGGGTGCATGGGGGTGGCCATAGGCTTACATTCACTCATTATGAACTTTTTAAGAAGTTATTTAGTGTATTTAGACTTAGTAACTTCTTGCTTAAAAATAACTTTGAAAGAGGACAAAAACACAATACACTTTTTAGAAAATCAATAGAAGATGATATTCTTATTATTCAAGTTTATGTTGATGACATTATTTTTTGATCTACTAATGGCACTCTTTGCCAAGAATTTTCTCAATTAATGCATCATGAATTTCAAATGAGTATGATAGGTGTAGCACTTAAATAAATTGAAACTAAACCATTTCAAAATAATATGGCGTCGTAATCCAAAACGACAAAAGTAGTTAAATAATTACATCATAATTATAGCCAAGTAATTTAATTTTGGGAATTAATAATTTTAATATATCAAAAGGTAGTACATCAACAAAAGTCACTGTCATAATACCTCAAAAATTTGGATCACGGACCTACTAAAACATTATCAGAGGGCGGAATAGATATACAATTATCCCAAAACAAATAAATACATCCACCAAGCACTAGGCCCTATACAACTTGACTAAACTAATCTGATCATGCACTAAAACTATAGTAGCATGGTTTCCACCGCATCCTCTACAAGTGTCGTCTTCACTCCAGTTGTCCGTCCCTCTGCGCTGTCCACAAATACTCGGTACGTGAAGATCAAGGAAAACTAACGATGTTTCCTTCGTCAGTGTAACCGTCGATGGTACGAGTTTGGGTATCATCTGAGGGCAAAGCCCAATTTTCCACAATAATTGTAAAGGGTCACCAACCGAAATTAACAATTACCACATAGCAGTTATGTCAAAGATAACAAATACATTCATGGCATGTTCCAATGCTAACACAATAGTAATAAATAAGTATGCTCACTTATTAAAATGTATAACATCTACATCTTTGCAAAACAGCCAATTTAACATATAAATCATGTTGCAAGTATAGATACAATCAACAATCACAACACTCATTTGGCACTTAGAATTCATGAGATACTTGCACACATCGATCTGCACTCATCCGCTCATATCAAATCATGACTCACAGGTCAACAATCCCAATGCAATATGTATATGCCAATGTACACAACTCTTGGAATTACCATGGTGCAGTCTCTCACGGACTAGCACACGTGCAGTCTCTCACGGACCAACACGATTTATACATGTTAGCCTCTCATAGGCCCAACACACATAAGTTAAATCCTCGCACTGATAGAATGGACCGTCTAATATACGCATAACCACTTCGTAGCCCGGATAGAATGGACCATCTAATACACGCGGAACCACTTTGAAACCTAGATAGAATAGATCGTCTAATACACGCAGAACTACTCTATAACCCATCACGGTTACTACTTAACTTCGCGGCCCATCACAGTCACCGCTTCAACTTTGTGGCCCATGGCGGTCACCACCTGACTATGTAATGCATGAACATGCTATGTTTTCTCTTCACTGAAAACAGTATGCAAATGCAACCTAAAACCCATACACTCCATCACCACCTTAAACCATCTCTAGAACTTCATATAGTTTGTCATATGCCTTACAATTGCTTCCCAAATCATTAAGTGCATAAACCAATGTTTAAAACTAGAATTAAAAAAAACAATTTGTATTCAAATACAGCTTCCTTGTAGTCGAATACAGATGCTAAAACAGTGGCAAAATCAGCGCTTCAGTATTTGAATACGAGGTTGTCGTAGCCGAATACAGATGCGAAGTCAGTGGCAAAAACAACAATTTTGAATTCGAATACGACTGGGTCGTAGCCGAATACATATGCTAAGTCAGAAGCAAGAATTATGTATTTGTATTCGAATACGGAGTGTCGTATTCGAATACGAGTTTCAAAATTTGAATAAAAATTGAATTTTTACATAAGTGTATTTGAATACGCCAGAGTCGTATCCAAATACATCTTCCAAAATAGTGGGATTTTCCGGAATATTCACTTCAGTTTCAAAACTCTTTTCTTTGAAAACCAACACATCCACCATTTCTTGAACCACAAAACCCAGAATGTCAACAACACAACAGAAATGATTTCTTTCACCGCAACAAAACAACAAAAGCATCATCCACTCAACAACAAGTCACAACAATAGCAAGAACATTACCCTCAACAACAGCCACAAAACAATACAGTCATATCTCAGTACATGCATTTTGATCATCCACAAACCACATGCAAAGACAGCTTTCAGTATCAACACAACAACACGTTCTTAACACATATAACACATAACAATCATCAATCAAACATGCATTTAAAGTCCCTACATGCAATCTAAAAATTTGGAAGGTGCCCCTTACCTTCATTACGTTTTCTTGTTCGTTTACATTACCGCGACTAAAACCGGCGAAACTGCCGCTCGCGTCATCGCTACCAAAGTTGGTTCTCTAGTACCGTAAAGATGAGAGGAATAACTTTCCTTCTTGACACTTTCTTATTCGAGGCTTGGATTTCCAAGTAATTTGAGTTTTGAGTATCCCTTCTCACTACCAACACAAACAGAACTGAACAGAGGAAGAAGAAGAAGGCAGCTTGGTTAGGTGAGGGAAACTGATTCTGTGTTTCTGATTTTTTTTCCTTCCCTTGCCTCTCACATACATTCGTATATATAGGCATACCCCTCACTTACTATATATATATATACATATTATAATTAAACTTGCCCTTCAAGCAACTAAATACTCCTGTCGCAACTCTGTTGGCAGATAAAATCTTGATCAACTGCCCGATATTTAACTACTCGTAATTAAATTAAATAATCCTCCGTTCAATAATTTTACTCAATCTAAAAAATATTTATATACATATAGAAATATAAATATATCAAATACCTTTACAAATATTCCAAAATACATCTGATATTCAATCCATAATTTAATTTAAATTTAAGGGTCTTACAATAGAAGAACTTAAGTTCTTCTTAGGCATACAAATTCAGCAAAGTCAAAAAGGTATATACATTCATCAAACGAAATATACAAAAGAGTTTCTCAAGAAGTTTAAGATGAGTGATTGCAAACCTATGGCTACACCAATGCAACATACTTGCTAACTTGAAAAAGATGATTCACGCCAAAAAGTTGATCAAAAAGCCTATAGAGGAATGATAGGATCTCTAATTTTTCTTATTGCCTTTAGACCTGACATCATATTTAGTGTATGTGTATGTGAAAGATTTCAATCTAACCATAGGGAATCACATTTAACTACTGTTAAGAGAATCCTTAGATACTTAAAAGGCACTACCAACCCTACCTTGTTCTACAAGGAAACTCCTAAATACAAACTTAGTGGATATTGTGACTCTGACTATGCTGGAGATAAACTTGAGAGAAAGAGCACAAGTGGAAACTGCACATTTTTAGGTGAAAAATTAATATCCTGGTCAAGTAAGAGACAAAACACAATTGCCATGTCAATAGCAGAGGTTGAATACATTTCAGCAGCTGGATGCAGTTCTCAACTCATTTGGATAAAACATCAGCTGGAAGACTACAAAATCCTAGAAACCAACATTCCCATCTATTGTGACAACACTTCTGCCATCAATCTAACCAAAAACCCTATACTTCATTCCAGAGCTAAACACATAGAGATCAAACATACTTCATTAGAGACTTTGTTCAAAAATGGGTACTCAACATTCAGGTTGTAGACACTGAACACCAATGGGTTGACATATTCACCAAACCACTACCTGAAGATAGGTTTGACTTCATCAAGAAAAATCTAAACTTACATTCATCTCTGACTGATAGTTTAGTTAGTCTTTTTATTTTATTTTCTTGTAATATGTTATGCTCAAGTTATTAAAAAAAAGTAGAAAAAAAAAGTTTCACCTTCGTTCCTTTTTGTCTAATGACAAAAGGGGGAGAAAGATATTTGATAAAGAGAAGATAAACTGGGGCTTAGACTTAGGGGGAGAAAGATACAAAGTGGAGCTTAGTCTTAGGGAGAGTCAAAGAAATAGAAAGAAAAATGATTATAAAAAATACAAGTTTTGTCATCATAAAAAATTGGGAGATTGTTGGAAGGAATCTACACCTCTAACGGGTTTGATTACAAGGGTCTGGAACTCTACAAACTTGCTTCTGGATAAGCTGATTGTTGCAATGACTTTCACTCTCTTTATTTGCTTCTGGAAAGCTGATTGTTGCACTGATTTTCACTCTCTTTTGTTGCTTTTGGAAAGCTAACTATAACATTGACTTTCACTCTCTGAAAACACTTAGAGCATTTTTTTTTCGCACAAGTATTTCTCTCTTTTGAACTCTCGGATAGCTTTGAATTGTAAGCTTGAGTTATTGTGTTTTTCAGTGCATAATGTTGCAGCCTGAAGCCTCCTTTTATAGCTGAAATTTGGGCTTTGTCCAAGCTTATTTTCGAGATAAATGTTGCTCGGATTTCCTTTGAAAATTCTGTTGGCCAATCCTGTTTCTCTTAATTTCAAAACGTATCTTTTAGCTTTACATTTCATTCGAATTTCCTTCATGTCTTCAATGATTTTTTAATCAAATCTCCTTAATACTTTGATCAAATTTCTTCAAAATTCAATCAAGTCTTCTTCGAATTTTAATCAAGTCTTCACTGATCTGCATCATGATTTAAATTGTGGATCGTATGATATGCTGATCTAGACCAAGTTTGGACCATGTGATCTGATATGTACCCTTCTATCTCATGATCTTGACTGCGTGATCTTCTGATTTGGACCAAGTCTTGTGTTCTGGACCATGCTATCTTCTGGTCTGGACCAAGTCTGACTTATGTTTCCTTCTGGTATGGACCAAGTTTCCTTCTCGACAATGTTTCCTTCTGGTCTGGACCAAATCTCATTCTAGACATGCTTCCTTCTGATCTGGACCAAGTCTCCTTCTGGACTCTGCTTCCTTCTGATCTGGGCCACAAATAATATCCTCTAATGATGTCATTGTTTCTTCCCTCTGATGATATCCTCTAATGTTTTCCTTTGATGACATCCTCTGATTCTTGCTTCTGATGGGATCCTATGGAGATATCTTCTGGTATCCTCTGGAGGTATCTTCTGGTATCCTTTGGAGGTATCTTCTGGTATCCTCTGGATGCATCCTCTAATGACATACTCTGGTATCCTCTGGATGTATCCTCTAGTGATATCTTCTGGTGGCATTTTTATCTTGTGGTGACGTCATCCTCTGATGACATCTTCTGCTTCTGATTTATATCTTCTTCTGACGTCATCCTCTAGTGACGTCATCCTCTGATTTTTCATTCTTCTTCTAAGTCAAAATTTGATTTTCATAAAATACTTTTGTTAAGATCAAAACTTTAATTGAAAGAACCAACTTGGTTCCGATAGAGGATGCCACCAGAAGATGTCACCAGAGGATACCTCCGAAAGATGCCACCAGAGGATGTCACCAGAGGATGCCACCAGAGGATTCCAGAGGATATCACTAGAGGATCCCACCAGAGGATATCACCAGAGGATCCCACCAGAGGTAAAAATCAAAGGATATCATCAGAGGCAAAAATCAAAGGATATCATTAGAGACATAAATCAAAGGATATCATCAGAGGCAAAAATTAGAGGATATCATCAGAGGCAAAAATCAGAGGATATCATCCAAGGCAAAAATCAGAGGATATCATCCGAGGAAAAAATCAGAGGATACCATCCGAAGCAAACATTAGAAGAAGACATGGTCTAGATAAGAAGAAGACATGGTCCAAATTTGAAGAAGACCTGATTCAGATTCGTAGAAGACTTGATTCAAATTCAAAGAAGATTTGATTCAAATTTGAAGGAGATTTGATCAAAGTCTGAAGAAGATTTAATTTCAATTTGAACAAGATTTGGTTCAAATTTAAAAAGGAACAGAATCGGGTTGAAGAATTTTCAAAAGAAATCTGAGCAAGATACAATTCGAAATTAAACGTGGACCAAGTGAAAGCCCATATCTCAACTATAAATATAGGCTGCAGGCCATAGAAGAAATCATCGAAAAATCAAAAAACAGAAGAACTCAAGCTTAAAATCCAAATTCATCTTCGAGTTCAAAGAGAGAAACACTTGTGCGAGAAAGAAATATTTTCTAAGTGTTCTTTTTTTAGAGTGTGAGAGTCATTGTTATAATCAGCTTTCCAGAAGCAATTACTCAAGAGAGTCATTGTTATAATCAGCTTTCCAGAAGCAACTACTCAAGTTCCAAACCATTGTATTCAACCCGATAGTGGTGTAAGTTCCTTCTTCAATCTGGGGTTATCAGATTGTTAGGAGAAGACTTGGCTTGTAGGGTCAAGATGGTATAATTCCTTCTTCAATCTGGGGTTGTTAGATTGGTAGGAGAATACTTGGCTTGTAGGGTCAAGGTGGTGTAAGTTCCTTCTTCAATCTGGGGTTGTCAGATTGGTAGGAGAAGACTTGGCTTATAGGGTCAAGGTGTTGTTGTTCCTCAAAAGTATGTGGCTGTCAGGCTATTTTGGAAGACTGGCTTGGAGGGTCAAGTGCTGTGTAATTCAAAGTCTTTGAATTATTGGATTAAAGGCTTCTGAATGAAGGGACTGGATGTAGCCAAGTTAATGGTGAACCAGGATAAATCTATGTGTTGAAATACTTATGATGTTATTATCTGCTGCTGCCGAATCTGATTGCACCGTCTTCAAGTAATTTATATCAACATTCATCAAATCAGCAAAAGGTATTCAACTTTGGCCAACACAATTCAACCCCCTCTTCTCCTGTTTGCACCTTCAATTTCTTGTAGAACAACGTAAGGTTGGTAGTGCCTTTTAGGTATGTAAGGATTCTCTTAACAACAGTTAAATGTGATTCCCTAGGGTCAGCTTGAAATCTTGCACATACACATACACATACATTAAACATGTTGTCAGGTTTAGAAGCGGTAGGGAAAGTAGGGATCTTATCATTCCTATATAGGTTTATTGGTCAACTTTTTGGCCTGAATCATCTTTTGCAAGTGAACAAGTAGGGTGCATTGGTGTAGCCATAGGTTTGCAGTCACTCATCTTAAACTTCTTGAGAAGCTTTTTTGTATATTTAGTTTGACGAATGTATATACCTTTTTTACTTTGCTGAATTTGTATCCCTAGGAAGAACTTAAGTTATCCCATCATACTCATTTGAAATTCATGCTGCATTAATTTAGAAATTTTTGGCAAAGAGTGCCATTAGTAGATCCAAAAATAATGTCATCAACATAAATTTGAATAATAAGAATGTCTTCTTCTATTGATTTTATAAAAAGTGTATTGTCTACTTGTCCTCTTTAAAAGTTATTTTTAAGCAAGAAGTTACTAAGTCTATCATATCATGCCCTAGGTGCTTGTTTTAGTCCATATAGAGATTTTCTAAGTTTAAAAACATGATTTGGAAATTCAGAACTTTCAAAATCTGGGGGTTGTTTAACATAGACTTCTTCACTTATATAACCATTTAGAAAAGCACTTTTAACATCCATTTGACATAATGTAATGTTATTATTTGCAGCAAAAGAAAGCAGGATACAAATAGCTTCTAACCTGGCCACTGGAGCAAATGTCTCAGTGCAATCAATACCCTATTGTTGACTGTAGCCTTGTGAGACAAGTCTTGCCTTCTTTCTAAACACTTCATCTTTTTCATTTAGCTTGTTTCTGAAAACCCACTTGGTTCCAATAATGTTCTTCTTTGGTCTAGGTACTAGATCCCAAACATCATTCCTTTCAAATTCATTTAACTCTTCTTGCATTGCAAGAATCCACCCATCATCTGCCAATGCTTCATCAATAGAGGTAGGCTCAATTGATGAGAGTAAGCCAAACAAACTGGTGTCTTTAAGTGATGATCTGGTCCTCAAATGATCATTTGCACTTCCAATGATTAGAGTTTAAAGATGAGATGAATGGTACTTCCATCTAGATCTTTCTTCTGACTTACCTTGACTATTTCTGACTTAATCAGATTCATCCTTTGAATATTTGTCATATTCTTCTGATTTGCTTTTATCCTTTACTTTTTCAAGTTCTTTTGGTTTGTCTGCATCTGCTTCCTTTGGTTCTGGTAAACCCGCACTATCATCGTCTTGCTTAGACTTTTCAAGGTCAAGTTGTTTGTCATCAAATTTAACATGTATGGATTCTTCAACAATATGAGTTTCCCTATTAAACACTCTATAAGCCTTGGATCTTTCAGAGTATCCAATGAAGGTACACTTTTGAGATCGAGAATCAAATTTACCAAGGTTATCTTTAGTGTTGAACATATAACAAGTACAACCAAATTGTTTAAAATAAGAGGTGTTAGGCTTTTTACCTTTCCACAATTCGTATGGTGTTTTATTCAATATAGATCTAATATAGACTCTATTTTGAATATAACATGTAGTAAAGAATACAGATCTATCCTTCTAACTAATTGCCTTGCATGTTTTTTGATTGAATATAATATCATAATTATTATCACTTAACTGACTAATACTTAATAAGTTATGCTTAAGACCTTTAACAAACAAGACATCTTTAATAGAAGGGAAAGTACCATTACCAACTATACCTTGACCAATGATCTGGCCTTTTTGCTTTCCTCCAAAAGTCATTGTGCTTCATTTGCTCAAAGTTTGTTCTTGGAACATAGACTTTTCTCCTGTTATATGTCGCGAGCATCCGCTGTTCAGGTACCATGATTGAAGTTGTAACTTGATTGCTGAGGACATCTGCAACAAAGATAATTTTGCTCTTAGGTACCCAAATTTGGTTGGGTCCTGGTTTGTTAGTCTTGAAATCTTTCCTTGTATTTAAGATGGGTCAAGATAATTTGGAGTGACCTTTCTTAGAGCAAACAGTTCACTAGATATCATAGGGAATAGGTTTAGGTTCAGTTACAGTTTCTTCAAATCCTATACCTCTTTTACCATTTCTACTCACTCCATAAATCATATAAGCCTTTTTGTTTCTTTCCGTACCATTAGCAAGAAAATCGTGAAATACTTGTTCATGAATATCAGACTTACTTTTTAATTGATGTTCAATTATGGTTACTTTTTAGAGTTAGATTTTCAGCCTTAAGTTCAGTAATATTAGTTTTCAATTTGCATTCTCTCTTTTAAGTTCAGTAATATCAGTTTTCAGAGTTACATTATCTATCTTAAGTTCAGTAATATCAATTTTAAGAGTTGCATTTTTTATTTTAAATTCTACGCTTTGATTCTTTAAAACATTAACTTTTTTAGTTAGATTTGTGTTTTCTTTCCTAAATGTTTTTAGTTTTAAAGACAATTTGTGATTAAATTAGATCAAGTAAATTCAGAAAATACCTCAATTTCTTCATTTGCTGATTCACTTCCAGAGTCAGAATATGTGTTAGATCCAGAGGCAGAGTTGGTGTGAGCCATCATTGCCAAATCTGTTTGTTCATCGTCAGAGGATTCATCAGAATTATTCCATGTAGCCATCAGACTCTTCTTCTTGGGTCTGGAATCTTTCCTATGGAATTTCCCTTTCTCCATATTTGTACATTCTAACTTGATATGTCCAGGTTCATTGCATCCATAGCAGACGAAGTTTTCTTGTCATATTTATCATCATTTCCTCTATTGGAATGTTTGGAATATCTTTGGAGAAATTTCTTCTTTCTGTTATGCACATCTTTCGAACCTTTCTGGATATGAAAGCAATCTTCTATTCCTAAGAGTTCAGATTCTGATCATCTGAATCACTATCTTATGATTCTGATGTTGCTTTTAGAACCTTCTTCTGGTTGGATTTCAAGGCTAGAGTTTTGTTCTTCTTCTTGGGCTCATCTTCTTCAAGCTCAATTTCATGTGATTTGAGACAGCTGATTAATTCTTCCAACTTTAGAGTATTCAGATCCTTTGCTTCCTGAATGGTAGTGATCTTAGGTCTCCACTTGGTTGTCAGACTCCTAAGGATTTTCTTCACATGATCAGCAGTAGTATAACTCTTCTCAAGTACCTTTAATCCTGAGAATAGGGTTTGGAATTTAGAAAACATTGTTTCAATGTCTTCATCTTCTTCCATCTTGAGAAACTCATACTTTTTGACTAGGAGGTTGGCCTTTGCTTCTTGAACTTGCTTGCTTCCTTCATAGGTTAGAATCAAACTATATAAATACCCTTTGTTGTCTCTTTGTTGTGCACTTGTCAAATTCCTTCAAGGTGATTGCATTTATCATGAATGTTCTGGACTTATGATGCATCTTGTACATCTTCTTCTGATCCGCATTCATCTCCTTGCTTGGAATTTCAATACCATCAGTATTCTTCAGAGCAATATAACCATCTTCCACCAAGTCCCAAAGTTCAGGATCTTGGGAAATATAGAAACTTCTCAGCCTGTCTTTCCAATACTCAAAACATTCTCCATCAAACAGAGATGGTCTATTGATGTTTCCTCCGGCAACTTCTTCACTGAATCTAGTCATATTGAATCCTTGGATCTTTTCTCAAACACTGTAAAGTGCTCGGCCTTGAGACTGAACTTTGACGCCAATTGAAGTTGCAAATACGATGGGGTGTTGAATTCTGTTTGCCAAAGTTGATAACTTTTTTATAATTTATAAATAAATTAAAAACTAGTTTGGTTTTTGGTTACTTACTTGGAGTGGAAGCAATCGGATTTAGAGGTAGCAAGCAATGAAAGCATAATTAATTTGACACATAGATTTATCCTGGTTCACCACTATCTTGGCTACATCCAGTCCCCTAATTCAGAAGGCTTTAATCCACTAATTCAAATACCTTGAATTACAAAGCACCTGACCCTCCAAGTCAGTCTTCCCAAACAGCCTGACAACACTAGACTTTTGAGGATTAACACCACCTTGACCCTACAAGCTAAATCTTCTCCTAACAACCTAACAACCCCAGATTGAAGAAGGAACTAAACCACTATCGGGTTGGATACAAGAGATTGGAACTTGAGTAGTTGCTTCTAGAAAGCCGATAATAATAATAACTCTCACACTTTAAGAAAATAACACTCATAAAATATTTCTAACTTCAAACGAGTATTTCTCTCTTTGAACTCTAAGACTACTCTTTTCTACTTTTCGATGATTTTCTTCTTCTACCTTGAGTATCTATTTATAAATGAAATTTGGGCTTCAATTTGGTCCTTGTTTAATTTTGAATTGTATTTTGTTTAGATTTTGTTTGTAAATTTTTCAAATTGAATTTGTTCCTTTTTTTGTTTAGATTGAGATTGTAAATTCTTATGATTGATTATGTTTGTAATTTGTTGTAGATCAATCTTAATCAAATCTTTTTTCAAATTTTGATCAAATCTTCTTTAAATTTTGATCAAATCTTCTTCAAATTTTGATCAAATCTTCTTCAAATCTAATCAAATCTTCTTCAAATTTTGATCAAATCTTCTTCAAATCTTAATTAAATCTTCTTCAAATCTTCTAAAAAACTTGACCATATCTTCTTTCATACACTTTGAAGTCAAATATATGTCGGAACCAAGTTGGTTCTATACTTAGAATTTTGATGTTAACAAAAGTATTTTATGTAAATAGTATTTTGACTTAGAAGAACAAATCAGAAGCTGTGTAAAATCAGAGGATGACACCACCAGAGGATGCAACCAGAGGATAGAAATGTCACCAGAAGGTTAGGCCAGATAATGCATGTAGAAGGTACCAGTGGATGCATCCTGAAGGCACCAGAGGATACACCTCCAGAGAATATCAGAGGATATCATCAAAGGCAAAATATCAAAGGCCAAGTAACATCATCAGAGGATATCTTTCTTGGCCCAAATCAGAAGGAAGCAAAGTCCAGAAAGAGACTTGGTCCAGACCAGAAGGAAGCTTGTCAAAGGGAGACTTGGTCCAAACTAGAAGGAATCATAAGTCAGACATGGTGCAGACTTAATCCTAACCAGAAGATAGCTTGGTCGTGAATATAAGAATTAGTCCAAACTTAATCCAGACTTGGTCCATAGCAGAAGATAACTGGTCCAGAACAAATGACTTGGTCCAGACTTAAAACTCAGACCAGATCCGAAGAAATGATTGTCTAGATTTAATCCAGACTTGATCCAGATCAGAGGATAATTGTCCAGATTAAAAGATCAATGGTCCAGATAAAACTATCATAAGTCTAGATTTAATTCAGATTCAATCTAGACTTAGTCTAGACTTGGTTCAGATCAGAGGGAAAATGTTCAGATCAATGGTCCAGATTTAAGTATCATGGCCCAGTGTTGGCCGACATTAGAAGATCAGATCATATGGCCTAGTGTTGGTCGAGATCAGAAGATCAAATCATATGGTCCAATGTTGGTCGAGATCAGAAGATCAGATCATATGGTCCAGTGTTGGCCGAGATCAGAGGATCACAGAATTAGGACAGATCAGATCATAAAGTCCAGAGTTGGTCGAGATCATAAGATCATACGGTCCAGATTTTAATCATGATGAAAATCAGAGTATTATGGGGATTTGATTCAAAAATTACTGAAATTTTGATAGAAATTTTGATAACTTGATTAAAATTCGAAGAAGACTTGATTAAATTTTGATAGAAATTTGATCAAAGTATTAAGGGGATTTGATTCAAAAATTACTGAAGACTTGAAGAAATTCGAATGCAATCTGAAGCTAAAAAGATACGATTTTTATTTAAGTGAAACAGGATTGGCCAAGTTATTTTTGCAAGAGAATCTGGATAGATACAGCTCGAATTTGATCATGGAAGAAACCCTAATTTTCATCTATAAAAGGAGGCTCAAGGCAGAAGACTTAGCATCAAAAATCAGTAAAAGAGTCATAAACTTCCAGAGGCAAACACTCGAGTTTTCAGTGAGGTTAATTGTGAGTATCAGCTTTCCAGAAGCAAGTACTCTTGTTTTTTGTTCCCTTGTGTCAGATCTATATTGTTGAAGTATAGTCTACAATCTGAAGAGTCAGAAGAAGTATCAGGTGACTTAGCAATTAGATTCAAGGTGTTGAAATCCCTTCTGCCATCTGGGGTTGTCAGATTGGTAGGAGAAGACTTGACAAAAGCCTCAATGTAAAACCAACTTGGTTCCAACACATACTTCTATATAGGGGATCACCAAATTCCACAAAAGCCTCAATCTATCCACCACCCATGTCCATAACAATGGTCATCATCATGACCTTCCTCGTATAGGTAGCCCTACTAAAGATTGGGTCATTTTCAAAAGAAGAAGGCTTGTCCTTATCAGGAAAGTCACACAATGTTGCAGTGTAATCCCTAGAAACTTGTGCATCCATATTGTGTGAGGACATCCCCAAAGTCCACAATGAGGTATGAAGAGAGAAAAACACAAGAAAAGGGAGTTTGAATCGAGTTTTAAAGGTTTTAAAAACTTTTTAAACAAATGAATGTAATAGAGCAAAAATAACTAAGAAGATAAAGAGACGAAACATTTAAGACCCATAATTTATTTATAACAAGAATTAGGGCTTACTGTCTAATTATGCTTATGTTGTTTATTATTTTTTCTGTTTAACGTTTTCATTGTCTGTTGTTTGTAAAATTGTTGTAAGTATTTGACTTGCAAATTAATCTATGAAATTTTTTTTAGATGTTTCCTTGATGCTAAATGACTATGTGACTGTCTTAGCATTGTTGAAATTTCAAAAATAATTTTCTACTGAGTTTTTTTAAAACGGGCAAGATATACCCGCTGTTTAAATTTTGATAAACTTCGAATGACACCAAAATTTAATCAGGTGTTTTATATATCAACTATAATGAAAATGTGATCTCGTTCTATTTTTTAATATAAAGAACAAAAATTTCATCGGATAAAAATTTATTATAAAATTTTTGTAAAGCTTTAATTTGTAGATTTATTATAAAAAAAATTTAAGTTACCGATAAATTTATCTGTGAGCGAAATGCGGCTCGTTTAAGAACGAACTCAGAGTCAGAACGAGATGATGTGATTCAAAGTCACAAAATATCTAGATATTTTTCTAGGATATTAATATTTTACCGAGTGGTTAATAAAAATATCTAAGTATTTTCTTACTACGTAGTAAGACTTTGTAAGGACCAAAATGAGCCACTTCACTATCCCTTTTTGTATGTTGACTAGAATCACTTGTGTAAGAAGGATTAGATGAGAAGTGATGGGTTAGTAAAATATTTTAAAAATATTTTCACAGACCCAGTTAAAATTATTCGTAGGAGAATAATTTAATCAAACTATAGAGGATTATTATCGACAAATATTTTAACACGTCGTGCATTACTGTAAAATTTAGCTATCAATTAGACTGTGATGAGACTAGATATTTTTACTTAAGTAGATTTTAGGATTAAATTTATGTGATTAGAAATTTTTGGAGATTTATTTTGGAATTGAGATAGTAGATTAATTAAGGGAAGTTGGAAAGAAAAAACATTTCCCCCTCCCTATAAAAGCATTTTATGGCCATCATCATCATTTTACTATCACTTTCTTTCATTCTTCAAAAACATCTTCTCTCATTTCTCTCCAAACCCAAATCTTCTCCTTGATTTTTGAGCAACTTAGAGGCCTCCAATCACAAAACCTCCAGCTACAAAGTTGTTTCACTACTTGAGAGGATTGCAAAGAGCTAAGGATCACTAGTTAAGGTAGTCATTCCTCCCCTCTTTTCTCTCAAACCCATAAACATGCATATATAGGGGGGAAAATGATTTTATTTTATATTTTGAACTTTAATCTTGCTTGTTTATCACTACTATGGTTGTTATTAATATTTAGGAAGTTAAAGGAAATATTTTCAACTCTTTTTCTTTCAAAAATCAAAATCCCAAAGTAAGGGAGTAAATGAAAGTGTTTTTTTTTTTTTTGGTTTTGGTGCTTCGTTAATATTGAAATTAGAGGAGTTAGTAACTTGAATAACAAAAAATGAAACCAAATCCCCAAAAATTTTAGTTAGATCAAATGCGGTGTGTCTTAATGTGAAAATTTGATTTTTGTATGTGTTTGAGTAACGTAATGAGTTGTTTTCAAATAAATAAGTTTGAACTGACAATAGAAATTTTATAAGAGGGTTTATGTTAGTAAAGTTATGAGGTTTTTTGCAAGTGTGTTTGGTTATGTTTTTTTTAATTAAAATGACAACTAGATGTTAAGGTGTTTGGGGACCAAAGTGATGTATTTAAAAAAAAAACTAAAAGTTGTGAAATGAGGATTTTAATGTAAAAGAGTGATTGACAAAAAAGAAATTGATTAATTTTCTTGAGTAATGTAACCTTGAAGTAAATTTTATAATTCTCTATGTTTATGTAGTTAGCTCATTAAGTTTCGAAAATGAATCGAGATTGTTGACACTGAATACTTTATTTTTGTTGGTCGAAATTTTTAAGGAAAAAAGATAGAAACAAAAAAGTCATGGCAAATTCTTTTGGAATAAGTTTTCAAATAAAGGGATAAATGAATTGTTGTGGGTTATTTTAATTCAATAGTATTTGAGCGGTAGAAATTTTATGAACTTTAAAGAAGTTAGGAAAAAGTTCTCTTGTGATATTTATGGTGGTATAAATTAAAATTTGGAGTCGTTTAAAGTTTGAAACCATGGGAGTTGTTGTCCTTGATTATTTAAGGTGTTTTAAACTAGATTTGGATTTGGAAATTTTTTTGAAAGACTTTGATGAGTAAAATGGATTTTATCTATATATATATATATAAAGAGTTCAAAATTTAGTTTAAAGGATTGATTTTAGTTTACTTCGTTATTAAGGTGTTAAGGTTTTATCCTTTGGGTTTTGTGAATACAAGGTTTCTACCTTTATAGATTAAACTAAAAAGTTTTAGTAATTGATATTAAATTTTTAATTTTTATGAAGAGATTTAACTTTGAGAAACAAAGTTTCAAACTTCATGACTTTGAGAATAGTTCATATAAAAAATATATATATAAGGGTTCAAACTTTCTATATCAAAAAGGTTTGAAAGAGAAATATTCACTTTATGAACAAAGTTTCAATCTTAAATTTTGAAGTTAAAAGTTTTAATTTTTATAGTAAAGATATAAACTTTATGCTAAAATTCGAGGTTGAAAAAGTATTTAGGTATTTTGAAAAACAATGATTGATTACAAATTTGGATTTTTATATATGATTTTATTAGGAATGAAGATTTTAGTTGGAGACTTAAAAGAAAATTGTGACCATGGGAAATATTTGGTGTTGATGAGAAAATGTGGTTTTTAAGTGAAAGTTCATATACAAAGCATAATTAATAAAGATTAAGGTTTGAAAAATGTCAAATTGGAAACTGGAACTCTTACTAATTGAGTTTTTTTTAATAAGATTTCCTGATACAAATCTTCTAATAGTTTTTCAAATATTAAAGTGTCTAAATTTATGCAGTTGATTGATGATTTAATCGAAATTTCAAACCATGTGAGTATGTTTGTCTTTGATTGATTTTGTTGATAAAATATTTTGTCCTTAGTTGTTAAAGACAAAGATTTGAGTTGAAGTTTAATGAGTTTGAAAAACAATTTTGAGATTTTCAAAGTGTGGCATAAATGTTTTGAAATTCATTTTTGTCAAAGTACTTAAGCCAAAGTCTTTTTAAAGTTAGGGAACCTAAGAGAAAAGTCAAACCCTACTTAATTTGGATAGTGGTCAAATCTAGAGTTGGTTTAGAAACTTGTATTGATTAAATTAATTGATTGGTTTAAGGTACAAAGAAATTGAGACGTGTCATGGGAATCGTCAGATAAGTTATGTTGGCGTAGCGTAAGTTGCTTGTGTAATAAAACACTGTAAAGGTAAGAGCACTTTCTAACGATATTATATATGTTTGAATGCAGAGTGTGTCTGTATACATGTTCTTTGTGCTTGTGGTGAATAAATGTTCACATGATTGTTTATGTATTTGATGTGATTACATATTCATAACTGATAACATATGTGTTATGAATTTTATTGATGACAATATGTCTTAAGTATGCTCTGTGAAAAAGTATTAAAATTATTAGTGTTTAATGAGTATTAAAAGGGGAGTCTTTTAATAGCTGCATTTATATAATGATTGATGTGGAAGATTCAGAGTATGCTTATGCATTTCATAGTTAGTGGTGATCGTGATGGCCCACAGTGTTAATGGTGACCGTGATGGGCCATGGGGTGGTTCTTCTTTGAGTTGATTGGTCCACCTTATCCTTACGAGGATTTTGGAGTCGTGTAGGTCTATGATAGACTGCATTCTAGTAAATCGTGATGATATGTGATAGGTGGCACCTTGGTAATTCGTACTGGTATGCAAGAGGCGGTACATTTATGATTTACACCCCTCGAGAAGGGTGTGGAAATTCCAAAATCATGTGCATTGGCATAAAAGCATTGTATTAGGGTGTTTTGTCACATGAGTCATGTTTGTTATATGGTGACCCTGTACTATTATTGTAGATTGGGCTTACGCCCCAGATTCATAGAGTTTTGAGTCGTGCGGGAATTGTAACGACGTCGAACACGTGTTAGAGCGATGATTTTGGATTGGCAATCAGAAGCAGTAAGGCTTGATGCAACCCGTGGATCCTTAATACCTAGTCATCCTCAGTTAAAGTTAATTATCAACTGAGAGTTTTATTTAAGAATTTTATTTATTATCCCTTTCTTATTACAACGTTGTTGTCGCAATGGAATTTATGTATTTGAAACGATTAGGACTTTATTTTTATCAATGTAAATTTTTCAATTGTAGGTAAGCTCTATGTGTCGTAACAATTTTATATAATGCAACAACGATTCTAATCGTCACTTTTGGAAAAGAATTTTACAATTAAATATTTTACTCTGATTTAAATTACAATACGATATGAATATTTTATCTAAAAATGTTTAGTTGTTTTAAAAAAAAATTACACTCTCGTTGTTAAAAATCAAGGTGTTACAAAACTCAAGCCAACCTATCATGTTTCACCACCAATACTTAGCTACGTCTAGTCTCTTCACTCTAATGGATTTAATCCACTAATCACCAAAAGTATCAAAAGTCCACCGAAAACCTACAAGTCAATCTAACTCTGTTCAAATCTACTCAACCTTCTAGTTTAGTACAGTCAAGTTGTTGAAGGCAACAACTACGACTGGGCTAAGTTACAAAGAATATTTAAGATGGTTTTATGAAAAACTCTCACAAGAGAATGTTTATAAAGTATGCTCTCAAAATATATTTTAGGTATCTCAGCACTTATAACTAATACAAGAATTTTTAGGAGTTGCTATGTATCACAACAATAGGTTTCTCGCATATCTCTTTGTGTTTCAGTGAATATCACAAAACCTTTTATCGAGACACTTCAAGGCCATTAGGGTTTCTAACTATTGTTGTGATTGCATGAAATCGGAATGTAAAATAATGAATCTATCGAATTTTTAGAGATCTTGAATCAGCATTAAAAACATGTCCAAATTCATCTTCATAATTAATTCAGTGTATCTTGATATAAACGACAGGAAAGGAAGATGATGACTTTTTAGATGATGTCATGCATTTCGTTAGACAGATGATAAGTCCAACTTTGGTCATCAGAGGATGTTGACATAATGACTTCTTTAAAGTTATTGGCTCAATTGTTTGACTTAACAAAGTTGACTTTAAATTAAAGCGTTGACTTAAACACAATGTTGACTTGAAGTGTTGATTAGATGATCAACTAGTTTACCAGAATTATCTAACGTAGAATCATCAGAGGAAATTGTTAATATCAAATACTACAGAGGTGCGGTGAAAGTGCGTTTAACATAGTCAAACACAACTTTAATAGATTCTTCAAAGCATTGTCTTGATTTCTTTGTTCTATCTTTTCTAGTAATAAAAGGATGCATTGTAAAGTCTTTAAAGTTCATGAGAAATGATTTGCACAATTAAATAAATTCATTAGCGTAATAAATTGTTCCCACAAAATAATTTTTTGTCATCCAAATAATTCAGGGTCATTGTTCTTCAAACCGGCATGGTTCTAACATTAAAGGATCACCAACTGAAAATAACATATAGCAAATAACAATTATGAAGCACATCAACAATTAAACAAGCAGGCATGTATATCATGGTATCAAACACGCTAATGCCCTATCTACATGTCAGTGCATATGATTCAAGAATATCATCTCCACTGCAAGGGCTTTTGCGAAGGAAATAGTGAAGTACATCTGACAACACATCACTAAATATCCCCCAAGGAATACGTCTGTTGAGGTAAAAACATTTTTTATGTATGTTTTAATGACAATAAACCTTATGAAATAAATGATTAAGTTTTATGACTGGTGATCTACTAATGATTGCACTTGAGTTTTATTTAAGGAACATGAATTGCATAAGTGGACAAGCAAGAAGTCATTCACATGAACAAGTACATAAGTATCTACTCAATAATGAAAGAATTTCAAAAGCAATATATCATGTATTAATCATGCAAGAGAATGATTATTGCATCTTCAAGATAGCATCTTCATGAAGAAAGTGTCCAATAAATAATTCATATCTTCTTGTACATAAATCTTGATCAAATCTTCTTGTAAATAATTCATATCTTCTTGTGATAAATCTTGATCAAATCCTCCTATAAATAATTCATATCTTCTTGTGATAAATCTTGATCAAATCTTCGTGTAAATAATTCATATCTTCTTGGAGATAAATCTTTGATCAAGTTTTCTTGTAAATAATTCATATCTTCTTGTGATAAATCTTGACAAAATCTTATTGTAAATAATTCATATCTTTTTTAAATCTTGATTGTATCTTCTTTTCAACTTGATCAACTATTTTCTTCTATTATAAATCTGAATCCAATCTTATTTTAGATTATCTTCAAAAAAACAAATCTTTTTTCATTGTCTTGCTTGATTTGAGCTGGAATGGATACCAGTTGTTCTTGGATCTTCACAAATTTTTGATTCGGTTTTTTTCATTCTTTGTGAAGTCAAATATATTGCTCTCATAAAATACTTTTATTAACATCAAAACTGTTAGTATAAAACCAACTTGGTTTTAATAATGTTCTTCTCTATTCTAGGTACTAGATCTCTAACATCATTCTTCTTAAATTAATTTAACTCTTCTTCCATTGCAACAATCCATCCATCATCTGCTAATTCTTAATTGATTGAGTAAGCCAAACAAAGTGTTATTTTTTAGTGGATTTAGTCCTCAAAGGATCACTTGCACTTTCAATGATTAGAGTTTCAAGATGAGATGACTTGTACTTCCATCCAGATCTTTCTTCTGACCTATCTTGACTATTTTTTACTTGATCAGATTCTGCCTCTGAAGATTTTTCATCTTCTTCTAATTTGCTTGTATCCTCTGATTTTTCATGTTCTTTTGGTTTGTCTACATGGTCTGGTTCCGGTAAACCTGAACTATCATTATCTTGCTTTGACTTTTCAATGTCAAGTTGTTTGTCATCTAATTTAACATGTATGGATTCTTCCATAATTTCACTTTCCCTATTAAACGCTCTTTAAGCCTCAGATCTTTCAAAGTATCCAATGAAGGTACTAGATCTCTAACATCATTCTTCTTAAATTAATTTAACTCTTCTTGCATTGCAACAATCCATCCATTATCTGCTAATTCTTAATTGATTGAGTAAGCCAAACAAAGTGTTATTTTTTGGTGGATTTAGTCCTCAAAGGATCACTTGCACTTTCAATGATTAGAGTTTCAGGATAAGATGACTTGTACTTCCATCCAGATCTTTCTTCTGACCTATCTTGACTATTTTTGACTTGATCAAATTCTGCCTCTGAAGATTTTTCATCTTCTTCTAATTTGCTTGTATCCTCTGATTTTTCATGTTCTTTTGGTTTGTCTACATGGTCTGGTTCCGGTAAACCTGAACTATCATTATCTTGCTTTGACTTTTCAATGTCAAGTTGTTTGTCATCTAATTTAACATGTATGGATTCTTCCATAATTTCACTTTCCCTATTAAACGCTCTTTAAGCCTCAGATCTTTCAGAGTATCCAATGAAGGTACACTTTTGAGATCTAGAATCAAATTTCCCAAGGTTGTCTTTAGTGTTCAACATATAACAAGTACAATCAAAAGTGCTAATTGCTCTATTTCAAATATAACATGCAGCGTTAATTGCAGTGTCTATTCAATATAGACCTAATAAAGACTTTATTTTGAATATAACATGCAGTGTTAATTGTTTCAGCCCAAAAGTATTTTGCAACATTCATCTGATTTAACATGGTTCTAGAAATTCTTGGAGTGATCTATTCTTTCTTTCTGCAACTTCATTTTGTTGGGGTATTCTAGGAGAGGAGAAGTTGTGAGACATTCCATTCTCTTCACCAAAACATTCAAATAATTTGTTTTCAAATTCTCCAACATGATCATTTCTAATTGTTACAATCTTAAGACCCATTTCATTTATTACTTGTTTGCAAAATGTGATAAACACTTTGTGAGATTCATCTTTACTTCTTAAGAATTTTACCCATGTCCACCTAGTGTAATCATCTACTATAATATAGCCATATTTCTTTCCACTTAGAGAGGTTGTTTTCACTAGCCCAAAGAGATCTATATGTAAGAGCTCATGGGGCTTTGAAATAGAGATTGAGTTTTTAGGGGTAAAAGAGTTCTCGATTTTTTTATATTAGGTCTCCAGTCCTTGTAGAGCTTTACTAACAAAGTATATATGTCGTTGCTCTTTAGTTGTTTCTTTGACTAACACGACATTCATTGTTTTAGTGCTAATAACCAAATAGATGAACAATGCTTCTTCGTTGTTTGGAATAGCCAACACAAGTGGTTGCGACAATAAAACATGTAGTATGCTTAAGGCGGCCTCCCATTCTGGTGACCATTCAAACTCAATCTATTTTTTAAACAATTTATGGAAAGGCAAAGCGTGTTGGGCCAACCTCGCGAAAAAATGTGATATCTCTGTTAACATTTCATTGAGGCTTTGGATGTGTCTCATTGATGTCAGGCTTGGAATTTCGGCAATTGTTTTACACTTTTCAAGATTTGGCTATATTCCTTTTTCATTGAGAAGGAAACCTAAGAATTTTCCAACTCTAACTTTAAATGTACATTTTTCTAGGTTGAGTCTCATGTTGAACTTTTTGATCTTGGTGAAAACTTCTCTTAAGTGGGTCACATGGTCAAATTTCTCTTAGGATTTGACTATCATGTCATCCGTATATACTTCTAACATTCTCCCAATTTGGTTTTCAAATATCTTATTCATCATCCTTTGGTAGCTTGCATCTGCATTCTTAAGCCATCATTTGTCATAAATGTTGTTTTTTTCTCTATTTGATTGATGTATGGAGATTTGATTATAACCAAAATAAGCATCCATAAATGTTAATAGTTTGAAACTAGAAGAGTTATCTACTAATTTATCTATGTTTGGAAGGGGTAAGCATCTTTAGGGCATGTTTTATGGAGATCATATAGTCAATGCATAGGCGCTACTTATTATTGCTCTTTTTGACAAGTATAGAATTTGAGAGCCAAGTGGTATACTAGGCCTCAGTTAATAAGTTAGCTTTTACTAAGTCACTTGGTCTGATAAATCCTTTCTCCAATAAACCTTCAATTTGGTCCTTAAGCTCGCTTAATTCCAATGGCGACATCCGGTACGACGCAATTGAAATAGGTTCAGTTCCTGGGTGTAAATTAATGAAGAACTCCACCTCTCTTACCGGGGGTAATCTTGGAATTTCTGTTGGAAATACGTCCGGATACTCTTTGACTAACATCACATCTTCTATGTTCACATCCATCTTGGTCTCCACGTTAGCCAATGATAAAAATTCTTGAGTTCCTTCTCTTAGTGATACTCCGAGTTGATTAGCAGCCAAATACCGAACGACTCCAGGTTCGGGGAAAAGAACCAATTTTCAAGCGCAATCCAAAACTACGTAGTTATAGAATCCAATCCATGCCGAGAATGATCTCGAGTGATTGTAGGGGTAGACAGATTAAATTGACCAGGAAATCCCTATTCTGAATCGTTATAGTACAGTGTAAACATGCAGAGTTTACAGTCAAAGTCTTAGCAGGTGTAGAAACAACCAAATCAAAAGGCAAAGTAGACATAGACAACTTCAAACGATGCACACAATCCATAGCAATGAAAGAATGGGTTGCCCCCGAATCAAAAAGTGCAGTTAGTGTGTTACCTGCAATCTCACAATCTTGCTGGATTAAATTTTGGGCTTGACTTCCAGCTTCAGCACCCATGTGATAGACGCGGCCTCTAGTAGTAGGACGAGTAGCCCTAGTCGCGTTCACAGTTGGCTCCACCTTCGGAACTCGGCAATCCCTCGCCACGTGTCCTGGCTTCTGGCAGTTGAAGCACATCAGATCCCTTGCAGTACAAGCAGTCGCAATATGTCCTTCCTTCCCACATCGATAACACTGGACTCCTTGTCCTAATTGTCGTCCAAAATTCTGGTTTCCCGGCCGATTCTGGCCTCTCTTGTTGTTTGGTGGCCGGTCATACGGCTTTGCAACTCGCTTCCCTTTATTGTTCTAATTATGTATCCGACTAGGCCCCCCAGAGTTAAAGTTCCCTCCTCTGTTGGCCCTCCTGTTCTTCATCTCTTCAACCTCTCTACACTTTTCCACTAACACTTGGAAACGTTGAATTCCCAAGGGTAGGACCGAATCTTGGATCTCATACTTCAGTCCATTCTGGAAGCGATGACACATAAACTGTTCATCAACTTCTTCCCAAAAAAATCTGAAATGTCTGGACAGCGATTCAAACATTGTTGCGTATTCTCCCACTATCATATTCCCCTGGTACAATTTCAGAAAATCGTCACCCAACTTGGTCCTAGTGCTCATTGGGAAGTACTTGTCCAAAAACTTCTTTTTGAACGAATCCCAGTTCACTTCCGCTTGAGCTGCACCCATCAATAATCTTGTACTTCTCCACCAATACTCTGCATCCCTATCAGCAGGTACGTGGCATAATTGACTTTCACCGCTGCCTGACAGTTAATCATCTCGAAGATTTTCTCCATCTCTTGGATCCATCTTCGAGATGATTAACTGTCGAGCAGCGGTGAAAGTCAATTATGCCACGTACCTACTGGTAGGGGATGCAGAGTATTGGTGGAGAAGTACGAGATTACTGATGGGGTCAGCTCAAGAGGAAGTGAACTGGGATTCATTCAAAAAGAAGTTTTTGGACAAGTACTTCCCAATGAGCGCTAGGACCAAGTTGGGTGACGATTTTCTGAAATTGTACCAGGGGAATATGACAGTGGGAGAATACGCAGCTAAGTTTGAGTCGCTGTCCAGACATTTCAGATTCTTCCGGGAAGAAGTTGATGAATAGTTTATGTGTCATCGCTTGCAGAATGGACTGACGTATGAGATCCAAGATTCTGTCCTACCCTTGAGAATTCAACGTTTCCAAGTGCTAGTGGAAAAGTGTAGAGAGGTGGAAGAAATGAAGAACAGGAGGGCCAACAGAGGAAGGAACTTTAACTTTGGAGGGCCTAGTCAGGTACATAATCAGAACAATAAAGGGAAGCAAGTTGC
Organism: Cicer cuneatum; assembly: GCA_037974295.1. Lineage (NCBI taxonomy): Eukaryota > Viridiplantae > Streptophyta > Magnoliopsida > Fabales > Fabaceae > Cicer > Cicer cuneatum. Next base: position 31,954,724 of record JBBPBO010001986.1, on the reverse strand, counting down.
CAAGCCGTATAATCGGCCACAAAACAACAAGAGAGGCCAGAATCGGCTGGGAAATCAGACCTTTGGACGGCAATTGGGACAAGGAGTTCGATGTGATCGATGTGGGAAGGAATGACATATTGCAACTGCTTGTACTGCGAGGGATTTGATGTGCTTCAACTGCCACAAGCCAGGACACGTGGCGAGGGATTGTCGGGTTCCGAAGATGGAGCCAACTGTGAACGCGACTAGGGCTACTCGTCCTACTATTAGAGGCCGCGTTTATCACATGGGTGCTGAAGCTGGAAGACAAGCCGAAAATTTAATCCAACAAGATTGTGAGATTGCAGGTAACACACTAACTGCACTTTTTGATTCAGGGGCAACCCATTCTTTCATTGCTATGGATTGTGTGCATCGTTTGAGATTGTCTATGTCTACTTTGCCTTTTGATTTGGTTGTTTCTACACCTGCTAAGACTTTGACTGTAAACTCTGCATGTTTACACTGTACCGTAACGATACAGAATAGAGATTTCTTGGTCAATTTAATCTGTTTACGCCTACAATCACTCGAGATCATTCTCAGCATGGATTGGATGACCTATAATTACGTAGTTTTGGATTGCGCTCGAAAATTGGTTCTTTTCCCCGAACCTGGAGTCGCTCGATATTTGGCTGCTAACCAACTCGGAGTATCACTGAGGGAAGGAACTCAAGAATTTTTATCATTGGCTAACGTGGAGACTAAGATGGATGTGAACATAGAAGACGTGATGATAGTCAAAGAGTATCCGGACGTATTTCCGACGGAAATTCCAGGATTATCTCCGGTAAGAGAGGTGGAATTCTTCATTGATTTGCACCCAGGAACTGGACCTATTTCAATTGCGCCGTACCGGATGTCGCCATTGGAATTAAGCGAGCTTAAGGGTCAAATTGAAGGATTATTGGAGAAAGGATTTATCAGACCAAGTGTGTCGCCCTGGGGAGATCCGGTGTTGTTGGTTAAGAAGAGAGATGGAAGTTCACGTTTATGTGTGAATTATCGGCAACTTAACAAGGTGACTATCAAGAATCGTTATCCTTTACCACGCATCGATGATTTGATGGACCAATTGATGGGAGCAGCAGTGTTTTCAAAGATTGATTTGAAATCGGGATACCATCAGATTCGAGTAAGAGAAGGAGATATTCAAAAGACTACTTTCAGGACTCGTTACGGACACTATGAATATCTCGTTATGCCTTTTGGAGTTACGAATGCACCAGCAATTTTCATGGACTATATGAATAGGATTTTCAGCCCGTTTCTGGATAAGTTCGTGGTGGTATTCATCGACGATATTTTGATTTATTCAAAGGATGAAGAAGAATATGAAGAGCACTTACGCCAAGTTCTTGAAGTTTTACGCGAAAAGCAATTGTATGCCAATTTGTCGAACAACGAGTTTTGGCTAAAGGAAGTGAATTTCTTGGGACATGTGATAACAAAAGAAGGAATCGCTGTCGATTCGGCAAAGATTGAGACAATTCTTGCCTGGAAACAGCCCCAGACTATCACGGACATAAGAAGTTTTGTCGGATTAGCAGGATACTACAAAAGATTTATTGAAGGATTTGCTAAGATTGTAATTCCTTTGACACAACTCACGAGGAAGGATCAGCCGTTTGCATGGACAGAGAAGTGTGAGGAGAGTTTTCAGTTGCTAAAGGAAAAGTTGACAACCTCACTAGTATTGGTGTTGCCATAGCCGGAGGAACCATATGAAGTTTACTGTGATGCATCTCACCATGGTTTGGGATGTGTTTTGATGCAACACAAGAAAGCTATAGTCTATGCCTCAAGACAATTGAAAACTCACGAACGGAACTACCCCACTCATGATTTAGAGCTTGCTACAGTAGTGTTTGCATTAAAGGTTTGGAGACACTACTTATATGGATGCACGTTCACGGTGTTCAGCGACCATAAAAGTTTGAAGTACCTGTTCGATCAGAAGGAATTGAACATGCGTTAGAGAATATGGATGGAGACTCTGAAGGATTTTCACTTTTCATTGCAGTACCACCCTGGGAAGGCCAATGTGGTGCCTGATGCATTGAGTCGGAAGAGCGTGTTAGTATCTTCAGTGATAATGGTCAGACAACAAGAGTTGTGGGAAGCATTTAGAGATCTACATTTGGATGTAAAGTTTGCACCAGGAATGTTAAAGTGTGGAATGATAACAATTTGGAGTGGATTACTGGAGGAGATTGCAAACTTGCAAGATGACGCATTGATCCAAGAAAGAGGAATCTGATAGCGCAAGGACAAACAACTGAGTTTAGCGTCGGAACAGATAATATTCTGATATGTAATGGAAGAATTTGTGTACCGGAAGTTGCAGAAATGAGAAGAGCAATTTTGGAAGAGGCTCATAAGAGTAAGTTAAGTATTCATCCTGGAGCGACCAAGATGTACCAGGACTTAAGATAGAATTTCTGGTGGCCAGGAATGAAGAGGGATGTGGCGGAATACGTATCAGCTTGTTAGACTTGTCAGAAAGCGAAAGTGGAACTTCAACGACCTGCTGGAATGCTGCAACCTTTGGACATACCGGAATGGAAGTGGGACAGCATTTCCATGGATTTCATAACAGGACTGCCCAAGACAAGGAAAAAGAATAATTCTATTTGGGTAATAGTGGATCGATTGACGAAGTCCGCACACTTCCTACCGGTAAGGACCACTTATAAAGTAGATAAACTGACAGAGATGTACATCGCTGAGATTGTGAGGTTACATGGAGTGCCATCGATTATAGTATCGTACCGTGACCCAAAGTTCACATCTCATTTTTGGAGAGCACTGCATGAAGCTTTGGGAACGAAACTGAAATTGAGTTAAGCCTACCATCCACAAACAGACGGACAGACTGAGAGAACAAATCAGTCCTTGGAAGATCTATTGAGAGCATGTGTGTTGGATGACAGAGGCAACTGGGATGAGGTGCTGCCATTGATTGAGTTTACCTACAACAACAGTTGTTATGCAAGTATGGGAATGGCACCCTATGAGGCTTTGTATGGACGCAAGTGTCAGACGCCCTTATGCTGGTATAAGGACGGAGAGAGTATGATTGTTGGACCTAAATTGGTGGAGCAAACTACGTAGAAAATCAAGAGGATACAAGAGAAAATGAAGATTTCACAAGATCTCCAGAAGAGTTATGCAGACAAGCGTCGCAGACCTTTGGAATTTGAGCAGGGTGATCATGTATTTCTAAGGGTTACGCCTACAACTGGTGTTGGCAGAGCTATTAAGTCAAGAAAGTTGACTTCGAAATTTATTGGACCATACCAGATTACTGCGCGTATTGGACCATTGGCCTATTGGATTGCTTTACCTCCAATACTGTCCAATATTCATGACGTATTTCATGTGTCGCATTTAAGGAAATACATTGCAGACCCGTCACATGTAATCGAACCAGATACGATTCAGCTGAGGGACAACCTGTCTTTTGAAGTATTGCCTGTAAGGATTGAAGACAGGAAGATTAAACAGTTGAGGAATAAGGAAGTCCCACTAGTCAAAGTGATTTGGAATCCGACTACTCGAGACGCGACTTGGGAACTGGAGAGTAAGATGAGGGAACAATATCCTCATTTGTTTACTGATATGTAGTTTCGAGGACGAAACTAATTTAAGGGGGGTAGTAATGTAAGACCCTTAATTTTTAATTAAAATTATGGAATTAATTTTAATTGTATTTTTGGGGAAATTTGTAAAATATTTAATATATGTATGTTTGAGTGAATATATATATATATATTAATATTTATTTTGGAGGATGAAATAAAAATTATTGGATGAAGATTAAATTAATTTAATTACGAGTAATTAAATTAATTGGGCAGTTAATTGAGGATTAGTGGCTAATTGCAAGCAATTAAGTGCTGAAGGACCAACATTATTTTAATATTATTTTTGGGTGAGGTGGCACTACAAAAGTCTATAAATAGGAGTGAGAAGGATGGTGAAATCAGAACACCATCCCTCCTTCCTCACTGTCCATACTGCATGTAACAGTACGCCATTTTCCCTCCCATTCTGTTTTCTGTTTCTGCCTTCCCCATTTCCAGTCACGATTACAAAGAGAAAAAGAGGGAGTTCCTCAAAAACACCATTACTTGAAAATCCAAGCATCAAAACAGAAAACCCCCAGTTTTAATGTTAATCCCCACATCATTACGGAGCTAGAGAGCTCAGTTTTGTAGCAGCAAACGCAGGCTGCAGTTTCACCGGTTTTTGACGCATACACTTTAGCAGAAGCAGAACACGCAACAAGGGTAAGGGCACCTTCCACTTTCTAGTTGCATTAGGGCTGTAAATGCATAACTTTCATGGCATTACTAGTGTTTTCATTACTGTTTTGAAACAGGTTTGCCTGATGCTTGAAAGAAATGAAAAATGCATTTTTTTGATGTTTTAAAAGCTCTGTGATGATTGCTGTTTGGGCTGAATGCCCTAAAGCTGTGTTGTTTATGTGGGAAAGTGGAAAATGTTCTGAATGTTATTTCAAACATGATTTAAAAATGCATGTTCATAAAACTGTTTTGAAAATGGTTTTAAAATGCAAAAATGCATTCTGTTGGTGTTTTGCTGCTCTGTGATGCTGCATGTTATTCTGATGTGTTGTGAAAGCTGAAATGCTTGTACATTATTCTGGTGTGTTGTGAAAGCTGAAATGCTTGCATGTTATTCTGATATTGAGAAACTGAAATGCTGTATGATGTTCTGATGGTTTGAAAGTTTGGATGATTTGTTGTTGATGATCCTTATTCTGTTTTTGTTTTAAGTGATTCTGATGATGTTGATGATTTAAAAAGAAAAGGGATTTTAATGAGGAAAGTATTGTCTGGAAAAAGTGTTGAATCTGTTTTAATGTTGGTTGTTTGTTTTTAAAAGAAAACAGTTTGGAAAGGGTTGAAATCTCAGGAAATTTTCACTGATTTTCGAAGGTGTATTCGAATACAACATGTGTGTATTCGACTACAACCTGTCAAGTTTCTGTTTTACTTAAGTTTTCAAAACATGTATTCGAATACGAGCCCTTGTATTGGAATACAGAGGAAGGATTTTTGCTTCTGTATTCGCATCTGTATTCGACTACGACCATGTCGTATTCGAATACATAAGTGGGATTTTAACACTGTATTCGCATCTGTATTCGACTACAGGTATGCTGTATTCGAATACAGAATGCAGATTTTCACTACTTTCAGCTTCTGTATTCGAATACAATGAGTTTGTATTCGAATACAGCTTCCTGTTTTTCCAGAAGCTCAGTTTTTAGCTTCTGTATTCGAATAGAAGGAAGCTGTATTCGAATACAGATTCGTGTTTTCCAGAAAATCAAGTTTTAAACAATGTGATATGCATTTTAAAGTATTGAGAAACCTTGAGAAGGGTTAAAGTGATTTTTAATGGAGTTCTTGAAATATTTTGAAGGGGAGAGGATGATGTTTGAAAACCTTTAATGATCTGGGAGAAAATGTTGAATTTTTCAAGGTTTTGTCTTATGTATTCGACTACAGGCATGCTGTATTCGAATACAGAATGTTAAAATTGCAGTTTCATGCTTCTGTATTCGAATACAAGGGGTCTATATTCAAATACAGATTCGAGTTTCAAGAATTTCCATGTTTTTAAGAGTGTTTTGTAAACCCTAAGTGTTTGGGGAATGTTGGGATTGTTGTGGTGAATTAAAATGGAACTGTTGGTGATATTTTGAAGGGGTGGTGATGAAGTTTTAATGTCTTTACTGATGTAATGAAATATGTTGTTTTGTGCACTGAGACTGCCTCTGTATTTGAATACCAGAGGGCTGTATTCGAATACAGAGTGTGATTATGCACTGTTTTTGGCTTCTGTATTCGAATACAGAGAAGCTGTATTCGAATACAGATTCGTAAAATTCCAGAAAATCCCAGTTTTAACCACTGTAATTGAATTTTAAGAGTCTGGGAAAACATTTCAAAGTGTTAATGATTACTTGTCTGTTTAATCATGATTGTGATGATGATAATTCTGACTGTGCTAAGATATTTTTAAACATGATGAAAAGCACGAATTTTCTGATTTTGCATACTGTTTCTAGAGAAGTGAAACACTGCATATTTATGCATTGCATAGTCAAGTGGTACCCGCGATGGGCCACAGAGTAATGCGCAACCACGTGCTGATTTGTTGAGCGATTGCACGAGTGCTGGACTGTTGAGCGTCTGCACTAGGTACTGATCTGTTGAGCGATTGTACCTTGGTATATAGGTGCTGGTCTGTTGAGCGACTGCACTGGTATTGGACTGTTGAGCGTCTGTACCCTGAAGTGCGCAGCCACGTGCTGATCTGTTGAGCGATTGCACGAGTGCTGGACTGTTGAGCGTCAGCACTAGGTACCGATTTGTTGAGCGATTGTACCTTGGTATATGTCAAACGTGCTGGTCTGTTGAACGACTGCACGAGTGCTGGACTGTTGAGCGTCTGCACTGGTGCTGATCTGTTGAGCGATTGTACCTTGGTCTTGAGGGCCGTTAACGTCAAACATATTGTGCTGGTCTGCTGAGCGACTGCACCTTGGTGATTCCAAGAAAATTGTATACATGAACATATACATATTGCATTGAGGGATTTGACCGGAGGGTCATGATTTGATTATGTTGATGAGTGAAAATTGAATGTGTGTGAGTACTGTTCAGAATCTGAATTTCTGATTTAATGATTGTGATTTGCTGAGGTGTTGTTTGTACTTATCACATATTTCATATTAATTGGCTGCTGTTTTTGAAAAGGCATATATGTCATTAAATTTCAAATCAGCATTATTAATTTTCTCATCATCATATGTTATATCATGGATATATTTGTTGTTGTGAAATGATTACTTGTTAATTTCGGTCGGTGACCCTTGCTATTATATTGTGGACTTTGGGCTTTGCCCTCAGATGTTACCCGAACCCGTCTTACCGACGGATACACTAACGACGGAAACGTCGTTAGTTTCCCCCGATTTTTCACATACGGAGTATTCGTGGACGACGTAAAGGGGCAGACTACTGGCTGAAGAAGAGACTTGTAAGGGATACGGTGGAGACCGTGCTACTGTAGCTTAGTGCATGATCAGTCTAGACTTTTGTATAGGGTCTTGATGTTTTGGGAAATGTAATTTTATTTTGCGAATTTATGTAATGATTTTTCCACTGTATTCTTCCGCACTCTGAAACTATTTAGTGGCTACAGGCCGGGTGTCCTCTTTTGAAAGGAATTGATGAAAACTTTATTTGAATTAAATCTGGAAAATTCTGACTTATTTAATTTAAAAAAAAAAACACTCGCGCTGTGTTTTAAACTCGAGGTGTTACATTTACAGTCCTAAAATGCAACTAGAAAGTGGAAGGTGCCCTTACCCTTGTTGCGTGTTCTGCTACTTCTCTCGTTTCTAGTTGTCGTTCCCGTTTTCGCGCCAAAAACTGGTGAAACTGTAGCCTGCGTTTGCTGCTTCGAAACTGGGTTCTTTAGCTCCGTAATGGTGTGGGGAATAACTTTTGTACTGGGGTTTTGGTGTTTCGGTGCTTGGATGTCCAAGTAATGGCACTTTTGAGGAACTCTCTTTTTCCTCTTTGAAATCGTGAACTGGAACAGAAAACAGAAACATAATGGGAGGGAAAAATGGGGTACTGTTACATGCAGTATGGGCAGTGAGGGAGGAGGAATGGTGTTCTGATTTCACCGTCCTTCTCACTCCTATTTATAGGCTTTTGTGGTGCCACCTCACCCGACACTTGTCTGATTTTCAGCACTTTACCCGTTTCGTCGCAATTAGCCGCCAATCCCTTAATTAACTGCCCGTTAATTTAATTACTCGTAATTTAATTAATTTATTCTTAATCCAATAATTATAATTCTTCTTCCAAAATAAATATATATATATATATATATTCACTCAAACATACATATATTAAATATTTTACAAATATTCCGAAAAATACAATTAAAATTAATTCCATAATTTTAATTAAAAATTAAGGGTCTTACAGTTACCATCATGAGTGACTCATTGATCTATAGGCAATAGTCCCATCCTTTTGGATATATTTTGGACTTTCTCTCTAACTAATCCTTTCATCAAAGGATCTGCTAAATTTTCATCAGTGCGTACATGATCCATTATAGCACCTCATTTAGAAGGTAATTCTCTAACTGTGTTGTGCTTATGACGTATATGTCGTTTCTTACCGTAGTAATAACAACTCTCAACTAAGCCAATATTGACTATTTCTTTGATTTCCAAGATACAACACCATAAGATATACTAAAAATATAACCACTAGTTGCTTCGGAGTCATTTGATAAAGTGTTAATGAGGATGCAAATGATGCTCACATATTCAGTTTGTCTAACACCTTCACCAGTATTTTTGAAAAAGTTTCACATTTGGATCATATGGTGTGCAAGCATGTTTAAATTCAAAGTATTTCTATTTCTTTAAGATATTTTCAACAAAGTTAGACTGATCCAAAGAAATTCCCTTTTTTGACTGGTAATCTTTGTTGGAACAAAGTTAGTTTTATACTTAAAGAGTTTTGATATTAAAAAAATTATTTTATGAGAACAATATATTTGAATTTATAGAGTATGAAAGAATATTCATATTTTTGAAGACAATCTAAAATAAGATTTGATTCAGATTTATAATTGAAGAAAATCTTTGACCAAGTTGAAAATACGATATGGTCAAGATTTAATGAAGTGATCAACATCTTATCAACAATACAATATGAATTATTTATAAGAATATTTGATCAAGATTTATCTACTTGAAGATATGAATTATTTACAAGATTGGATCAAGATTTATCACAAGAAGATATGAATTATTTATAAGAAGACTTAATCAAGAGTTATTTACAAGAAGATATGAATTATTTACAAGAAGATATGATCAAGAATTCTTTACAAAAAGAAACACTCAAAAAAAGATACATTTATTATTTGCAAAGATATGATTCAGATTTTGACAAAGGACAAAATACTGAATTGGACTTAGTCATATTTCTTCTTGTGAAGTTCAAGAACCGGTCCAATACTATGTTCTTGCCCAAATCAAAGCTAGCAATAGGATGGAAGTTCTTGTTGGAACCAAGATGGTTCTTTCAATTAAAGTTTTGATGTTCACAAAAGTATTTTATGAAAATCATATTTTGACTTAGAAGAAGAATGAAAAATCAGAGGATGACTTCATCAGAGGATGACGTCAGCAGAAGATACTTCCAGAAGATACCTCAAGAAGATACAAATCAGAAGCAGAAGATGTCATCAGAGGATGACGTCACTAGAAGATAAAAATGCAACCAAAAGATACGGCCAGAAGATATCACTAGAGGATGTCATCAGAGGATGCATCCAGAGGATGTCACCAAAGGATACCTCCAGAGGATACCAGAAGATACCTCCAGAGGATATCACCAGAGGGTCCCATCAGGAGTAAGAATCAGAGGATGTCATCAAAGGAAAAGATCAGAGGATATCATCAATCAGAGGATATCATCAGAGGGAAGAAACAATGACATTATTAGAGGATTTTATTCATGTCCCAGATCAGAATGAAGCATAGTTCAGAAGGAAACGTGGTCCAGAAGGAGATTTGGTCCAAACTAGAAGGAAGCATGTTCAGAAGCAGACTTGGTCCAGACCAGAAGGAAACATTATCCAAAAGAAGACTTGGTAAGACCAGAAGGTAATCTTGTCCAGAAGGAGACTTGGTTAGACCAGAAGGAAACATAGTTAAGAAGATAAATCAGTCTAGAACAGAAGACATGTTCCAAACTTGGTCAAGAACAAAAGACATGTTCCAGACTTGGTCCAGAACAGAAGACTTGGTCTAGACTTGTTCCAGACCAGAAGATAGCATGGTCCAGAAACAGATCACATGGTTCAAATAAGAAGATTATAGGTCAAGATCAGAATATCACATAGTCCAGATCAGAAGGTTACACTGTCCAGATCAGGAAACAAAATGGTACACATCAGATCACATGGTCCAGACTTGGTCCAGATCAGCAGATCATATGGTCCAGATTTAAATCATGATACAGATCAGTGAAGACTTAATTAAAATTCGAAGAAGACTTGATTGATTTTTGATAGAAATCTGATCAAAGTATTAAGGAGGTTTGATTCAAAAACCACTGAAGACTTGAAGGAAATTCGAATGAAATCTGAAGCAAGAAGATACGGTTCAAAATTAAAGTAAAATAGGATTGGCCAACATAATTTCCAAAGCAAATCTTTGCAAGATTTATCTTGAAAATAAGCTTAGACAAAACCCATATTGCAGCTATAAAAGGAGGCTTCAGGACGAATCAATAGGCATTGAAAAACACAAGAACTCAAGCTTACAATTCAAAGTTATCCGAGAGTTCAAAAGAGAGAAATACTTTTGCGAAAAATAAATATGCTCTAAGTGTTTTCAGAGAGTGAGAGGCAACGTTATAATTAGCTTTCCAGAAGCAACTACTCAAGTGAAGCATCGTTATAATCGGATTTCCAGAAGCAATTAAAGAGTGTGAAAACCATTGCAACAATTAGCTTTCCAGAAGCAACATTGCAAAGTTCCAAACCCTTGTAATCTAACCTGATTATTTATTCAACAAGTAACTTACATCAACATTCATCATAAACAACAAAAAGAATTCGAGTTTGGAAAACACAATTCAACCCCCCTTTCTCGTGTTTGCACCTTCAGTTCTATCTGAAGAATTTGCGAAAACATTCTTAACGAAATACAAATAGTATCAATATAAAGAAATTACAAACTCAATCTTAACAAAATATGAATAGTATCAATCTAAAGAATTTACAAACTCAATATGCACAAAATAGAAAGAGAATCAATCTAGAAGAACTGCTCAGATTGGATTTAGAAATAAAGCATTGACTAAAGATCATATTATCAGAAAACATCTTGTTCAAAATTATTTTTGAATAAGATCATTGTTGACCAAGCTAGGAGTGAAGATACAATTCAAAATTATACAAGGACTTAATTGAAGCCATAATTTTATCTATAAATAGATACTCAAGGCTGAAGAAGAATATCATCGAAAAAAAAAAGAGAGTAGAAGAACACAAACTCAAAATTCCATATTCATCTTATAGTTCAAAGAGAGAAACACTTGGCCGCTTCCTATAGAAACAACTACTCAAGCTCCAAACCCTTGTATTCAAACCTAATAGTGGTGTTAGTGTGCCTTCAACAATCTGGGGTGGTCAGATTGTGTGGAGATGACTTGGCTGGTAGAGTCAAGGTGTGTGTGTTCCTCAAAAGTATTTAGCATATGCATCAAAAGTATTTTCTAAGTGTCTAAATACATAAACAAATATTTAAAAATTAAGTTTTTGACAAAAATCATTTTTGTATTCGACTACAGCGTCTTGTAGTCGAATACAAACACTAAGTCAGTAGCAAAACCTTTAGTTTTGTATTTGAACACTTAGTTAAGAACATTGTTACAAAAATTGTCTAAAGTTATTGAATTATTTGAAGAAATTAGTGTAGTTTCTTTAAGTGTTGTAAACTAAGATAATTGTGTGCTATCTTAGGTAAAGTGTTAGGAATTTGTAATAGAAGTCTTAGTGTTAGACTTGTACTGATTCTAACAAAATAGTGGAAAAATCTCTTGTGGTGTACAAGAGGACTGGATGTACCCTTGGTTATAAGGGGAACCAGGATAAATTTCTATGTGCTTTATTTTCTGTCACTTACAAGTTTTCTTACTCAATCACAATCAGAAAAGTAATTCATAAAAACTCTAAAAACCAGAAAAGTTTTTAAACACCTAATTTACCCTCTATTAGGTGCGCCTCTGTAGTTACAATACCCCTGGGTATTCTCGGAAGACACCTGCATAGAAGTACTACTCCAAGAATGTTATCCCCCCATGGTCACGTCAAAAAAGTGGAACATGGACCCACCAACAAAAGTCAACTGTGAAGGAACGTCATAGGTACAATCATCCCAAAACAAAATAAGTACAACCACAAAAAGACATTAAGGCCCTATACAACAAAAAACTAATTTGATCATCCACTAACAACTACAATAACAAGGGTGTCCTTCACACTCTGCACAAGTCCCATTTGACGCAGTACCTCTCCTCGAAGTAACTTCATCCTCCTCATCAGCCATAGAAGGATCAATCTCCTCAGAAGTCAGATCCACCCACAAAATTGGTGGCCTCAGCGGCACCGGAATCTCAAAACAGTCCACTACTTCAGTGACAGTCGGTAGAGGATCGTTCATCGGGAGTAGAAGCTCGGACTCGATCCGTGGTGACACCAACCAAGGTTCTGGAGATCTATCAGCAAAACCCTGGTCCCCGACCAACCTAGATGGACTTCGAATATCTTCTTCCGCTGGTATCGGCTCCTTACCCTTCTCGCCTGTTCCTGGTCCAAGCACTACATCCCCTACTACTACCGTGGGAGTCACCACACCTGTAGTGGCCTCCGTCTCACCTTTGGCTGAAGTACTATTTGCATCTGCCCATACCCCATTCGCCTCGAGTACTAATCTTGAAGGTACATGAAAGTCGATCCTCTCATGAGTGAATTCCATATGTGACACTGCCCCAGCTCTCCTACTTGTCTTCACCACCCTCCCCGTATATGTAGCCCTGCTTGAGATGGGGTCGTATACCTAAGCAGTTGGTGAATGTCGGTCAGGGAAGCTCTCCTACTTGTGAAGATGTGCAAACTAAAAATTCAGAATGAGCCCTTACCTCAATTATAGCTTTTTCAACAAATACCGCTCGTACCGACACCTTCAATCAAATAGTGTTTGACTTTGTCAAATTAGTCCTTGAGAGTTTAACTACCGTACAAACCCTTTCTTACTCCTAATCTCCTTAGAGTATATTTACTAAAAAAGTTTAAAACAAGTAAGGAATAATAGTATTATTATTCACAATATACATTTTCAACATATAAAAGCATATTTTTAGAAATCAATGTCCTTTAATTTTTCAGAGAATTCACTAAAAAATCATTCGAAACGTCTTAAATTATTTTTCTCAAAATTTGTCAGATGACCCTATATTTTCTCAAATTTGCCAAAACTCATTTTTTTTCAAAATGGCCAAGGTTTCAAAATCAAGAATTTAATCATAAAATAAATTTTAAGAGCAACAAACTCAAATTTTTTTTTTCAAAATATTAACGTTGGTTCGGCTACTACCATTTGAAAGGGAAGAAAAACTAAACTTCTAAATCTTATAACAATAACAACAACAGTGGCTTCATCAAGTGAAATTTATTTATTTTTTTAAAATTGAACTTAAATTATATTCACAAAAAGTACCAAATCAGAGAAAAGGGAAAATGAAACCAAACTTTCAAAATCAATAAAATTGGAAAGGATGCTTGGAACTTTTAATTCTTGTTATAAAAATTTAAACTTTTACATAAAGATAAAAACTTCAATATATGGTGGAACTTATTTAACACAAAGATTAATACTTTTAATACAAAAAAATCAAACTTCTAAGCATAAAAATTTACACTTGTCATAAAACCTCAATGTTTTCAAGACTATATCAATATCACATAGATCAATATTTTCTATCATCTTCAACAACCCATACAACACCAAGAAATTGTAAGTTGAGTTTGAAGAAATATCACCGTACACCGCCAACATCGAAAAGGGTTTAAGAAAAGTTTCGACTATTCTTTGGAAAGACATACACTAAGAAAAATAATTTTTCTTTATTCACCACAACAACGTTAATATCTCAGAGTTATCCCCACCGCTAACTCGATGTCAATGGTCTCGATTCCTTTTCGAGACTCAAGGAGCTAACTACATAAACATAATGATTCACAACAATTTTTTCACCACTAAAATTTATCCAACCACAACAAAATTCCAAAAATTAAATCTCTTTCATTTTTCAAGTTATATCACTCAACCATTAGAGCACCAAAAATTTGAGTTAATAAAATACTCTAAACTTCTCCCTTAAACTCAGTCCAAGAGTAATTAAAAGAGTAACATTTTTAACTCTAAACATATTAATTTCACACTTTATCTCTTTGCTCAAACCTTTAACTTAGTTAAAATTTGAATTTTCTTGTAAAATTTCAAGTTCAGTTCAAACTCATTTATTTGAAAATAACTCATTACAAAACTCAAATACAACAAAAATCATTTTCTTATTTCTAACCATTACTAACAACATCAATAACGACAAGGACACAACAAGAACAACCACAACAACAACAACTACTACTACACAGCAACAACAACACAACAACACAACAACAACAAAGGGTTGGTTAAGAATTCCAAGATTTCACTGACCCTCTCCCACATATAAAATTTTTGAATTTAGAAAAAAAAGGAAAGGAAGTAAGTGTCTCACCTCAATTAAATTAGCTCACAAGCACCACGTAATAGAGGGGAGTAACTTTCCTTAATAACACTTCTTGAATGGAGACTTTGATCTAGTAGAAAATTGAGGTTTGTGTTTTTTTTTTAAACTACCAACACTTGTATTTGTTTGTGTTTTTAGAAAGAAGGAAACAAAATCATGGCAATTGGAAGAGGAAAATAGAACACCCAGGCACGGTCATGCCTTTTAAAAGGCTATGTTCATTTATTTATCATTAATATAATTAAATATTTAGCTTTAACTAAAATAATCATTATAAAATCTAATTAGTCTTACACACATCACATCACATCACACACTTCTCAATCTAATATAATAAAAATATCTACTCTCGTCGCAATTCAATTGACAAGTGAATTTATCAGCAACAAATGACATTTTAAAAGTTTAATCAGTACTAAATTTTTTTGTGGGATAATTAAATTATACTCTAATAAATAATTTTAATCGGTTCTCCAAAAATATGTTACTAACTCTAACAAAATTATACTTTGATATTCAATTCCATAAAATAAAAATTGGCTAATAGCTTAAGCAATTCAACACAAAATACACTAAAAGTGCATAAATTAGAGTTTAGAAAATTCAGGGTCTTACAGTAGCTTTCCCAACAAAAATATTATTTTTAGAAATGGTGTACAAATCTGCCCATATATACTGAGTGAACCCTGCCTTATTTAGAACAAAAATAGAAACAAGATTCTTCCTTATTTCTAGAGTGTGCATTACATCCTTTAGAATTAAGGTCTTTCCATAGGTGAATATTAATTTTACATCTCCAATACCAGCAACATTAGTGGTGTGGGAATCTCCCAACAACACTTTCTTTATTTTTAGTTGTGTTGTTTCTTTGTTTTAGTGTAGTGCTGAATTTTGGTGATAAATCAACATGACCTACATGGAGTATTTCTCATATATCTAGAGTTATATATGTCCAATTGGAGTCAAACTAAGTGCAAATGAAATCTAAGATCCATAGCTACAACTTTTATGAAGACACCAAAACCAAATTTGGACTCAAAAGAGGAGCAAAATGCAGTAAATGTCAGACATCAGATGTTGTGCGCCTAAAGCGCAAATCACGCGACATGGATGCATTTCTGAATCTGTCCAAATGCGCCTGAAGTGCAAAACCCGCGCTTGGGGCGCATATTTGCAGTCTTGAATCTTTCCTAATGCGCCTGAAGCGCAAATCTCGCGCTTGGGCACGTGGCGCGCTGCATAATGTATAAAAATGAGTTTTTCTCATTTTCGAGGGATCTTTTTGTCTATTGGGAGTTTTCGAGACTTGTACCCTAACAGAGAAACTCATATACAGATGTTTCTACACCATTGAAAGAGTTTTTATCAAGAATCATTCATGAATCTTTCTTTTAATTCTTCTTTAATCTGTATCCCTTTTATCTTTGTCACGAGTAACAAAACTCTATTTGTTAGGGATGAGAAAACAAGATGAAACTTTTATTTGTCTGATTTGATTTCTAGTTATATGAATAAGTTTATGGAACTATTTTTCTCATCTCTGTGCTTAATGTTTTTTATTGCTTGATCAACTTTGAAATGTTTTATGATTCGTATTTTGAAACGAAAATGGAGTTTACGAATGCTTGAGATGAGAAATTCATGAGATTGTAGTATAGGGATAGATGCAGGTCATGAAATCAATTGAATTAGTTGTAGAGCCGACAGTTGAAAAAGAAATTTTTTGTATTGTAAAGCTTAATCCTAATATTAAATCCACTAAGGGATTAGGGGTTACTTGGAAATTAAAGGTTCAGTCACTAAGACAATAGGGCAAGAATACTAAAGAGAATTCGGTAATAATTCAATAAAGGAATTCAGTAACTATGATCAAATTAAAAACTAAGGCTGGTCTCGTAGTGAAACTCATCCCTGACATTTTTCTCATTTTAAAAGTTCAATTATATTACTCTTGTTATTTCAAATATTATTTCAATCAACTCTGAAACTTTTTGTTCAATTTTAGTAATTAAACATAATGCAATAGTAAAACGCAATCCTTGAGTTCGACACTCGGTACAACATTTTTTATTATTACTTGCAATGATTCAGCACACTTGCTGAACGCTATCATGAAGCCAAATTTATTGCTCTCATAAATTACTTTTGTTAACATCAAAACTCTAAATATGAAAAAACCAACTTCGTTCTAACACTTTTGTCCAAGCTTTGTCAAATTCGTGTGCAATCTCAATAACTCAATTTCCTAAACTTTTATCAAGAATGATCATTTATCTATAAATATTTCTAAAGAAAAATATCAAGAGCGTCTCGCAAACAGACATAAAGTTCTTCATGGATGTTTTAAAATTATCCTTTTGAGGAGACAACCACTGTTGGGCTAGTTACAAAGTAAAAGATTAGTTTTATGGAATTACAATAATATAACTAATTTCAAAGATGAAAAAGTTTTTTTTTAGTGCATAATACAAGTAAATGGACCTTCAAAAGAAAAAATTGAACAAATATTCACTTTATTTTTAAGAAAGATAGATATAAAGGATTCTTGGTGTGCTCAATCATTTCATTGCAATATTCCATCCTTTCTGCAATGTGGAAGTGTACTACTTATATTATCTCTATAATAAAACTATTGCACATATTTCAACAAATTTCTTATCGTTACTAAGTGATTTTAAAACAGCTTCAACGATCTTGTTTAACCTTGTATTGATATGGAGAGTTATGATGATTCAAATGATTGGTGAACATTCCTTTTATAAATAATTAAGTCTTGTGTTATTCCTTAATTTCTTCAAGAAGAAACACATTAGGAGAGGCTACGTTTTACCAAATGAAATACTCCATTAAACAACTATATGTTCACCTAATGATTAGACACTGAAAATATGTGGACCATGAGCTGTTTACCATAAGTACTTACACAACTTTTTCGTTTTGTTGTTAAATAATTTAGTTGTTAATTTAGTTCTAACAAACATAAGCCTTAGAGATTGTCACCAGAGGATCTGCACACTTATAATAAACGTCATAAAATAATTTATTTTCTTATATATTTTGTTATTATTAAAACATAATTAAGATTTATTGTTCTTTAAATCAACAAGATTCTAATAATTTTCCCCTTATTGATTATGACAACCCAATATATTTTCGAACAATTTGTCATAAAATATATTAAAATTTTCAAAGGCCTCCTCTAAACTTACGCAAAAATATTTTTAAGTGAAATGACATGAGTATGAATCTATTTTTTATGCATTAACATTCTGCTACGATTATCCTCATTTGTTTTACTTTAATATTTTTTCACCCTCTTTACATAAAAAAAATAGGTGTATATAAAACATATCATTGTCAAAACAAAAAAAAATAAAAGAGGAAAAAATATAAAGCACAAGTTGAGGAAGAAGGTTTTGTTTGAAACCCTAAACCCCAAAACAACATATATAATAATTTATACTAGATTTTTTTTAATAAAATTCGCAGCGGATAAAGAAAATATGTTTCCAAGAAAATGAGAATTTTTATAACTAATTTAGGATATCATGTTCCACTAAATACACATGTAAAAATTCAACTTTATTCCTTAATTAAAACAATGCAATCTCAATGAATTTGACGTAACTATAATTTCTTGATTTAATTCCAAAAACATACTAGTATTTATAAGGTTTTTTTAAAAAAAGTCTTTTCTAATTAAACAAATGAAAGTAAAACACAAATTACAACTCTTAATTCCCGGTATCACCTATCGAACCTGAGTTTCTCCCAAATTTGAACTTCAATACTCATTAACCTATAATGACTGCAATTTTGCAAACACAGGGCCAAGCCAGTCAAACACATACAACGAAGGCGGTGAGTTTCAAAATCATGTTGATAATATAATATAAGTAATAAGAACACGCAATCAATCATAATAAACCGTATCATCATACAAACATTCTTCAAGAAAAAAGTCACATTATAAAGTCAAAATCACTCAAGAGAAATCAATATATTTCACTATAACATCAAATCATCTGAGAGAAATTATTATCGCACACGATATATATTAATCACAACAAAACAATCACAAGAAGATGCAATGCTATGCATGAGCTTAGACTCTACTTCACAATGCGGTACCATTTTAACTCTGAAGTACTTGGTTAGGAGGCTTGATACTATGCCACCATCCCGGTGGATGAAAAATTCAAATTAGCCCTGTCCTCATAGATCCCCTCAACTCAACCTAAGACACATATACGCGACAGTTGAGGTAAACGTGTCCTGCATGGTATCTCCCGACATTTGGAGTGCTACCTCCAAGTCACCTAGGAATTCCCCACCCGAATACCTCCAAGGTCTAACAATCTTGCCCTAAGGCTCAATAGCAGACCACCACAATCAGACTCATTCAGTTGTACTTCCCCGGAATCACTAGGCTTGTCAGGCCCTACCTATATGGTGACAAAATAATCTCCACTTCAAAATTCACATCAACTTCAAATATTCCAAACATCTATTTTATCCCCTTCATCACTATTTCATCAATTATGGGGTACTTCAATAATTTCATCACAAAATTCATAACGTCATTATAATTAATCATATCTCATCATTTAAACTCATCACAATTTTATAGCACCACTATCATTAATCATGTATCATCAAATACACTTATCACATTTTTATAACATCGTTATTATTAATTATACATCATCATAATCACATAAACTTACCACAATGCATCCATCTTATATTATCACAACACATTAACCTGTCTATTCAATCGACACCCAATTTAACAACAATGTCAAATACCACATGTTTAACGAAATTAAATCAATCAACAACTTATAAATATATCTATTCCACATTTTATTCCCACAATTTCCATATTTGTACATTAATTAATTTATCCCTCAAAGGGATACTGTTGCACGTAGCGAGCCCCGAAGGAATCTTTGGGAAATACAGTTTCCCGTTCATCTCGCAATATATTATACTCATGAATTCAAACGCTCTCTCACCCCTTACCCTATTTTGACGCTTTCAAACACGAAAACGATTTCACGAGCAAACAACCTTTGTTCTTTGACTCTTTGTCCTTCAATCGATCTAACTCGACAGTTTATGGATAAACGTCATAAATAAATTATAAGAAGACACTCTAAAAACTAATTTCAAAATTCGGTCAAGGAAACTTAACATAAATCAAAAAAGCAACAAGTGGATAATATAACCACTTTTCACACAATCGTTTTGGTGTTGGTTTCACTCAAATCGGACTTACGGTGAAGAAGAAGGGTGCAAAATAACGAATTCCGTAAATGGAGAAGTCGGATATTTTATAGAGAAATTTGAATGGTTAAAAATCATGGAAAATGTGTTTAATTGACTAACTAAATGAGTAGAACAACGTACAAAAATTTGGACGAAAACGGAGAAAGTTTTCTGTAACAATTATCGATCGTCGGTGCCGATTTTCTTCCCTTTTCCCCAAGTGCGGCGGCCTTTTGCTGTTTACTTTTACGGCTCCTCTCCTCTCTCTTTCTCAGACTTTCTCATAATTTTTATTATTATTATTATTATTTAATTAGGTTTTAGTCTTTTAAATGGGCCTAACCCATAAAATGAAACCAACAATTACCGAAACTAATTTTTATTAATCTTTTTTTTAAAACACAATTTAATTTTTAAAATATTACTACTATTTTAAAACTAATAGTATATAAAACAAAATAATTAAAGTAATTAATCTTTTAAAATACATTAATAACCAAAACTCTCATATTCAAATTAATCACTATAATTATACTTATTTTTTCATATACTCATATTAAATTACTACCATCGTTAGAAATAATATTTGAAATTATAAAATAAATAAATATAATATCAACACTTTATATTAATTAATAAATCAAAATAAATAGATATATAAAGTCACAATGCCATTACAAGTATATAAAAATAAAGGAAATCGAACACAATATCACTACTATCTCAATATAATTATTTATAAAATAAATAACTAACAATAGAAAATAGTTCTAAATAATTGAAATATAACTACGTGCATACTTAACATCAGTCAAATGCACAGAAAAATATAACATTAATTGGGTACGCGTAGATACACGTAAAATCACATGAAATCTTTTTCTTTAAAATATTACACAAAAATACAATTATTTTTAGAAAAATATATAAAATAAAAATAAAATATTTATTATTTATATCACTCATTTAATATAATATGTATCAAAATAATACATCATCATAGAAAGCATCCATATAATGAAAATTAATCACAAAATCTATCAACATATATTCTAAAATAATTTTAACATCAAATTAATTATTTAAAATCTTATTTCATTAACAAAATTGTTTATTATAAAAATTGAAGTGTTACATTTTGAGAATCCATTGAGATCTTAAGATGACATAGAACCAAATATATTTTTTTATCTAATGATTTGAATGATTTAAGAACCATTCAACCCTTTTTTAAATATCGCTTAGATTCTTGGTAATTATGTTTTCTTTGAAAAAGAAACGATTTGAAAACCAACGGTGATAAAAACAAAACCACATATATAAAATTACCATGGTTTTTAGAAACAAAGTTTACCAAACTAAATATTACAAAAACAACAAATAAAAATTGCAGCAAATCATCTAGAGTGTTTTGGGTTTCGGCTAGTGATCTTTGAATTTCTGCTTGTGTAGCCACCAAATTTTCATAAATTTCATTTGATGTTTCAATGAATGCACGAGTCTCCTTAGCCAACTTGTCTATGTCTTCCTTGCTTGTACAAATTACTCTTATTGACATGGTTTGCTAGGAGAAGACAACGCTTCACCAGTTGAAGTCTCAAATAGAGGAATTACAAGAGGCAATTGTATTGAAGAAAAATACACAGATAGTGAAACCAGTCCAAAATCCAAAGTAGAAGAAGCACATAAATGTTCTTCAGTATAGATAGAGGCAACAATCATTTTGACCATCCTTGACTCTTGTGTTTGTCTAACTTGAAGTAGCCAAAGATAAAATGACTAGACAGTTCATTGAAATTCAAGAACATTCTTCTCAGCCAAAATATGTCTTGACTCCATGTTTTCTTTAATCAATCAACCATGGAGGTTCCAAAGTTATCCCATTGCATATAAACTTCATAAGGATTCAGAGTAGCTGCATTTAGTTCTTGAATATGTTTGATTATATTGTTTAAATCTTGCACGAAAACATCAACGGATGAAAAGTTGGAAGGAATGACAGCAAAATGAATTATTATATCAGAAAAAGGCTATATCTAGTTCAATTTGAGATTATGGTTTAGATTGCGATTTAGGTTCAGATGCATGTTTTGAGATTGGTTGAGATTCAATTAGAGGTGAGTCTGAATGTGAAGGTTCAGTTTGTGATAATGGTTGGTATGGGGTTGCTACTTTCTTCATTTCCCTAGAAATAAAGTTACAACTTCTTCCTGTTAGGCTAGATATAGGTATGGTGTCTTGGTTAAGAGTTTAATTAAGAATCAAATCAAATGTTAACTGGAAAAATATTAAGCTAAGGGTGACGTAGGTTTTGGATAAGGTTTAGGAGAAGGTTGATATAATGTTTGATTGGGTGAAGTCTCATGTAAATGTAAAGAACATGTACAAGAGTTAGAAATAAAATTAGAAATAGATTAAGTTAGAGGCAGAGTATCTATTACCTTTTGTTTCTTTTGAGGAAAGTTTGTAATCTTGACAATTCCTTAGAGGATCAAAAGAGACAGCAGGAGGTAGAACAAACACAATAAGTGTTGGAACCATGTTGGTTTTCTTTTTGTGATTTTGGTGTTAACAAATGTATTTTATGAGAACAATTTGTTTCGACTAATGGCTTCATTAAGTGTGCAGAAATTGAACAAGAAAATCAAAGGAAGGTAATAAAGGTAGCGACTAGAGGAAGTCACTAGACGAAGTGACCAGAGGAACAGAAAAGCATACGCATCTGCCTCTGAATATATGCCTCTGTAAGCAACATGCCTCTGAAGGTTACGAAGACTACCTCTCATGTTTGGCTCTGAAGTTTAGGTCTTAAGACTAGTTTTGACTTTTATTATCCAAGAAATACAACATCTTACTCCAACAAGAAAGTCGATGGCTTTGATGGAAAGTCAACAGCTTTGATTGAAAATATTCATTATGAAGAAAAGATTTATTCGAATCAAAATTTCTAAAATATTCAAGAACAATTTGGGGTTGTGAGATTGTTTGGAGAAGGCTTGACTTGTAGGGTTAAGGAGTTGTGTGCCTTCAACAATCTGGGGTTCTCATATTGTTTGGAGAAGACTTGACTTGTACGGTAAAGGTGTTGTGTGCCTATAACAATATGGGATTGTCAGATTGCATGGAGAAGACTTGGCTGGTAGAGTGAAGGTGTGTGTTCATCAAAAGACTAGGGTTGTCAGGCTATTTGCGAAGACTGACTTGGTGGGTCAGGTGGTTTGTAATTCAGGTTGTTGAATTAGTGGATTAAATCCTTCTAAGTGAAGGGACTGGATGTAACAAAGTTAGTGGTAAACTAGGATAAATTACTTGTGTTATTTTATTCAGGCACTCCTTAGTTTTGTTATTGCTTCTACTCCAAATAAATCATCAAGTTTGAACTACTTTAATCAAATAAATAATAAGTTATGAACTTATTTAAACACAATTCAACCCTCGTCTCGTGTTTGCACCTTCAAAATTTTCTAAGTGTTTTCTAGTGTGAGAGTTAACGTTAAAATCAGGTTGTTAGAAGTTAACCAATTTGTTGCAAACTCATGTAACCTAGCCCAATAGTGGCTTTCATGTTCCTCAAGCAATCTATAGGTTCTTTGGTTGTGTGAGAAGACTGGCTTGTAGGGTCTGGTGTTGTGTAATTCAAGTTTTGAATTATTGTATTAAATCCTTCAGAGTGAGAGAACTAGACATAGCTTCCAAGTTGGTGGTGAACCAGAATAAATTCTTGTGTCACTTTAATTCTGCAATTCTTGGTTTACTTTAGCCTCTGATCACTTAACCCGATTGCTACTACTATTATTCTAAGTAAGTCACCAAACCCAAACTAGTCTTAAATAAATTAGCAAAAAGAATCTAACATAGTCAAGCACAATTCAACCCCCATCTTGTTTTTGCACCATCAATTGGAATCAAGATCCCAATTTCCAAAATTAACAAAAAGAATTCAACTTAGTCGAAAACCTTTAAACTCCCCTTCTCGTGTTTCCACCTTCAGCCTGGTGGTGATTAGGTTACCATACATTTTTAGTATGAGAAGCTGAGTGTCATTTGATTCTAGAGTGGAATTATGGGCCACACAGAACATATTTGTAAGAAACGATTAAACATCAAAACATATGGCAGTTCGGTTAGGGAAATTTTCTCAAGGAAGAAGTGTGTCAATCCGATGATCGTGGCATGAATCAGTGGCTATAGGAAGGATGCTCGAGTAGCATAGGTAGATCTCTAACCAGAATTAGTGAGTGGAGCGACAATCATGGGATTGGCATTATTGTTAACATTAACGAAATGGGAGAAATTAATGAGATGCCATATGTTATGGTTTCTACAATCACTAGAGCGACTGGCCATAATGAGATTGGACGTCTAGCAAGGAATCTTACAGCACATGTGGGTATAGTTCTCCAGCTCACTCACGTGCCTACTTATCCATTAAACCAAACATCCGAATTTATTACATCTTAAGGTGTGTTGTTGCTGATTGGAATAGATTATTTTCACTCAGCTCTTAATTCTACTAACATAGCTTTACTTCTGAAAGTCGTCACACAAAAACTATGAAGAATTGATGGTCGATTCAATTATGCAATGTGATTTATAAAGTGATAACAATAGTTCTTTAAAACAAACAAAATATTGTTGTTAGCAAATGTATCCCAAATATTCAGTCGACTATTGTTCTTGGTAAATCTATAATTGATAATTTTATGGAAGCTTTTGGGTTAGTCCATTACATGAATTCCAAGACTCGAGGTATGGTAGGTGATGTTGTGATATAACTTGATATTTGTAAGGCTTATGATGAGACGGACTGAGATAACCATGGAAAGGTCATGCTAGCCATTGGTTTTCATGAAAATTGGATGAGATGGATTATGTTGTGTGTCGAAACTTTGAACTATTCTATGATTGTAAATGATGATGTAGTTTTTCCTATAATACCTTGGATGAGACTTCACCAAAGTGACTCTTTCTCACCCTATCTTTTATCATTTGCAATGAAGGCTATCATCGTTGACTAGGCAAGCTAAAACTAGAGGCGACATACATGGCACCAAAACTTGAATACATGCACCGATCATTTTCCATCTAATTTATGCAAATGATTGCTTCTTATTTTTTAGGGTCATATTGAACAAATCGACAAATATTTAGAACACCTTAACCATAGAATCAATTTGCAAAAACCTATCAGTCTGCATTAGAAATTTTTTGTCGTTGGAATGTGGACCAAAAATCCAAAAAATGTGTAGCTGATTTGTTGGGAGCGCAAGCAGTACTCAACACTGGTAATTATCTGAAGAGGCCCACGATTATTGGTTGAAGTAAAAAGGCTACGTTCCAATTTATCAAAGATCGAGTGAGGAAGAAACTCAATTCTTATAGTAGCAAATGTATGTCTAAGGCAAGAAAAAAAGAGCTTATTAAAGTTGTGCTCAGGATATTCCTTCTTATGTAAGGAGTACCTTCCACATATCGTCCTCATTGGTTGATCAAATTTAGAAAATGATGATTTGTTTTTGGTTGGGCCATAATATCATTGGCTTTCTTTGGACAAACACTATATGCACGAGTATGATTGTGGAATGGGATTTAGAAATATTAATTCTTTTATGAATACCCCCAATACTCTTGCCAATAGGCTATTCAAAGCAAGATACTTTGCAAATGGTGATTTCCTGGGACCTCAAGTGTTAGTCCAAAAGTTGTTTTAGTTACAATCCTCTTAATAATGTTTTGATCATAAAAAAACCAATAAGAACAATTATTCCCTAACTATTTGCTACGTGTGCAGATTAAGTTAGAAGATAAAGATTTATATCAATGATTATCTATTTTAAGGTAGCATAAATTATGAGTAGGTTAGGGATAATGGTCTAAGTTTTTTTCTTAACACATAATACTATTACCTAATAAATAATTAATTATGTTCACTAATAGAGTTAATCAAGATAAAATTTTTAAGAAGCTTTGTAACGAATTTAGTTATTTATAGATTTAGTCAAAGCATTAAAGACTAAGGAAATATGAGTCAACCATTAGCCATCAGATCACAAAGGTAATGAATGCTACAATGATCATATGTCCCGGGCTAAATTTAACTAAGAGTCAAGACCTTCATTAATACTTTGAATCAAACAAAATAAGATAGCTTTGAATGAAGCATCTATTAGAGTCAATGCTCTGAAAGTCAAATCCTCTAATAAACAAAGAAAGTTAGTTAATTACCCAAGGCAAATGCACCGAAGCTATGAAGAATCTATTAAAGTAGTGTCTGACTTTGATCGATGCACTCTCAGCGTGCCTTTGACAATCTGATTATACAAGTTCACTTTGATGATTCTACATCTGATAATTTTGCAAACCAGTTGATCGTCTAATCAATGAATCAAGTCAACACTCTAACAAAAAGTCAACTTTCGAAAGCCAAACATCTCAGCCAAGAACTCTGAAGGAGTCAACATCTCAACATCCTCTGCTTATCAAAGATGCACTTATACTCTGGTTGAAGAAGTACAATGACATCCTATGAAAGTATCATCCATTGATATTTGCCTTCTTAAATCAAGTCCTCAATTGTATTGAGACAAAATCTCTCTGTTAGGGGAGGATTAGATGTAAAATTACATGTGACCCTTCTCTATCTCCACTATGTTATTTTATCTATTTTTTTTATGATTAAACTTTATTGGACTTAAATTTTTCTATAATCCTAAGTTGAATCAGCAACTCAAATGAGTTTCAGAAATAGAAAAATACAATTTAAACCCCTTTTTCTTGTGTTTTCCAGCAACTTCATCAGGTTGGTCATAACCCAAGTTATATTCAGATAAGTATACACACTACTAAATATTTTTTAAAAGAAGGAAATAGGTGGAGTAGTGGATCAAGTCCTACAATTTCGGTTTGGGAGGAAAACCACCAATGTGACTTGTCTTTTTTATTAAAGCCACACCATGCTCTAACCTATATAGCCTATTTGCGGATATCTCAATTAATTCTAACAAATTCAAAGAAATTAGATCGTCATGTTGTGCATTCCTTGTTTGATGATGCCATAGCTAACATCAATACTAATACTCCTTCATTTGCTTATGCGAAAGAAGGTAGGAAGGTTTGGAAACAATAGAAAAATGCTTTGTATTCGGTGCAAAGCGCCTACCTTTTATGTGTAAATGAGGAGATGGATATTTCTCACTTAAGGGTCAATAGTTGATGGGATTTAATATTGAAAATAAGAGCTCCACCGAAAGTAAAAAATCTGGTGTGGTGGTTATGTCGTAACTAATTGCCTACACGGGTATGGTTGAATAAGTGTGGTGTTGGTTGTGCATCCAACTACAACTTTAGTGACAATGCTATGGAGGACGGTTATCACTTATTTTTTCAGTGTCCTAATAGCATTTGATTTTGACAACAAATCGGGTTGTGTATTAGGACCAATTTTTCCGCATCTCGCACAAACAACACTAATGCTGTAATTTCACAGTGTTGCAACAACTGAATACAAATGTTGTTGCCATATTCGATATCATGCTCTGGTGTGAATGGAAGCAACGCAATAATAGATTTTGGAACCAACAGATTGAAGACTTGTGAATGGTATGCTCACACTACGCTAAAAATTGCCTTTTACAACGCGCATGTTAAAGCGCTTCAAAACTAAAAGCGCTGTTGTATAATATTTTAAAATTAAAGGAGGATTCAACAGCGCTTTATTGACAAGCGCTTTAGAAAAAGCGGTGTTGTAGGGTCATGAAGGGTTTAGGATTTATAAAAAAACGATGTTGTAAGGTCATAGAGATTTCACATAATGTTTATAATGCTTTTTATAAAAGCGCTATAAATTATAGCGCTCCCACACTATATTTACAACGCTTTTTAGAGCGCTTTCTATAAAAGCGTTGTAAACGCTGTAAATGTTTTGTAAGTAAACATCACTTTTATACATTGTGGTAGATTATAAACTATAGTTTCTAACTAATATTTTGTTTATTTCGTAATGAACATTTGCAAGAGACGAAATCTGATCAACCATTGGGTCGTCATATCTTGTGGAAGGAGGCTCGCGTTAATAAAGATGGAATAGTGGATAACAAAAATGTTCGGCAGGTTGTCCAACAATGTGTAAGTATACTATCACTTTAATATTTTTTAATATTGTCTTTTAAAAATGATATTGAACTTATCTTTTTAATACTACATGTATTTTAGGAAAATTTGGAACAATGTCTTGAAAATCAAGATGAAAATAAAGAAATTAGCTGCAGCGACATTCTCAGAAAGGTATTCAATGTTCCTGAATATTCTGGCCGTGTGAGGGGTAAGGGATTTGGCATGACTCCCAAAAGTTATTGTTCACATGAGAATCGCACAAATCCCTCGAATGATCAAGTATTAGAAGCGTTGAAAACCCTATCGGAGCAAGTTGCATACTTGGTTAAAAAGGATAAGGAAAAGCAACTTCAACATGAAATGCAAATAGAAAGTGAAGATGGAAGTTGCAACATTGGTCATAAATGTCTCCTGAAGGTAATTAATTACATAACGAAATAAGAAGGTCATTCAACCTAATTGTTTCACATACTTATGTATAACCATTGATTTAATATAGGGTGTTTCACGTTTTTGCCTATACTTGTCTTCCCCTACCCGTCGCATGGTTGGGAAAGGAACATTGTACAATACGTTGGGAGAAGTATTGCACAATAATCACCTCCCTGCTGGCCATGTTAAAGGGTCATCTGTGGTAGCTTTAGAACCACTTGCGTCGTTGGCTATCCCCGACAACGATGGAGATATGAAATATTTGGGAGAAGCAATAGGTAGCTATGTAGCATGGACGAAACATCTTGTTGGCACTGAAGAGGTATATTTTAATTGCTATGTATGTTTAGTTGTATGATTATGATTGATTATGTTTAATTGTTGATTTTTTCGCTTTTAATTTCACATTTATTTAGATTATTGGTAAAGGGAATCATAAGATCCCTCGCAACGAGTCTGTCACTTCACAAGAAAAGGCAGAAAAGGTCTGACAATATACATCAATTCATGTATACGAAATGATTAGCTTACTATAATAACTAACGAACTGATCAACCTCATTTTTTTCATATTCAACCAAAAAATAAACCTGCTGCAATGCAGGTGCAGGTCCGTGGTAAAAATAAATCTTCCAATATGCCAAAATAGGATCGAGGAAAATCAGTTGCTACTCCTAAAATAAGTTAACCATGTCTAGCTCGATTTGGGTCGTGTCTTGACATAACAACAAAGATCTATATGGAGAGCAACAATGATACACATATGATAAACATGGAAAAAGGTATATTCAGAGAAGAGTATTTAGAAATAGTTGGCAAAGAGCAAATATATGAACTTCTCGATCATAAAGAGTTGAGTGCTACTGTCATCAACATATACATCAGGTAAGATAAATACTTTATTTAAGATAAAAATTACCTTTTAATTGCTTCACTGCCACATTAATTTATTGATAATTAATCTAATTTTTTATTTTCATTGAAGGTTTTTGTATGAGAAGTTGGTGTGCACGCGGAAATTGTCAAGTAGATTTTCATTCTTTTCTCCGCATAAACTATCCATGTTTAAACTCGATCAAGCAGTTTCTGGCACCATACAATTCAAGGTACTTAATTAGCTACTTTATCTATATCTTTTTTAATTTATGATATTATGAGTTGTGTAAACAAATTTGCCAACCAAATTTGTGTTGTTGTAGGCAACATTGGGTGTTGTTTGCCATAAATGCGACTTCTGAAATTGTATATTATTTAGACCCATTGCACGGTCATTTCAACAATCACCCTGATATAAAGAACATCTTCGACACGTAAGTAATATTCATTTATTTCTTACATATCTAAATGGTGTGTTTGGTCATTGAATAATAATCACATTTATTTGATAGTGCTCTGCATGTTTTCCGCGCTCAAAGGGGTGCTTCAGTGTCGAAGAATAAGTCAAACAACATCACATGGCTTCCAGTAAAGGTTTGAAATTTTTGTTATAGAACTTAATTATATGCCTTTAAATTTTCGTTTATAATCAATGCATAAATATTTATTGGCGTACATGTTTTATTTTATAGTGCCCGCGTCAAACTAACATCATAGACTACAGATACTATATAATGAGGTTCATGAAGGAAATTGTTGATCTGAATCAACATATAATTCCAGAAACGGTACGTTATTTTCATTATATTTTGATTTTCATATATAAACTATATATATATATATATATATATATATTTGATTCTAACATATTTTGTTTCAGTATTTTGACAACTTCAACCTAACATACTTTGAAAGCGATCTCAAATAAATAAAAGAAGAATGATGTCAGTTTGTCCTCGAACTGAAAGTTATATAATTTGTAATTAATTTGTTCCTACTGTCATGATGTAATTTGTTCTGTGAATATGTAATTCATACTGTGAATATGTAATTCATACTGTGAATATGTTGCTACTGTCATGATGTAATTTTTTATGTGAATATGTAATTCATACTGTGAATATGTTGCTACTGTCATGATGTAATTTGTTGCAGTGAATATGTTGCTGCGAAACACTTGTAATTGATATTATTGAATATGAATATGAAATTGTAATTTTTTGTCATTTGTTGCTGTGAAACACTTGTAATTGATATTGTTGAATGTGAATATGAAATTGATATTGTGAAGAATATGAATTTTGATATTTGTGAATATGAATTTTGATACTGTGAATGTGAATTTTAATGTTGAAAGGAAGAATCTGAATGTGATATTTGATATTTGATGTACATAATAATGCCATAAAAAATCCTTTTATAGAGCTTTTTTAAACGTTTTACAACGCTTTTCTAAGCCTTTTACAGCGCTTTTTTGAAAAAGTGCGTTAAATATAGTATAAGAAGCGCGCTTTATATATGGACCTATTACAACGCTTTTCTGAAAAAGCGCTGTAAACATAGTATAAGAACCGTGCTTTATATATGAACCTATTACAGCGCTTTTTTGGAAAAGCGCTGTAAACATAGTATAAGAAGCGCGCTTTATATATAGACCTATTACAACGCTTTTTCAAAAAAAGCGCTGTAAAACTATTATAAGGAGCGCACTTTATATATGGACCTATTACAACGCTTTTTTTATTTTCAATAGCGCTGTTGTATCCTTTTACAACACTAGATACTAGAGCGCTTAAAAGCGCTATAAAGGGCTTATAAAAATTGTTTTAAAATGATCTTTTTGGCGTAGTGTCACGCAATAACAACATGTTGTCTGAATGTCAACAAGTACACAAAATCTGCACCAGACTAGCCATGGTAAAGGTCTCAAATGAGGTTGTTCAGCGGCACTGAAATGTAATATTAATGATGATTTTTCTTCTCATCTTAATAGGGTAGGAGTCAGCCTTTGTATTCGTGATCCAGATGGGCATTTTGTGCTTGCGAAAACACAATGGTTTTATACTATTTGTACTGTTGAAATAGGAGAAGTGGTTGGTCTTTTGACGACTATGCAGTGGGTACATAAGCTATAACTAGAGAATGTCAATTTTGAGAGGGACTCCAAAGTTGCTGTCAATAAGCTTCATAGTGGCAATTGTGATGTTTCAGAGCTTCGCACAGACCAGCTGATGAGGTAGTTCATGTACTAGCACGTATAGTTCCATCTTTAGCTAGTATCCAATAGTTTTATTGATACACCAACATTTATTGAACAATTTATTATTAGTAAAATGATATGAAATTAACTTTGTCAGAAAAACATATGCATTTATGGGTTTCAAATTTATGAGTTTGATGAAACCTTAAAAACTTTATTAATTATAATTTGGGTTTTAATTAAGTATTTTATGGGTTTTCAATTCTATATCAAGGAACATGATGAAGAAGATGAAGAACCATAACAATTAAAATTTAGAATTTTAAATTTTAATAAAAATTAATTAAATAATATATAATTTGTGGGTTTGCATGTGCCACAACGACAATATGACAAACACTTCACAATCTTAACAGACATGTGTCTTTCTGAAGTTTTTAAATGTAAATTAAAAAAAAAAAGATCAAAACATGTACATTTTGATATTTAAAGGGCTAATTTGGGGGAAAACTTACAGTACAATTCATATAAACGATCAAATTTAAAACATTGCACACGTAATTTTTCTTAAAATATATTATTTCAAATTTTGAATTAACTTTTTCTTTCAAATTTATAATGGAAGTCCACATTTGTGATTCCCTCGCTCATAGACCAAATCTTGTGCATAATTTATGCAGACAAAACATATTTACGTTTTAATAGATACCCTTTAATTTTTCAATCATATTTTTGTTTTGATTTGTCAACCATACATCATGATAACATTCATTGTTTTATTTCCATTTTAATGAAACTTTCATATATATATTTATTAAAAATAATATTTTCTTCAAACAAGAAGAAAAACTCTAACTTCTAACTTTATTATCAACCAATTTGGCACAACAACAAGTTAAACCATTATCATCGATAGGAGCGCAATGTCCTTGTAAATAGCCTTTATTGATGCAAAAGGATTTACAATCATGTACTTGATCACATTTGGAAAAACATTTTTGTACCGGAAGTTCAATGGCCATACCTATTGAGGAAAGTAATATTAGTGTAATAATTAGTTAGCATATAAGCTTAAATACATGATAGGTCCTTGCAAATATGCATTTTTGTTTTGTTTTGTTTTATTCCAGGTATGTTTTTTGTTTGATATGTGTCCTTGTAAATATTTTTATTTTGTTTTTGGTCATTGCTCTTTTGTTTAATTAGAAATAAGCAATTACAGAGGACATTTTCAATAAAACAAAAAACTTATACGGACTAAAACAAAAAAAAACTCATAATTTATGAGCCAATCATTTATTTAAGCCACATATCACTTTAAGAGAAATAATATGTACAAGTTTCAAACTTTGCTATGAAATTTGTCTACATACCAGTTGAAAATAGAAGAACCATAACCAAAGTTGTCATAATAAAATTTTGTTTACTAATCATTGTTTGTATCTGCTTCCTCTTCTTCACTGTTCCTCTATAAGTTAATAAGTATAGATTTCATACTAATATATATATATATATATATATATATAAATATAAAAAATCCTAAAAAGGATAAATAACAAAATACTTATGGATATTTACTTTTTAAGTTAATGACTTACAACATAACTTTTTGATTATTTAAATAGAAATTATATTATTTATTCTTAAGTCAAAGTCTCTAGTAAAAAAAAATACCAACTTTCCTGTTTAAGATTATATTATTTTACTTTATTAATTTAATATTTTATATACTTATATTTATATTATCCTTTGTGTTGAATGGCACTATTCTATTTTTCCATTCCTTATAATAATAATACTTATAATATTAATAATAATATTAATAATAATAATAATAATAATAATTACAAAACAACAACAAAAACAATTTGGTAATTCGAATGAGAGGAAAATTTTCTCCAGTAGGTTTTCATGTCCATAATGGATGATCATGTCCATAGTTTTCCACATCTTGATTTTATCCATCATGTCCATAGTTTTCCTTCTCACTTTAAAATGCTTTCCCATCAATGTGGATTTCAAAGACTTTTTGAAGGTGCAAACATAAAAAGGGGATTGAATTGTGTTTGTCTAATTTAGTATCTTTTTCATTATTTGATTAACACTGGTTCGGGTTTGATGCAGAAATAAAGTGAGGAAAGTGACACATGTAATTTATTTGATTAACACTGGTTCTGGTTCACCACTAACATGGCTACATTCAGTCCCTTCACTTACAAGGATTTAATCCACTAATTCAAAAACTTGAATTACAAAGCACCCTACCCTACAAGTTAGTCTTCTGAAAACTGTTCGACATCCCCATATGTTTTTTGGAACAAACATTTTGACTCTACCAACCATGTCTTCTCCACACAACTTGACAACCCCAGATCGTTGAAGGCACACAACACCTTAACCCTACAACTCATGTCTTCTCGACACAATCTGACAACCCAAGATTGTTGAAGGCACACTAACACCTTCAACCTACAAGACAAGTCTTCTCAACACCATGTGAGATCCACAGATTGAAGGTGCAAACACGAGAAGGGGGTTGAATTGTGTTTGTAATACTTGAATTCTTTTTTTTGTTTTTGATGATTATTTAAAATCCGATATATTAGCAAGCAGAATTAGCAGCGGATAAAGTAAAATAATTTACACAAAGATTTATCCCGGTTCACCATTAATTAGGCTACATCCAATCCCTTCACCTTGAAGGATTTTTCCACTAATTCAAAACCTCTGAATTACAACAGCACTACTGACCCTCCAAGTCAGTCTTACCAAATAGTCTAACAATCCTAGACTTTTGAGGAACACAGCACCTTGACTTCACAAGTCAAGTCTTCTCTTACCAATATGACAACCCCAGATTGTAGAAGGGATTTCAACACCTTGAATCTAATTGCTAAGTCACCTGCTACTTCTTCTGACACTTCAGATTGTAGACTCTACTTCAGCAATATTGATCTGACACAAGGGAATGAAAAACAAGAGTACTTGCTTCTGGAAAGCTGATACTCACAATTGACCTCATTGCAAACTCGAGTGTTTGCCTCTGGAAGTTCAGGACTCTTTTACTAATTTTCGATTCCAAAGTCTTCTGCCTTGAGCCTATTTTTATAGATGAAAATTAGGGTTTCTTCCCTGATCAAATTCGAGTTGTATCTACCCAGATTCTCTTGCAAAAATAACTTGGCCAATCCTGTTTCACTTAAATAAAAATCGTATCTTTTTAGCTTCAGATTGCATTTGAAAATTCTGTTGACCAATCTTGTTTCTTTTAATTTCAAACCATATCTTTTTAAGCTTCAGATTGCATTCGAATTTCTTCAGGTCTTTAGTAATTTTTGAATCAAATCCCCTTAATACTTTGATCAAATTTCTATCAAAATTTAATCAAGTCTTCTTCGAATATTAATCAAGTCCTCACTGATTTGCATCATGATTAAAATTCTGGACCGTATGATCTTCTGATCTCGACCAACTCTGGACTTATGTAATCTGATTTTCCCCAATTCTGTGATCCTCTGGTCTCGGCCAACACTGGACCATATGAGATGATCTTCTAATCTCGGCCAACACTGGGCCATATGATTTGATCTTCTGATCTCGACCAACACTGGGCCATATGATCTGATCTTCTAATCTCGGCCAACACTGGGCCATGAAACTTAAATCTGGAACATTGATCTGAACATTTTCCCTCTGATCTGGATCAAGTCTGGACAAATTCTAGATTGAATCTGAATTAAATATGGACTTATGATATTTTAATCTGGACCATTGATCTTTTAATATGGACATTTATCTTATGATCTGGACTGAGTTTTATGTTCTAGACCATGCTATCTTCTGGTCTGGACCAAGTCATTTGTTCTGGACCAGTTATCTTCTACTCTGTACCAAGTCTGGATTAAGTCTGGACTAAGTCTGGACTGATTCTTATATTCACGACCAAGCTATCTTCTGTTCAAGATTGAGTCTAGACAAAGTCTGACTTATGTTTCCTTCTGGTCTGGAACAAGTCTCCCTCTGATAGGCTTCCTTCTGGTCTGGACCAAGTCTTTTTCTGGACTCTGCTTCCTTCTAATCTGGGCCAAGAATGATATCCTGTGACGTTGTTATTTGTCCTTTGATATTTTGCCTTTGATGACATCCTCTGATATCGTTTGGAGGTGTATCCTCTGGTGGTGCACATGTTCTGATTTGTTCTTCTCAGTCAAAATACTATTTACATAAAATACTTTTGTTAACATCAAAACTTTGATTGGTCAAACCAACTTGGTTCCAACAATCTCCCCCTTTTTGATGATGACAAAACTTTTTATTTATGATAATAATTTTTCTTTCTTTTGACTTTGACTCCCCCTATGTTTTATTTTGACTTTTTCTCCCCATAAGTCTAATGCCCCAGATTCTTTATCAAATACATCTTCTCCCCCTTTGTCCTCAGACAAAAAGGATTGAAGGAAAAAGGAGATCTTCTGACCTTTTTATTTTTTTTTATTTTTTCATCTTCTGACATTTTTTTACAGAGTAAAAAATAAATAATAGAAAATAAAAGAAAAAAAATAAAAATTTAAAAAACTCTTCTCTAAAAAGACTACTTGATCTAGTCAGATATGCAGATTATGTTGAGATACTTCTTGATGAACTCAAATGGATCTTCATGCAATGGTTTGGTGAAGATATCAGCCCATTGATGATCTATGTCTACAAATTGGATGCTTATTGTTCCCTTTTGAACATGGTCTCTGATAAAGTGATGCTTGATTTCAATGTTCTTGGCTCTAGAGTGTAGGATAGGGTTCTTGGTTAGGTTTATGGCTGAAGTATTGTCACAGAACAAAGGGATGTTGGTTTCAAATATGTTGTAGTCTTCCAACTGATGTTTCATCTAGATTAACTGTGAACTGCATCCTGCTGCTGATATGTATTCAGCTTCTATTGTTGACATGGCAATGATGCTTTGTCTCTTGCTTGACCAAGAAATCAGATTATCACCTAGAAACGTACAGTTGCCACTTGTGCTTTTTCTCTCTAATTTGTCTCTAGCATAATCAGAATCACAAAAATCACTTAGTTTGTAAGATGGGGTTTTTTTGTAGAGCAAGGTAAGATGTGTGGTTCCTTTAAGGTATCTAAGGATTCTCTTGACAGCAGTTAAGTGGGATTCCCTAGGGTCAGCTTGAAAATGAGCACAAACACAAACACTAAACAAAATGTCAGGTCTAGAAGCAGTTAAGTAAAGAAGGGATCCAATCATACCTCTGTATGTTTTCAGGTCTACCTTTTGGCCGGATTCATTTATTTCAAGTGAGCAGGTGGGGTGCATGGGGGTTGCCATAGGCTTACAATCACTCATCTTGAACTTTTTGAGAAGTTCTTTAGTGTACTTAGATTGGTGAATGAGTATACCTGTTTTGCCTTGCTGAATCTGAATTCCTAGGAAGAACTTAAGTTTTCCCATCATGCTCATCTGAAACTCTTGCTGCATCAAATCAGAAAACTCTTGGCAGAGAGTGCCATTAATGGATCCAAAGATAATATCATCAACATAAACTTGAATGATCAGAATATCATCTTTAATGGATTTTCTAAACAAAGTGTTATCTATTTGGCCTCTATCAAACTGATTTTTAAGTAAGAAATTGCTAAGTCTGTATACCATGCCCTAGGTGCTTGTTTTAAACCATATAAAGATTTTTAAGTTTAAAAACATGGTTTGGAAAATTAGAACTTTCAAAACCTGGGGGCTGTTTGACATAGACTTCCTTACTTATATAACCATTTAAGAAAGTACTTTTGACATCCATTTGATACAAAGTAATATCATGATTTGCAGCAAAAGAGAGTAGGATACAAATTTCTTCTAACCTGGCCACTGGAGCAAAAGTGTCAGTATAATCAATGCCTTCTTGCTTACTGTAGCCTTGTGCAACAAGTCGTGTCTTGTTTCTGACAACTTCTCCTTTTTCATTCAGCTTGTTTCTGAAAACCCACTTGGTTCCAATAATGTTCTTTTCTGGTCTTGGAACTAGATCCCAAACATCATTCCTTTATCTCTCCTTGCATTGGTAGACTCCATCTATATATTTCTTTAGATTTATCCTCTGAAGATTTGTCGTATTCTTGCTTGTAGCTTCTGCTTTTTCAAGTTCTTTTCCCTGTATCCGCTTCTGGTAGATCTGTATTAGCTTCTGGTTCTGGTAAATTAGCATCAGCTTCTAGTTCTAGTAAACCTGCATCAGCTTCCTATTGCTTTGATTTTTCAGATTAAGCTATTTGTCAAATCAAATAATTTAAAAATGCACTCAATACAGCCAAACCATTAATTCTGCTTCTGGTGGTTTCTGCTTGTTTTTGAAACCGTTGGAATCATGTTTCTACTGAAGTGTTCATATCACGTGGATCACTTGGTTCCTATGATAGTTTGAAAACCTGCAGAATACTTATCTAGCTTTGATTTTTAAGATCAAACTTCTTGTTATCACAATAAACATAAATATCAAACAATAATAATATTTACAGCAAGATGTAACCTCTATGTCAACAGTTTCAGTTTTACTCTGAAAATCCTCTTGTTTCTGATTTTCAGATTCTGAATCTGTATGTTTTGTGATTAGATGGTTTGAATGAAGGGATTTGAATTCCCTTCCTGGATTGTAGTCTTGATGAATTTTACCGGAGTGTTTGAAGAACTCTCCTGATTCTGATTCTTCTCTTTCTGCTGATATATCTGGGTCCTCTGATAAATCTGGAATTGATGATAATTCTGATTCTTCTGGTTCTGGAACGGATGGTATTTTTGATTCTTCTAGTAGTTCTAGTTTTGTTGAAATGAGTGATTTCTCTGATATTTCCTGTTCCTCCTATGGTTATGGTTCTGATGGGTATTGTGTTGACCAGTTCTTCTTCCACCACAATTAATTTGGTTCTTTTTGGTCGATGTTGGAACACAAACCTTTTTCCCTTCATATATTGCCAGCATCAATTGACTAGGCACCATGACTGGTGTTTCACTTTGGTTGCTCAGAACATCTGCAACATAAAAAATTTTATCTTTTGGTACCCAAAACTGGTTGGGTCCAGGTTTGTTAGTCTTGAAAGGTTTCTTGTATTTCCTTGATTTTATCATGGGACAAGACAATTTTGAATGACCTTTCTTAGCACGAACAACACATGAAACATCAGAGGAAATAGGTTTAGTTACAGTTACAGTTTCATCAAACCCTATGCCTCTTTTGCTATTGTTACTAACTCCATAAATCATAGAAGCATCCATTGACTAGGCACCATGACTGGTGTTTCACTT
Source organism: Cicer cuneatum (assembly GCA_037974295.1). NCBI lineage: Eukaryota > Viridiplantae > Streptophyta > Magnoliopsida > Fabales > Fabaceae > Cicer > Cicer cuneatum. The sequence continues at coordinate 31,916,075 of JBBPBO010001986.1, read as the reverse complement.
TGGTTGCTCAGAACATCTGCAACATAAACAATTTTATCTTTTGGTACCCAAAATTTGTTGGGTGCAGGTTTGTTAGTCTTGAAAGGTTTCTTGTCTTTCCTTGATTTTATCACAGGGCAAGACAATTTTGAATGACCTTTCTTAGCACAAACAACACATGAAACATCAGAGGAAATAGGTTTAGTTATAGTTTCATCAAATCCTATGCCTCTTTTGCCATTGTTATTAACTCCATAAATCATAGAAGCATATTTGCTTCTTTCCATACCATTAAAAATAAAGTCTTGTAAAACTTGTTCATGCATATCAGAATTACAAACAATATTGGAAGTAGAGCAAATATTACTTTTGAGAGTTAGATTTTCAGTTTTAAAATTAGTGTTTTCAGTTGCAAACTCAACATTCTGATTCTTTAAAATTTGTACTTCTTTGGTTAGAATTTTCTTTTCTGACCTAAGAGTTTTCAGTTTTAAAGACATCTTGTTGTTGACATTTAGAAAGTCTTTAAGAGCAGTAATTAATTTAGATTTAGTAAGATCAGAGAATACCTCTTTGTTTTCATCTTCTGAATCAGTTCCAGAGTTTGTGCTGGATCCAGAACTTGAGTTGGTATATGCCATCAAAGCCAATACTGCTTCCTCTGATGTGCTTCCAGACTTGCCGAAATGAATGATTTATCCATTCGTCTTACCTTCTGCTTTTCTTCCAGAGCTAGTACCTTTATGGAGTCCAGTGGCAAACTTGATGTGAGCCATCATAGCTGTTTCTACCTCTTTATCATCCGATGATTCCTCTTCTGAGTCAGATACATCCCATGCTGCCATCAGACCCTTCTTCTTGAATCTGGAACCTTTCTTGTGATGCTTTCCTTTCTCCATGTTTGGACATTCTGACTTGATATGTCCAGGTTCATTGCATCCATAGCAGATGATGCTTTTCTTGTCAGCTTCTTCTTTTCCTCTGTTGGAGTATTTTCCATTTTTCCTAGGAGCTTTCTTCTTTCTGTTTTGCCACATCTTTGCAATCAGCTTGGTTATGTAAGCAAGATCATCATGTTCACAATCACTATCCTATGACTTTGATACAACCTTTGCAGCTTTCTTCTGTTTTGACTTAAGGGCTAAAGTCTTCTTCTTCTTTGGTTCATCTGCATCCAGCTCTATTTCATGAGACCTGAGGGAGATGATCAGATCTTCAAGCCTCAAGGTACTCAGATCTCTGGCTTCCTGTACTGCAGTAATCTTTGGTCTCCATTTGGCTGGTAAGCTTCTGAGGATCTTCTTTACATGATCTGCAGTGGTGTAGCTTTTCTTTAATACTTTTAAACCTGATACCAGAATCTGGAATGTGTAGAACATTGCTTAAATGTCTTCATCCTCTTCCATCTTGAACAGCTCACACTGTTTGACCAGTATGTTTGCCTTTGCCTCTTGAACCTGTTGACTTCCTTCATAGGTTAGAACCAGACTGTCATAGATGCTTTTTGCTGTTTCCTTGTTGGTGCATTTGTCAAATTTTTAAAATGTGATAGCATTGATTATGATGGTTCTGGACTTCTGATGCAGCTTGTATAACTTCCTCTGGTTGGGATTCAAATCTGCTACATCCAGTTCTTGACCAGTTTCATCTCCCTGTATAGTGGGTGCAGTGTAGCGTTTGACTACCAAGGTTCGGAGATCAGGATCTTGGGAGATGAAGAAGCTTTTCATTCTGTCCTTCTTGTATTCAAAGTGATCTCCATCAAACCGTGGTGGCCTGTTGATGTTGCCTCCAAATTCTTCTATGCATTCTGACACGTTGAACCCCCTTGGACCTTTCCTCAAACACTGTTAAGTGTTCAGCCTTGAGACCGAGCTCTGATGCCAATTGAAGGTGCAAACATGAGAAGGATGGGTTGAATTGTGTTTGTAATACTTGAATCCTTTTTCTGTTTTTGATGATTATTTAAAATATGATATATAAGCAAGCAGAATTAGCAGCGGATAAAGTAAAATAATTAACACAAAGATTTATCTTGGTTCACCATTAACTAGGCTACATCCAGTCCCTTCACCTTGAAGGATTTTTCCACTAATTCAAAACCTCTGAATTACAACAGCACTACTGACCCTCCAAGACAGTCTTTCAAACAGTATAACAATCCAAGACTTTTGAGGAACACAACACCTTGACTTCACAAGTCAAGTCTTCTCCTACCAATCTGACAACCCTAGATTGTAGAAGGGATTTCAACACCTTGAATCTAATTGCTATGTCACCTGCTACTTCTTATGACTCTTCAGATTGTAGACTCTACTTCAACAATATAGATCTGACACAAGGGAACGAAAAACAAGAGTACTTGCTTCTGGAAAGTTGATACTCACAATTAACCTCAATGAAAACTCGAGTGTTTGCCTCTGGAAGTTTATGACTCTTTTACTGATTTTCGATTACAAAGTCTTCTGCCATGAGCCTCCTTTTATAGATGAAAATTAGGGTTTCTTCCATGATAAAATTCGAGCTGTATCTGTCCAGATTCTGTTACAAAAATAACTTGGCCAATCATGTTTCACTTAAATAAAAATCGTATCTTTTTAGCTTCAGATTGCATTTGAAAATTCTGTTGACCAATCTTGTTTCTTTTAATTTCAAACCATATCTTTTTAATCAAGTCTTTTTCAAATTTTAATCAAGTCCTCATTGATTTGCATCATGATTAAAATTCTGGACCGTATGATCTTCTGATCTCAACCAACTCTGGACTTATGTAATCTGATCTGCCCTAATTCTATGATCCTCTGATCTCGGCCAACACTGGACCATATGATCTGATCTTCTTATCTCAGCCAACACTGGGCCATATGATATGATCTTCTGATCCGACCAACACTGGGCCATATGATTTGATCTTCTGATCGTGGCCAACACTGGGCCATGATACTTAAATCTAGACCATTGATCTAAACATTTTCCCTCTGATCTGGACCAAGTCTAGACTAAGTCTGGATTGAATCTGAATTAAATCTGGACTTATGATATTTTAATCTGGACCATTGATCTTTTAATCTGGACATTTATCTTCCGATCTGGACAGAGTTTTATGTTCTGGACCATGCTATCTTCTGGTCTGGACCAAGTCATTTGTTCTGGACCAGTTATCTTCTGCTCTGGACCAAGTCTGGATTAAGTCTGGACTGATTCTTATATTCATGACCAAGCTATCTTCTGGTCAGGATTGAGTCTGGACCAAGTCTGACTTATGTTTCCTTCTGGTCTGGAACAAGTCTCCCTCTGACCGACTTCTTTCCGGTCTGGAGCAAGTCTTCTTCTGGACTCTGCTTCCTTCTGATCTGGGCCAAGAAAGATATCCTCTGATGATGTTATTTGTCCTTTGATATGTTGCCTTTGATGACATCCTCTGGAGGTGTATCCTCTGGTGGTCCACAACTTCTGATTTGTTCTTCTAAGTCAACATACTATTTACATAAAATAGTTTTGTTAACATCAAAACTTTGATTGATCGAACCAACTTGGTTCCAACACAGATTGCTTAAGGCACACTAAAAGCCACTATTGGGCTAGACTTCAATGAGTTTGGAACTTGATTGTTTTGCTTCTAACAAGCACATTTGATACAATGATTTTTCCATATTACATCACGTAGAATATTTTTCTTTGAATGAGTTCTGTGTTAGAACCTAAAACCATAAAATCTAAATACTTATAAAATTCGACTCTTGAGGTTTTCTAAACAACTTTAATTTTTAGGATTTCTAAGTTTGTGTATTTGTGTTGTTCTTATATTTCTTATTCACCCTTGATCCACTATTTATAGTTGAAATTTGGGCTTCAGTTTAGTCCTTTGAGAATTTTGAATCGTTTCTTCGTTCTAGCTTGGCCAACAATGATTTTCTTCAAAAATAATTCTAAAGATGTGTTTTGATGATATGTGTTTTAACCAATTCTTTATTTTCAAATATGATCTGAGCAATTCTTCTAGAATTATATGATGCGTATTTTCTTCATATTGCATTTGGAAGTTATTCAGCTGAATGTTCGTTCATTCGCTTGAGCCTTCAAAAAAATTTATACGATTAAGTGAAATTGAACTTCTATAAGAATTGTTGACTTTCCATCAAGGGAATTGACTTTTCTTCATCAAAGTATAACTTCATTGTTGGAGTCAGATGTTTCATTCTTTGCTTTCTTGATAAATAGAGGCAGACTGCGTGACTTAGAATATGTGGCCATGGAAAATCACATTTTTTTCCTTATCAAAGTCCGGGAAACTTCATAGTGTGTTTTGTATCAGAGGGAACACTTTGGAACGGGTTGCAGTCTTTAGAGTCAGCAGAACATGAGTTTTAGAGGAAGGCTTGAAAAGTGGCTTGAAACTTCAGAGGTATGCTTAAGTTATTGTTCATTAGAGGCATGCTTAAATACAATTCACCAAAGACAAAACATGTAGAAGTAATGTTCATTAGAGCATGTAGAAGTATTATTCATTTGAGGTAGTATTCAGAATCAGTTTCGAAGCCATTATTTAGAGGCAGTCTTCATAGCTACTTATGAAATCCAGTCTTTCAGAGGCACATTACTATCAGATGCATATGTCTAGAGGCAGATGCATATACTTTGTGTTCCTCTGATCTCATTTTCTGGTCACTTCCTATGGTCACTTCCTTTGGTCACTTCGTTTGGTTACTTCCTCCAGTGACTTTCCTTTGGTCGCTTCCTTTGGTGAATTTCCATTGGTCGTTTCCTCTAGTTGATTCCTCAGGTACTTTCCTCTAATTTTCTTCTTTGCATACTTAGTGAAGCCAAATTTATTATTCTCATAAAATAATTTTGTTAACATGAAAACTCTAAATATAAAAAACCTAACTTGGTTCTAACACTTTTGTCCAAGCTATGTCAAATTCGTATGTAATCTCAATAACTCAATTTCCTAAACTTTTATCAAGAATGATCATTTATCTATAAATATTTCTAAAGACGAATATAAGGAGGGTCTCGCAGATAGACATAAGGTTCTTCATGGATGTTTTCTAGTTAACCTTTTGGGGAGACAACCACGATTGGGCTAGTTACAAGATAAAAGATAAGTTTTTATGGAATTACAATAATATAACTCATTTCAAAGAGGAAAAAGATTTTTAGTGCATAATACAAGTAAATGGACCTTCAAAAAGAAAAAAATTGAACAAATGTTCACTTTATTTTTAAGAAAGATAGATGTAAAGGATTCTTGGTGTGCTCATTCATTTCATTCCAATATTCCATCCTTTCTGCAATGTGGAAGTGTACTATTCATATTATCTCTATAATAAAACTATTGCACAAATTTCAACAAATTTCTTATCGTTACTAAGTGTTTTTCAAACAGCTTCAACGATCTTGTTTCACGTTGTATTGATATGGAGAGTTATGATGATTCAAATGATTTTTTAACATGCCTTTAATAAATAATTAGGTCTTGTATTTTTCCTTAATTTCTTCAAGAGGAAACACATTAGCAGAGGCTACGTTATACCAAATGAAATACTCCATTAGTAAACTATACGCTCACCTGATGATTAGACAATGAAAATTTGTGGACCATGAACTGTTTACCATAAGCACTTATGCAACCTTTGTGTTTTGTTGTTAAAAAATTTAGTTGTCAATTTAGTTCTAACATACATAACTATCAGAGGTTATCACTAGAGGATCTGCACACTTATAATAAACGTCATAAAATAATTTATTCTCTTATATATATATTTTGTTATCATTAAAACATAATTAGGATTCATTGTTTTTTAAACAAACATGATTCCAATAATTTTCCCCATATCGATTATGACAACCCAATATATTTTTGAACAATTTGTCACAAAAGATATTAAAATTTTCAAAGGCCTCCTCTAAACTTATGCAAAAATATTTTTAACTAAAATGACATGAGTATGAATCTGTTTTTTTATGCATTACCATTCTGCTACGATTATCCTCATTTCTTTACCTTAATATTTTTTCACCCTTTTTACATAAAAAAATTGGTGTAAATAAAACATATCATTGTCAAAACAAAAAACAATAAAAGAGGCAAAAATATAAACCATTAGTTGAGGAAGAAGGTTTTGAGAATCCAGTGAGATCTTAAGAAGACATAGAACCAAATATATTTTTATTCAAAACAGTTGAATGATTTAAGAACCATTCAACCCGTTTTTAAATATCGCTTAGATTCTTGGTAATTATGTTTTCTTTGAAAAAAAAAACGTTTTGAAAACCAAGAGTGATAAAAACAAAACCACATATATAAAATTACCATGGTTTTTAGAAACAAAATTTACCAAACTAAATATTAAAAAAACAACAAATAAAAAAAATTACAGCAAATTTTTAGAGTAGCCACCAAATTTTTAGTGTTTTGGGTTTTGGCTAGTGATCTTTGAATTTCTGCTTGTGTAGCCACCAAATTTTCATAAATTTCATTTGATGTTTTAATGAATGTACGAGTCTCCTTAGCCAACTTGTCTATCTCTTCCTTGCATGTACAAATTACTCTTATTGACATGGTTTGCTAGGAGAAGACAACGCTTCACCAGTTGAAGTCTCAAATGAGGAATGACTAGAGGCAATTGTATCAAAGGAAAATACACAGATAGTGAAACCAGTCCAAAATCCAAAGTTGAAGTAGCACATAAATGTTCTTTTGAGGAAAGTCTGCAACATTGACAATGCCTTAGAGGATCAAAAGAGACAACATAAGGTAGAGCAAACACAATATGTATTGGAAGAAAGTTGGTTTTCTTCTTGTGATTTTGGTGTTAACAAAGGTATTTTATGAGAACAATTTGTTTCGACTAATGACTTCATAAAGTGTGTAGCAATTGAACAAGAAAATCAAAGGAAGGTACCAGAGGTAGCGACTAGAGGAAGTCACCAAACGAAGTGACCAGAGGAATAGAAAAGCATACGCATCTGCCTCTAAACATATTTCTTTGAGAGAAACATGCCTTTGAAGGTTACGAAGACTACCTCTCATGTTTGGCTATGAAGTTTAAGTCTGAAGACTGGCTCTGACTTTTATTATCCAAGAAATACAATATCTTACTCCAACAAGAAAGATGATGGCTTTGATGGAAAGTCAACAGCTCTGATTGAAAGAAATCATTATGAATAAAAGATTTAGTCGAATCAATATTTCTTAATATTCAAGAAAAATTTGGGGTTGTCAGATTGCATGTAGAAGACTTGGCTGGTAGAGTGAAGGTGTCTGTGTTCCTCAAAAGACTAGGGTTGTCAAGCTGTTTGGAAGACTGGCTTGGTGGGTCAGGTGTTTGGAATTCAAGTTGTTGAATTAGTGTATTAAATCCTTCTAAGTGAAGGGTCTGGATGTAGCCAAGTTAGTGGTAAACCAAGATAAATGACTTGTGTTATTTTAGTCCTGCACGCCTTAGTTTTGTTATTGCTTCTACTCCAAATAAATCATCAAGTTTGAACCACTTTAATCAAATTATAAAAAAATGATGAACTTAGTCAAACACAATTCAACCCCTCATCTCGTGTTTGCACCTTCAAAATTTTCTAAGGGTTTTCTAGTGTGAGAGTCAACGTTACAATGAGGTTGTTAGAAGCAAACCAATTTGTTGCAAACTCCTGTAACCAAGCCCAAATGTGGATGTCGTGTTCCTCAAGCAAACTATAGGTTCTCTGGTTGTGTTAGAAGACATGGCTTTTAGAGTTAAGGTTTTCGTGTTCCTCAAAAAGTATATTGGTGTCAGGTTGTTTTGCGAAGAATGGCTTGTAGGGTCAGGTGTTATGTAATTCAAGTTTTGAATTATTGTATTATATCCTTCAGAGTGAGAGAACTGGACGTAGCTTCCAAGTTGGTGGTGAACCAGGATAATTCTTGTGTCACTTTAATTCTGCAATTCTTGTTTTACTTCGGCCTTCGATCACTTAACCCGATTGTTACTACTTTTATCCTATGTAAGTCACCAAACCCAAACCAGTCTTAAATAAATTAGCAAAAAGAATCCAACTTAGTCAAGCATAATTCAACCCCTTCTTTTTTTTGCACCATCAATTGGAATCAAGATCCCAATTTCCAAAATTAGCGTAAAGAATTCAACTTAGTCTAACACAATTAAACTCCCCTTCTCGTGTTTCCACCTTCAGCCTAGTGGTGATTGGGTTACCATACATTTTAAGTATGAGAAGCTGAGTGTCTTTTGATTCTAGTGTGGAATTATGGGCCATACAGAACATACTTGTGAGAAACGATTCAACATCGAAAGATATGACAGTTCAATTGGGGAAATTTTCTGAAGGAAGAAGTGTGTCGACCCGATGTTTGTGGCATGAATCAATAGCTATAGGAAGGATGATCGAGTAGCGTAGGTAGATCTCTGACCATAACTAATGCGTGGAGCAACGATCATGGGATTGGCATTATTGTTAACATTAACGAAATGGAAGAAATTAATGAGATTCCATATGTTATGGTTTCGACCATCACTAGAGTGGCTGGTCATTATTGCACATGTTGGTATAGTTCTCCAGCTCACTCACAGGCCTATTTGTCCATCAAACCAAACACCCGAATTTATTACATATTAAGGTGTGTTGTTGCTGATTGGTTCGAATGAAGGACAAGAAGTTGGGATTCAAAAAAATACAAGTAGGATGGCCTGACAACATTATTGCTGGTTGGTCACGAAAAGGTATAATTCTTGTGCAAGACAATATGGTTGGGAGAAGTAATATGGACATTGATTTTTGAGGTACTTGTTGAGTCAACATTTGGTAGGGATCCTAATAAGAAGTCTAGCCCTTTGTTTAGGGGCATTTTTTCTTTCCAGGTCTTGGACATCAGGCCTTCCATGAGAAATGGGCATTGTGGTTGGAACAATGGAGGCTTGGGTAATCTTCGAGCAAGTTGGAATGATCTTTTTGTAGGAAACTTTTGTTCACGCTAATAAAGTTGAAGAATTGCATTATGTTTTGGGTATTGATTTTTATTTTTCTTTGTAAGGAAGGTAGAGGGGGAGGTATAGCTCTTTTTTGGAGAAACTCTACAAATCTCACAATTACAAATTATTAACTTAACCATACCAATGTGGAAGTCGAGGACAAAAGTTAAAGGAATTGGAGACTTACGAGGTTCTATGGGTGTCCAAAAAGCAATAGGAGAATAGACTTTTGGATCTTCTTGAGGTGTCATGTTCACATGTCTACACTGTCATGGTGTATAATTCGTGATTTTAATTATATTTTGGCCACTGACGAGGAAAAAATGTGATTGGAAAGAGTGGGTTGGTTGATAAAGGCTACCCACTAACCTGGTTTAAGAGCTTAAGATAAAATAAAGCGGCGGATGAGAGACTTGATCATGCCATGGCCACCGAATCTTGGTACAATTTATTTCCACGTGATAAATTGGAAAAGATCATTACCATATTATTTCGATACAAGATCCTATTTCTTAACATAGAAGATCTGAAAGGAGGTTAATATTTCTGAATGCATGCTTGGTGGAACATGCATTTGATCAGTTTTTCTGTAATAAGTGGATAATTGATGATTGGATGGGGATCCTTCCTAGTATTGAGAGATGCCCTGAAGATATGACTCATTGGAGTATGCATTATTTTCACCAAATACAAAAAGAAATTGCAAAGTTCCGAGAATACCTTAAACGTGCCCGTCTTCGAGGTGATTCATCATATTTCGGTTATTTTGATATTTTGAAGTAGAAAATGGCTACTTTATAGGTTAAAGATGATGCTTTTAGGATCTAACATGCTAAAAATTATAGTTTAAAGGAAAGAGATTTACATATTCCTTTTCTTTATGTCTCAAGACTTGCGTGATGACAAGTTAATCGCATTACCTTTATGGCAGACCAAAATGGGAGAAAGAGTCACAAAGGATGTTGACTTGTGTACTTTGGCTATAAATGATTTTCATAAACTCTTTTAGAAGGAAAATAGTGTACAAAACCTAGTACTGGTTTCTCTTGATTTGGAATAGATTATTTTCCCTCAGCTCTTAATTCTATTAACATAGCTTTACTTCTGAAAGGCGTCAAACAAAAACTATGAAAAATTGGAGGTCGATCCCATTATGCAATGTGATTTATAAAGTGATAGCAATAGTTCTTTAAAACAAACAAAATATTGTTGTTAGAAAATGAATCCCAAATATTCAAACGACTATTGTTCTTGGTAAATCTATAATTGATAATTTTATGGAAGCTTTTGGGTTAGTCCATTACATGCATTCCAAGACTCGAGGTATGGTAGGTGATGTTGTGCTATAACTTGATATTAGTAAGGCTTATGATGAGACATACTGAGATAACCTTCGAAAGGTCATGCTAGCCATTGGTTTTCATGAAAATTGGATGAGATGGATTATGTTGTGTGTCGAAAATGTCAACTATTCTATGATTATAAATGATGATGTAGTTTTTCCTATAACACCTTGGATGAGACTTCACCAAAGTGACTCTTTCTCACCCTATCTTTTATCATTTGCAATGAAGGGCTATCATCGTTGACAAGGCAAGCTAAAACTAGAGGCGACATACATGGCACCACAATTTGAATACATGCACCGATCATTTTCCATCTAATTTTTTGCAAATGATTTCTTCTTATGGAACAAATCGACAAATATTTAGAACACCTTATCCATAGAATCAATTTGCAAAAACCTATCAGTCTGCAGTAGAAAACTTTTGTCGTTGGAATGTGGATCAAAAATCCAAAAAATATATTGTTGATTTGTTGGGAGCTCAAGCAGTACTCAACACCGGTAATTATCTGAAGAGGCCCACGATTATTGGTTGAAGTAAAAAGGCTATGTTCCAATTTATCAAAGATCGAGTGAGGAAGAAAATCAATTCTTATAGTAGCAAATGTATCTCTAAGGTAGGAATAAAAGTGCTTATTAAAGTTGTGCTAAGGATATTCCTTCTTATGTAAGGAGTATCTTCCACATGCCGTCCTCATTGGCTGATCAAATTTAGAAAATGATGATTTGTTTTTAGTTGGGCCATAATAATCATTGGCTTTCTTTGGACAAACACTATATGCACGGGTATGATTGTGGAATGGGATATAGAAATATTAGTTCTTTTATGAATACCCCCAATACTCTTGCCAATAGGCTATTCAAAGCAAGATACTTTGCAAATGGTGATTTCCTAGGACCTCAAGTGTTAGTGCAAAAGTGGTTTTAGCTACAATCCTCTTAATAATGTTTTGATCATAAAAAAACCAATAGGAACAATTATTCCCTAACTATTTGCTACGTGTGTAGATTAAGTTAGAAGATAAAGATTTATATCAATGATTATCTATTTTAAGGTAACATAAATTATGAGTAGGTTAGGGATAATGGTCTAAGTTTTTTTTCTTAACACAGAATATTATTACCTAATAAATAATTAATTATGTTCACTAATAGAGTTAATCAAGATAAAATTTGTAAGAAGCTTTGTAACGAATTTAGTTATTTATAGATTTAGTCAAAGCATTAATGACTAAGGAAATATGAGTCAACCATTAACCATCTGATCACAAAGGTAATGAATGCTACAATGATCGTATGTCCCAGGCTAAAGTTAACTAAGAGTCAAGATCTTCATTGATACTTTGAATCAAACAAAATAAGACAGCTTTGAATGAAGCATCTATTAGGTCATAGCGATGTTGTAGGGTTATAGCGATTTCACATAATGTTTACAGCGCTTTTAGATCGCTTCGCATAAAAGCGCTGTAAAATATAGCCCTATCACATAATGTTTACAGCGCTTTTTAGAGAGCTTTTTATAAAAGCGCTAGAAATTATAGCGGTCCCACACTATATTTACAACACTTTTTAGAGCGCTTTGTATAAAAGCGTTGTAAATGCTGTAAATGTTTTGAAATTTAATTTTTAAAAGCCTTTTACAGCGCTTATGGACAAAAGTGCTGTAAAATTACAAGTTCAGTTAAAGTTATATATACTTAATAAATAAATAAATAAAAACATATTTAATATGTTCTCTTCCTTTGAACCCTATTACGAACCTTCCTCTCCTCCAGTTTGCGCCCATTTCTACTGAGTGATTGTTGTCTTAGGTACTATATTTCTTAATTTGTGGTTGTCTCTAAAACGGATAAATTGTTACCTCATAAATCATATAAAATGTTAGATGATAAATCTGTTCTATTTTGAAATTTGTTCGATGTGTTCTATTTTGAAATCAGCCTTGTATGCATGACCTTGGACCTTGGTTTCCATTTTCCAATATTAGACTATATATACTATAGATTGGTATGATGTTATAGATTGATAAATTTGTGTAACACTGCAGTCATAAATTCTTAGACGATAAATCATATAAAATATGTTCGATCTATTATGTTATGTTTTGAAATTAGACTTGTATGCATATATACTATAGATTAGTATAATGTTAGAGATCGATAAATTTGTGTAACACTCCATTCATATTGGTCATATAAAATGGACCGAAAATGGATGTATGCCAATCCATTGTCAAAAGAGTATGAAAATGGAATGAAGGAGTTAGTTGAATTTGTAGTAAAGAATGCAAAAGACCCAAATCGAATCATTTGTCCTTGTTTAAAATGTTGTTTTGGAAAACGCGTTAGAGAAGATGAATTAGAAGGACATTTATTATGGCATGGAATTGATCAAAGCTATACATGTTGGATAAGACATGGTGAGAAAAAAAAAGGGAACACTTATTTTGAGAATGATGCTACATATGATTCAAATGATTTCGACACAGATACATATGAGCGGGACCGAGTTGAGGAGATTGCAAAAGCAGTTGAAGAATATCTTCGGGATTGTCCTAAAATGTTTGAGAGTTTGTTGAGTGATGCAGAGAAACCATTATATAATGGTTGTACTAAATTCACAAGACTTTCAGCGATATTAAAGTTGTACAACTAAAAAGCGAGTAATGGATGGTTTGTTAAAAGCTTCGCATAATTATTAACACTCCTAAAAGATATGTTTCCAGATGATATTGAACTTCCCAATCGAACCTACGAGGCTAAACGAATTTTGTGCTCTATTGGCATGAGTTACGAAAGGATTCATGCGTGTCCTAACAATTTCATTTTATTTTGAAACGACTATGAATTACTTAAGGCATGTCCGAATGCAATGTCTCTTGATATAAGAAGAAAGAATTTACTCCAGCAAAAGTCGTGTGGTATTTTCCAATAATACCAAGATTTAGGTGAATCTATCGCAGTGAAGAAGATTCAAAACACTTGACATGGCATACATATGAAAGAATTAGAGATGGAAAGTTACGACACCCTGCAGATTCTCCATAATGGGCAAAAATTGATCACGAGTATCCTGATTTTGGCAAAGAGTCAAGAAATCTACAACTTGCACTTTCTACTGATTGAATGAATCCACTTGGTCTTCAAATCATATCACACAACACGTGGCATGTGATTTTGTTGATTTATAACCTACCTCCATGGTTATGTATGAAGCGTAAGTTTATGATGTTTTGTCTGTTAATTTCTGGACCCAAATAACCGGGGAATGATATCGACGTATACTTGACTCCTTTAATTGAAGATTTGAAAAAATATGTGGGAGACAAGTGTGGAAGTTTATGATGGGTATAGGAAAGAATGTTTAAATTATAGGGCTATGTTGTTCGGCACAATTAATGATTTTCCAACATATGGTAATTTATCAGGATATAAATTTAAAGGTCAGTGTGCATTTCCAATATGTGAAGATAGTATAGATTGGATGCAGTTGAAACATTGTAAGACGAACGTCTTTCTTGGACATCGTAGATTTCTACCTTTTAGTCATCATTATCGTGGGTGGATAAATCCATTCAATGGAAAATCAGAGGAAGGTACTGCTCCAAAAGCACCGAATGGATATCAAATATTGGAAAAAGTACAACGTTTGACCAATAAGTTTGGCAAACCATTTGCAGGAGAGCTTGTCAAAGCTGGGTGGAAGAAAAAGTCAATTTTCTTTGAATTGCCATATTGGAAAGTCATTGTATATAAGACATTTTCTCGATGTGATGCATATTGAAAAAAATGTATTTGATAGTGTTATTGGTACGTTACTTAGTGTTCCAAGAAAGTCTAAGGATGGCATCAATGCAATAAGAAATGAATTGGGTCCCGTAAAGAAAGGAAATCGCACATATCTACCTCCAGCCGCTCATACTCTATCTAGAAAGGAAAAAATTGTTTTATGTAGATTTCTACACGAAGTTAAAGTTCCAGAAGGATATAGTTCAAACATTAAAAATTTAGTTTGTATGAAAGACCTCAAGTTAAAAGGTTTGAAGACTCATGATTGTCATGTTCTAATGGAGCATTTGCTACCAATAGGTATACGTTCCATTTTACCTGAAAAAGTTTGACGAGCCATAACTAAATTATGTTTCTTCTTCAGGGAAATTTGTATTAAAGTGATCGATCCTCATAAATTACCGACATTGCAGAGGGAAATTGTTGTTACTTTGTGTGAGCTTGAAATGTATTTCCCACCCTCGTTTTTTGATATAATGGTTCACCTTATTGTTCATCTTGTTAAGGAGACACAACTTTGTGGGTCAGCTTACATGAGATGGATGTATCCGATAGAACGATGTATGAAAATATTAAAAATGTACCTAAAAAATAGAAGTCGGCCATAAGGTTGTATTGCTGAACGGTACATTGTCGAAGAAGCTGCTGAATTTTGTACTAAATTTCTATCCAATGTTGAATCCATAGGACTTCCTATGTCTCATCATTCGGGAAGAATAATAGGAGAAGGGATAATTGGAAATAGAGTAATGACTATATCAAGGACAGAATAGGAGCAGACATAATTGTATGTTCTGCACAATGATGATGAGGTTCAACTGTATGTTACAATACACATGGATCAGTTATCTAGTTTGAACATGAACAGGAATAAAAATTGGATAACGCGAGAGCACAATCTAAGTTTTATCCCTTGGCTAAAAAATCACATTAGCTCAAAGTTTGATATAGACCCCGCTTCAATTTTAGAGAGATTGAGGTGGTTAGCAAATGGTCCGAGTTTACATGTCTTTTCATACACCAATTATGTAATTAACGGCTATACATTTTATACTACAAAACAAGATGATCAAACCACTATGCAAAATAGCAGAGTCACTCTAGTAGCTGAAGCGATGCATATCTCAAGTGCAAAAGACAAAAACCCAATATATGCAAATCTATCATATTTTGGGGTTATCGAGCACATATGTGAGTTGGATTACACAATGTTTCATGTTCCCATCTTTCGTTGCAAGTGGGTCGATAATAATAATAGCGTTCGGATTGATGAGTCAGGGTTCTTGCTTGTCGATTTTAGTAGGGTGGGATTCAAAAATGAGCCTTTTATTTTAGCGTCGCAAGCTCAACAAGTGTTTTATGTCACTGATCCAGCTCATGATAAATGGTATGTTGTTCTATCGACCAATAAAATAAGTGATGATAACAACAACGTTGAAGATGTTGGTAATGATATTTTCTTTGCGACATCACAACCACGTGAAATTCATTCAACTGATGATGATTTATATCTTAAAGATGATCATGATGAGGGAATGTGGATTAATCCATCGTTTCGTATCGTTAAGGGACAAACAAATGTGAATCCCACCAGGGAAAAGAAGAAGGGCATCTTAAGGTGTTTATGTGTTTTATATAAGTCATGTAATGATTTGTACTCATCGTGTAATTTATACTAATTTCATGTAACTTGACATGCCAGAACTGAGTATTTGATTTTATGCTTATACTGATTTTCTACCATAACTTGAAATGATCATGTATTTAAGCATTGATATACTAATTTTCTGCCAGAACTTGAACTCATCATATATTTTTTTTAATTATATTGTTTAATTATTTTAGAAATGACAATTTGATAAAAAAATTTAATTATAATCTGAACTCATCATATAAGTTGATATGAACAATTTGATAAACAAAATTTTAGAGATGACAATTGGTATCCATGAGTATGGATATTATCTCACATTGTAAAATTATATACATATTATTCTAAGGCTTTTAAAAATTCAATTTCAAAACATTTACAGCGCTTTGGTCCATAAGCGTTGTAGAAGGCTTTTAAAAAATAAATTACAAGAGACAAAATATTTACAGTGCTTTTGCCCATCAGTGTTGTAAAAGGCTTTCAAAAAATAAATTACAAGAGACAAAACATTTACAAGGCTTTTGCCCATAAGCGGTGTAAAAGGCTTTTAAAAAATAAATTACAAGAGACAAAACATTTACAACACTTTTTCCCATAAGTGTTGTAAAAGGCTTTTAAAAAATAAATTACAAGTACGAAAAATTTATAGCGCTTATGGGAAAAAGCGCTGTAAAATGCTTTTAAAAATTAATTACAAGTACAAAACATTTACAGCGCTTATGGGAAAAAGTGCTGTAAAATGCTTTTAAAAATTAAATTACAAGTACAAAACATTTACAGGGCTTATGGGAAAAAGACTATTTAAGGCACTTTTTATATAGTCTTTTAAAGCGCTTTTCGAAAGAGCGCTGTAATAGGTTAAGTCTTTTAAAGCGCTCTTTAGAAAAGCGCTGTAAAAGGGTCTTTTAAAATATTATGTAAACTGATAATATAAGAAATCGCCTATTCATTTTCTTCTTCATTATGTATTTTCATCCCTACGAACTTTAAAGTGTGAAACCCTTATTCATTTTGTACTCTCCATCTTCATTATTCTCTATACGAACCCTTCTCCCTAGTGCGAACCCTACTATCCATATTCATTACGTACTATCTGTTTTCATTATTCTTCATTTTCACTACGTACTATCCCTACGAACCATAAAGGTTTTTAAGGCGCTTTTTGTTTAGTTTTTTAAAGCGCTATATGGAACCCTAGTGCTATCTTCTCGCTGCACAAGCAATGTCTACTTGTATTTCTGCGACGTTGTAACCCTAAACTACATGTATTGTTATTAATATCTTATAGTGCATGTTGTATTTATTCAATATGTTGTTCTCACTAAACTGCATGTTGAACTTATAATGTGTGAAATGTGTAGCGTGGGGCAACTATAATGCAACAAGTCATCAAAGCAATAAGTACTGAAATAAAATTTGAGGTATATATACTATACTTTTGTTTAGATATTTTTTTTCTTTTTTGAAAGCAAGCACTTACACTCTATGAGTTTATTAGGTGGGATGGAATGAAAATGGCCAGTCGATTGAGCCCAACAGTTCAATGATGGTAAGCTACATCGGTGCTGTTGTCCGCCAAAATATCCCAATAACAATCGATGACTGGAGAAACAAAGCTTAGAAGGATGCTAAAGACATATTGTGGAGTGATGTACAAGTAATGTGTTTACTCCACTTTTTTGTTACTTATAATTTTTTCCATTGAAATACTTTTATTCAAACTCTTTATTTATTTGGTTTTTAGAGGGCTTTTAACATTGAATATATGCCGAAAAATTACATG
This sequence comes from Cicer cuneatum, assembly GCA_037974295.1. NCBI lineage: Eukaryota > Viridiplantae > Streptophyta > Magnoliopsida > Fabales > Fabaceae > Cicer > Cicer cuneatum. The sequence continues at coordinate 31,898,563 of JBBPBO010001986.1, read as the reverse complement.
CTTAGAGTTGCTGGTAAAATTCATAGAGGATTTAGATCTCATCTCTTGAATTGTTTCTTAAGAGACAAATGTGGAAATGTGAATGTTGAAGCTCCAAACATTTACAAACACTACATATCAATTGAAGAGTGTACCTCTTTTGTAGCTAAACGTTCAGACCCCGCATTTGTGGTAATATTTATTTTATTAGCATGTGTGTTTTATTCATATTCATATCTTATTTTTTTACACAACCGTTGTTTTTTTTATTTATATATAGAATATAAGTATAGCAAATCAGGAGCGAGCAAAGAACCTAATGCATCCATACAAAAGATCGCATATGGGGTATGCGCGTTTAGAGCAAAAAATTGTAAGTAAACATCACTTTTATACATTGTGGTAGATTATAAACTATAGTTTCTAACTAATATTTTGTTAATGTCTTAACGAACATCTGCATGAGACGAAATCCGATCAACCATTGGGTCGTCATATATTGTGGAAGGAGGCTCGCGTTAATAAAGATGGAATAGTGGATAAAAAAAATGTTCAGCAAGTTGTCCAACAATGTGTAAGTATACTATCACTTTAATATTTTTTAATATTGTCTTTTAAAAATTATATTGAACTTATCTTTTTAATACTACATGTATTTTAAGAAAATTTGGAACAATGTCTTGAAAATCAAGATGAAAATAAAGAAGTTAGCTGCAGGGACATTCTCAGAAAGGTATTCAATGTTCCTGAATATTCTTGCCGTGTCAGGGGTAAGGGATTTGGCATTACTCCCAAAAGTTATTGTTAACATGAGAAGCACACAAATCCCTCGAATGATCAAGTATTAGAAGCGCTGAAAACCCTATCGGAGCAAGTTGCATACTTGGTTAAAAAGGATAAGGAAAAGCAACTTCAACATGAAATGCAAATAGAAAGTGAAGATGGAAGTTGCAACATTGATGATAAAAGTCTCCCGAAGGTAATTAATTACTTAACGAAATAAGAAATTCATTCAACCTAATTGTTTCACATACTTATGTATTAACCATTGATTTAATATAGGGTGTTTCACATTGTTGCCTAAACTTGTCTTCCCCTACCCGTCGCATGGTTGGGAAAGGAACATTGTACAATACGTTGGGAGAAGTATTGCACAACAATCACGTCCCTGCCGACCATGTTAAAGTGTCACCTGTGGTAGCTTTAGAACCACCTGCACCGTTGGCTATCCCTGACAACGACGGAGATATGAAATTTTGGGGAGAAGCAATAGGTAGCTATGTGGCATGGCCGAAACATCTTGTTGGCACTGTAGAAGTATGTTTTAATTACTATGTATGTTTAGTTGTATGATTATGATTAATTATGTTTAACTGCTGATTTTTTTGCTATTAATTTCACACTTATTTAGTTTATTGGTAAAAGGAATGATAAGATCCCTCGCAACGAGTCTGTCACTTCACCAGAAAAGGCAGAAAAGGTCTGACATATTCATCAATTCATGTATACGAAATGATTAGTTTACTATAATAACTAACAAACTGATCAACCTCATTTTTTTCAGATTCAACCAAAAAATAAACCTGCTGCAATGCAGGTTCGTGGTAAAAATAAATCTTCCAAAATGCAAAAACTGGATCAAGGAAAATCAGTTGCTGCTCCTAAAATAAGTCAATCAGTTCTCTTCAGACCAGCCACGGTACAGGTCTCAAATGAGGTTGTTCAGCGACACTGAAATGTAATATTAATGATGCTTTTTCATCTCATCTTAATAGGGTAGGAGGAAAGCCTTTGTATTCGTGATGCACATGGGCATTTTGTGCTTGCGAAAACACAATGGTTTTATACTATTTGTACATTTGAAATAGGAGAAGCGGTTTGTCTTTTGACGACTATGCAGTGGGTCCATAAGCTATAACTAGAGAATGTCAATTTTGAGAGGGACTCCAAAGTGGCTGTCAATAAGTTTCATAGTGGCAATTGTGATTGCATAAACCAGCTGATGAGGTAGCTCATGCACTAGCACATATAGTTCCATCTTTAGCTAGTATCCAATATTTTTATTGATACACCAGCATTTAGAAAAACATATGCATTTATGGGTTTCAAATTTATGAGTTTGATGAAACCTTAAAAAATTTATTGATTATAATTTGGGTTTTAATTAAGTATTTTATGGGTTTTCAATTCTATATCAAGGAACATGATGAAGAAGATGAAGAACCTTAACAATTAAACTTTAGAATTTTAAATTTTAATAAAAATTAAATAATATATAATTTGTGGGTTTGCATGTGCCACCACGACAATATGACAAACACTTCACCATCTTAACAGACATGTGTCTTGTTAAAGTTTTTAAATGTAAATTCAAAAAAAAAGATCAAGGATGTACATTTTGATATTTAAAGGGCTAATTTGGGGAAAAACTTACAGTACAATTCATATAAACGATCAAATTTAAAGCACTACAAACGTAATTTTTCTTAAAATATATTATGTCAAATTTTGAATTAACTTTTTCTTTCAAAGTTAAAATGGAAGTCCACATTTGTTATTCCCTTGCTCATAGACCAAATCTTGTGCATAATTTATGCAGACAAAACACATTTACGTTTCAATAGATACAATTAATTTGTGAATCATACTTTTGCTTTTGATTTGTCAACCATACATCATTATAACTTTCATTGTATTATTTCCATTTTAATGAAACTTACATATATATATATATATATATATATATATATTTATTAAAAATAATATTTTCTTCAAACAAGAAGAAAAGCTCTAACTTCTAACTTTATTATCAACTAATTTGGCACAACAACAAGTTAAACCATTATCATCGATAGGAGCGCAATGTCCTTGTAAATAGCCTTTACCGATGCGAAAGGATTTACAATCATGTACTTGATCACATTTGTTAAAACATTTTTGTACCGGAAGTTCAATGGCCATACCTATTGAGAAAAGTAATATTAGTGTAATAATTACTTAAAATATAGGCTTAAATACATGATAGGTCCTTGCAAATATGCATTTTTGTTTTGATTTATTCCATGTATGTTTTTTGTTTGACTTGTGTCCTTGTAAATATTTTTATTTTGTTTTTGGTCATTACTCTTTTGTTGAATTAGAAATAAGCAATTACAGAAGACATTTTCAATAAAATAAAAAACTTATACGGACTAAAACAAAAAAAAACACATAATTTCTGAGCCAATCATTTATTTAAGCCAAATATCTCTATAAGAGAAATAATATGAAATTTGTCTACATACCAGTTGTAAATAGAAGAACCACAACCAAGGTTGTCATAATAAAATTTTGTTTACTAGTCATTGTTTGTATCTTCTTCCTCTTCTTCACTGATCCTCTATAAGTTAATAAGTACAGATTTCATACTAATATATATATATATATATATATATAATAAATCCTAAAAAAGGATAAAGAACAAAATACTAATGGATATTTTCTTTAAGTTAATGACTTACAACATAACTTTAAGTCAATGTCTCTAGTAAAAAAAATACCAACTTTCGTTTTTAAGATTATATTATTTTACTTTATTAATTTAATATTTTATATACTTACATTTATATTATCCTTGCGTTGAATGGCACTATGCTATTTTTCCATTCCTTATAATAATAATAATACTTATAATAATAATAATAATAATAATTATAACAAAAACAATTCGGTAATTCGAATGAGAGGAAAGTTTTCTCCAGTAGGTTTTCATGTCCACAATGGATGATCATGTCATTTGGAAGTGGCCTCGTTTGGGTTCTCCACATCCTGATTTTATCCATCATGTCCATAGTTTTCCTTCTCGCTTTCAAATGCTTTCTTATCAATGTGGGTTTCAAAGACTTTTTGAAGGTGCAAACATGAAATGGGGGTTGAATTGTGTTTGTCTAATTTAGATTCTTTTTCATTATTTGATTAACACCGGTTCGGGTTTGATGCAGAAATAAAGTGAGGAGAGTGACACATGTAATTTATCTTGGTTCACCACTAACATGGCTACATTCAGTCCCTTCACTCACAAGGATTTAATCCACTAGTTCAACAACTTGAATTACAAAGCACCCTACCCTACAAGTTAGTCTTCTGAAAACTTCTTGACATCCCCATATGTTTTTAGGAACATAAACACTTTGACTCTACCAGCCATGTCTTCTCCACACAACTTGACAACCCCAGATCATTGAAGGCACACAACACCTTGAACCTACAACTCATGTCTTCTCGACACAAACTAACAATCCCAGATTGTTGACGGCACACTAACACCACTTGAGATCCACATATTGAAGTTGCAAACACCAGAAGGGGGGTTGAATTGTGTTAGTAATACTTGAATTCTTTTTCTGTTTTTGATGATTATTTAAAATCTGATATATAAGCAAGCAGAATTAGCAGCAGATAAAGTAAAATAATTAACACAAAGATTTATCCTGGTTCACCATTAACTAGGCTACATCCAGTCCCTTCACCTTGAAGGATTTTTCAACTAATTCAAAACCTCTGAATTACAACAGCACTACTGACCCTCCAAGTAAGTGTTCGCAAACAGTCTAACAGTCCTAGACTTTTGAGGAACACAACACCTTGACTTCACAAGTCAAGTCTTCTCCTACACCTTGACAACCCCAGATTATAGAAGGGATTTCAACACCTTGAATCTAATTGCTAAGTCACCTGCTACTTCTTCTGACTCTTTAGATTGTAGACTCTACTTCAACAATATAGATCTGACACAAGGGAACGAAAAACAAGAGTACTTGCTTCTAGAAAGCTGATACTCACAATTAACCTCACTAAAAACTCGAGTGTTTGCCTCTGGAAGTTTATGACTGTTTTACTGATTTTCGATTCCAAGGTCTTTTGCCTTGAGCCTCCTTTTATAGATGAAAATTAAGATTTCTTCCATGATCAAATTCGAGCTGTATCTGTCCAGATTCTCTTGCAAAAATAACTTGGCCAATCCTGTTTCACATAATAAAAATCGTATCTTTTTAGCTTCAGATTGCATTTGAAAATTTTGTTGACCAATCTTGTTTCTTTTAATTTCAAACCATGTCTTTTTAAGCTTCAGATTGCATTCGAATTTCTTCAAGTCTTCAGTAATTTTTGAATCAAATCCCCTTAATACTTTGATCAAATTTCTATCACAATTTAATCAAGTCTGCTTCGAATTTTAATCAAGTCCTCACTAATTTGCATCATGATCAAAATTTTGGATCGTATGATCTTTTGATCTCGACCAACTTTGGACTTATGTAATCTGATATGCCCCAATTATGTGATCCTCTGATCTCGGCCAACACTTGACCATATGATCTGATCTTCTGATCTCGGCCAACACTGGGCCATATGATCTGATCTTCTGATGTCGACCAACACTGGGCCATATGATCTGATCTTTTGATCTCGGCTAACACTGGACCATGATACTTAAATCTGGACCATTGATCTGAACATTTTCCCTCTGATTTGAACCAAGTTTGGACTGAGTCTGGATTGAATTTGAATTAAATATGGACTTATGTTTTGGACTATCCTATCTTCTGGTCTGGACCAAGTCATTTGTTCTGGACCAGTTATCTTCTGCTCTGGACCAAGTCTGGATTAAGTCTGGACTGATTCTTATATTCACGACCAAGCTATCTTTTGGTCAGGATTGAGTCTGGACCAAGTCTGACTTATGTTTCCTTCTGGTCTGGAACAAGTCTCGCTCTGACAGGCTTCCTTCTGGTCTAGACCAAGTATTTTTCTGGACTCTGCTTCCTTCTGATCTGGGCCAAGAAAGATATCCTCTAATGATGTTATTTGTCCTTTGATATTTTGCCTTTGATGACATCCTCTGGAGGTGTATCCTCTAGTGGTGCACAGCTTCTTATTTGCTCTTCTAAGTCAAAATACTATTTACATAAAATACTTTTGTTAACATCAAAACTTTGATTGATCGAACCAACTTGGTTCCAACACAGATTGCTTAAGGCACACTAAAGCCACTATTGGGCTGGATTTCAATGAGTTTGGAACTTGATTGTTTTGCTTCTCACAAGCAGATTTGATACATTGATTTTTCCATACTACATCACGTAGAATATTTTTCTTTGAATGCGTTCTTTGTTAGAACCTAAAACCATCAAATCTAAATACTTATAAAATTCGACTCTTCAGGTTTTCTAAACAACTTTAATTTTTAGGATTTCTAAGTTTTTGTATTTGTGTTGTTCTTATATTTCTTATTCAGCCTTGATCCACTATTTATAGTTGAAATTAGGGCTTCAGTTTAGTCCTTTGAGAATTTTGAATCGTCTCTTCGTTCTAGCTTGGCCAACTATTGCACAAATTTCAACAAATTTCTTATCGTTACTAAGTGTTTTTCAAACAGCTTCAACGGTGTTGTTTGACGTTGTATTGATATGGCGAGTTATGATGATTCAAATGATTTTTTAACATGCCTTTTATAAATAATTAGGTCTTGTATTTTTCCTTAATTTCTTCAAGAGGAAACACATTAGCAGAGGCTACGTTATACCAAATGAAATACTCCATTAGTCAACTATACGCTCACCTTATGATTAGACAATGAAAATCTGTGGACCATGAACTATTTACCATAAGCACTTACACAACCTTTGTGTTTTGTTGTTAAAGAATTTAGTTGTCAATTTCGGTTTAACAAACATAACCATAAGAGGTTATCACTAGAGGATCTGCACACTTATAATAAACATCATAAAATAATTTATTCTCTTATATATATATATATATATTTTGTTATCGTTAAAACATAATTCAGATTCATTGTTCTTTAAACCAACATGATTCTAATAACTTTCCCCATATTGATTATGACAACCCAATATATTTTTGAACAATTTGTCACAAAATATATCAAAAATTTGAAAGGCCTCCTCTAAACTTATGCAAAAATATTTTTAACTGAAATGACATGCGTATGAATCTATATGTTATGCATTAACATTCTGCTATGATTATCCTTATTTGTTTACCTGAATATTTTTTCAACCTCTTTACATAAAAAAATTGGTGTAAACAAAACATATCATTGTCAAATTAAAAAACAATAAAAAACGCAAAAATATAAAGCACAAGTTCAGGACGAAGGTTTTGAGATTCCATTGAGATCTTAAGAAGACATAGAACCAAATATACTTTTGATCTAAACAGTTGAATGATTTAAGAACCATTCAACCCGTTTTTAAATATTGCTTAGATTCTTGGTAATTATGTTTTCTTTGAGAAACAAATGTTTTGAAAACCTACAGTGATAAAAACAAAACCACATATATAAAATTACCATGGTTTATAGAAACAAAATTTACCAAACTAAATATTAAAAAAATAACAAATACAAAAAATTACAGCAAATCATCTACAGTGTATTGGGTTTCCGCTAGTGATCTCTGAATTTCAGGTTGTGTAGCCACCAAATTTTCATAAATTTCATTTGATGTTTTAATGAATGTACGAGTCTCCTTAGCTACCTTGTCTATCTCTTCCTTGCATGTACAAATTACTCTTATTGACATGGCTTCCTAGGAGAAGACAACGCTTCACCAGTTGAAGTCTCAAATGAGGAATGACTAAAGGCAATTGTATCGAAGGAAAATACTCAGATAGTGAAACCAGTCTAAAATCCAAAGTAGAAGCAGCACATTGACAATGCCTTAGAGGATCAAAAGAGACAACGGGAGGTAGAGAAAACACAACAGGTATTAGAACAATGTTGGTTTTCTTCTTGCGATGTTGGTGTTAACAAAGGTATTTTATGAGAACAAATTGTTTCGACTAATGACTTCATTAAGTGTGCAGCAATTGAACAACAAAAACAAAGTAAGGTACCACAGGTAGCGACTATAGGAAGTCACCAGACGAAGTGACAAGAGGACCAGAAAAGCATACACATCTGCCTCTAAACATATGCCTTTGATAGCAACATGCCTTTGAAGGTTACGAAGACTACCTCTCATGTTTGGCTATGAAGTTTAGGTCTGAAGACTGGGTCTGACTTTTATTATCCAAGAAATACAATATCTTAGTCCAACAAGAAAGTCGATGGCTTTGATGGAAAGTCAATAGCTCTGATTGAAAGAATTCATTATGAATAAAAGATTTAGTCGAATCAATATTTCTAAATATTGAAGAAAAATTTGGGGTTGTCAGATTGTTTGGAGAAGGCTAGACTTGTAGGGTCAAGGACTTGTGTGCCTTCACCAATCTGGGGTTTTCATATTGTTTGGAGAAGACTTGACTTGTAGGGTCAAGGTGTTGTGCGCCTATAACAATCAGGAATTGTCATATTGCATGGAGAAGACTTGGCTGGTAGAGTGAAGGTGTCTGTGTTCCTCAAAAGACTAGGGTTGTCAGGCTGTTTGGAAGCCTGGCTTGGTGGGTCAGGTGTTTGTAATTCAAGTTGTTGAATTAGTGTATTAAATCCACCTAAGTGAAGGGACTGGATGTAGCCAAGTTAGTGGTAAACCAAGATAAATTACTTGTTTTATTTTAGTCCTGCACGCCTTAGTTTTGTTATTGCTTCTACTCCAAATAAATCATCAACTTTGAACCACTTTAATCAAATTATGAAAAAGTTATGAACGTAGTCAAACACAATTCAACCCCCCATCTCGTGTTTGCACCTTCAAAATTTTCTAAGGGTTTTCTAGTGTGAGAGTCAACGTTTCAATTAGGTTGTTAGAAGCAAACAAATTTGTTGCAAACTCTTGTAACCTAGCCGAAATGTGGATGTCGTGTTCCTCAAGCAAACTATAGGTTCCCTGGTTGTGTTAAAAGACATGGCTTTTAGAGTTAAGGTTTTCATGTTCCTCAAAAAGTATATTGGTGTCCGGTTGTTTTGCGAAGATTGGCTTGTAGGGTCAGGTGTTGTGTAATTCAAGCTTTGAATTATTGTATTAAATCCTTCAGAGTGAGAGAACTGGACGTAGCTTCCAAGTTGGTGGTGAACCAGGATAATTCTTGTGTCACTTTAATTCTGCAATTCTTGTTTTACTTCGGCCTTTGATCACTTAATCCGATTGTTCGACTTTTATTCTATGTAAGTCACCAAACGCAAACCAGTCTTAGTTAAATTAGCAAAAAGAATCCAACTTAGTCAAGCATAATTCAACCGCTTTCTTTTTTTTTTCACCATCAATTGGAATCAAGATCCCAATTTCCAAAATTAGCGAAAATAATTCAACTTAGTCTAACACAATTAAACTCCACTTCTCGTGTTTCCACCTTCAGCCTAGTGGTGATTGGAACACAGACATTTTAAGTATGAGAAGCTGAGTGTGTTTTGATTCTAGTGTGGAATTATGGGCCACACAGAACATACTTGTGAGAAACTATTAAACATCGAAAGATATGACAGTTCAGTTAGGGAAATTTTCTTAAGGAAGATTTGTGTCAACCTGATGATTATGGCATGGATCAGTAGCTACAGGAAGGATGATCGAGTAACGTAGGTAGATCTCTGACAATAATTAATGCGTGGAGCTACAATCATGGGATTGGCATTATTGTTAACATTACTGAATCTTGGTACAATTTATTTCCACGTGATAAATTGGAAAAGATCATTACCATATTATTTCGATACAAGATCTTATTTCTTAACATAGAAGATCCGAAAGGAGGTTAATGTTTCTAAATGCAGGCTTGGTGGAACATGCATTTGATAGGTTTTTCTGTAATAAGTGGATAATTGATGATTGGATGGGGATCCTTCCTAGTCTTGAGAGATGCACTGAAGATTGACTCATTGGAGTATGCATTATTTTCACCAAATACAAAAAGAAATTGCAAAGTTCCGGGAAGACCTTGAACGTGCCTGTCTTCGAGGTGATTCATTAGATTTCGGTTATTTTGATATTTTGAAGTAGAAAATGGCTACATTATTGGTTAAAGATGATGCTTTTAGGATCTAACATGCTAAAAATTATAGTTTACAGGATAGAGATTTAAATATTCCTCTTCTTTATGTCTCTAGACTTGCGTGATGATAAGTTAATCGCATTACCTTTATAGCAGACCAAAATGGGAGAAAGAGTCACAAAGGATGTTGACTTGTGTACTTTGGCTATAAATGATTTTGATAAACTCTTTTAGAAGGAAAATAGTGTACAAAACCTAGTACTGGTTTCTCTTGATTTGGAATAGATTATTTTCCCTCAGCACTTAATTCTACTAACATAGCTTTACTTCTGAAAGGTATCAGACAAAAACTATGAAAAATTGGAGGTCGATCCCATTATGCAATGTGATTTATAAAGTGATAGCAATAGTTCTTTAAAACAAACAAAATATTGTTGTTAGCAAATGTATCCCAAATATTCAGTCGACTATTGTTCTTGGTAAATCTATAATTGATAATTTTATGGAAGCTTTTGGGTTAGTCCATTACATGAATTCGAAGACTCGAGGTATGGTAGGTGATGTTGTACTATAACTTGATATTAGTAAGGCTTATGATGAAACGGACTGAGATAACCTTGGATAGGTCATGCTAGCCATTGGTTTTCATGAAATTGGATGAGATGGATTATGTTGTGTGTCGAAACTGTGAACTATTCTATGATTGTAAATGATGATGTAGTTTTTCCTATAATACCTTCGATGAGACTTCACCAAAGTGACTCTTTCTCACCCTATCTTTTATCATTTGCAATGAAGGGCTATCGTCGTTGACTTGGCAAGCTAAAACTAGAGGCGACATACATGGCACCAAAATTGGAACACATGCACCGATCATTTTCCATCTCATTTTTGCAAATGATTGCTTCTTATTTTTTAGGGTCATATGGAACAAATCAACAAATATTTAGAACACCTTATCCATAGAATCAATTTGCAAAAACCTATCAGTCTGCATCAGAAAATTTTTGTCGTTGGAATGTGGATCGAAAATCCAAAAAATATATTGCTGATTTGTTGGGAGCTCAAGCAGTACTCAACACCGGTAATTATCTGAAGAGGCCCATGATTATTGGTTGAAGTAAAAAGGCTACGTTCCAATTTATCAAAGATCGAGTGAGGAAGAAAATCAATTCTTATAGTAGCAAATGTATGTCTAAGGCAGGAAAAAAGTGCTTATTAAAGTTGTGCTCAGGGCATTCCTTCTTATATAAGGAGTATCTTCCACATGCCGTCCTCATTGGCTGATCAAATTTAGAAAATGATGATTTGTTTTTGGTTGGGCCATAATAATCATTGGCTTTCTTTGGATGAGTATGATTGTGGAATGGGATTTAGAAATATTAGTTCTTTTATGAATACCCCTAATACTCTTGCCAATAGGCTATTCAAAGCAAGATACTTTGCAAATGGTGATTTCCTCGGACCTCAAGTGTTAGTGCAAAAGTGGTTTTAGCTACAATCCTCTTAATAATGTTTTGATCATAAAAAAACCAATAAGAACAATTATTCCCTAACTATTTTCTACGTGTGTAGATTAAGTTAGAAGATAAAGATTTATATCAATGATTATCTATTTTAAGGTAACATAAATTATGAGTAGGTTAGGGATAATGGTCTAAGTTTTTTTTCTTAACACAGAATATTATTACCTAATAAATAATTAATTATGTTCACTAATTAGAGTTAATCAAGATAAAATTTGTAAGAAGCTTTGTAACGAATTTAGTTATTTATAGATTTAGTCAATGCATTAAAGACTAAGGAAATATGAGTCAACCATTAACCATCTAATCACAGACGTAATGAATGCTACAATGATCATATGTCCCAGGCTAAAGTTAACTAAGAGTCAAGACCTTCATTGATACTTTGAATCAAACAAAATAATATAGCTTTGAATGAAGCATCTATTAGAGTCAATGCTCTGAAAGTCAAATCCTCTGATAAACAAAGAAAGTTAATTAATTACTCAAGGCAAATGCACTGAAGCTCTGAAGAATCTATTAAAGTAGTGTATGACTCTGATCAATGCACTCTTAGCATGCCTTTGACAATCTGATTATACAAGTTCACTTTGATGATTCTACATTTGATAATTTTGCAAACCAGTTGATCGTCTGATCAATGAATCAAGTCAACACTCTAATAAAAAGATAACTTTCCAAAGTCAAACATCTCAGCCAAGAACTCTGAAGTTGTCAACATCTCAACACCCTCTGCTTATCAATGTTGGACTTATACTCTGGTTAAAGAAGTACAATGACATCCTATGAAAGTATCATCCATTGATATTTGCCTTCTTAAATCATGTCCTCGATTGTACTGAGACAAAATCTCTCTGTTACGGGAGGATTAGATGTAACAACAGTTTCTTATGAACTAGTATAAAAATACATGTAACCCTTCTCTATCTCCACTATGTTATTTTATCTATATTTTTTATGATTAAACTTTATTGGACTTAAATTATTTTATAATCCTAAGTTGAATGAGCAACTCAAATGAGTTTCAGAAATAGAAAATACAATTTAAACCCCTTTTTCTTGTGTTTTCCAGCAACTTCATCAGGTTGGTCATAACCCAAGCTATGTTCGAAGAAGTATACACACTACTAAATTTTTGTTAAAAGAAGGAAATAGGTGGAGTAGTGGATCATGTCCTACAATTTTGGTTGGGGAGGAAAATTGACAAAGTGACTTGTCTTTTTATTAAAGCCACACCATGCTCTAAACCATATAGCCTATTTGCGGATATTTGAATTAATTCTAACAAATTTGAAGAAATGAGATCATCATGTTGTGCGTTCCTTGTTTGATGATGCCATAGCTAACATCAATACTAATACTCCTTCGTTCGCTTATGTGAAAGAAGGTAGGAAGGTTTGGAAACCATAGAAAAATGGTTTGAATTCGGTGTAAAGCGCCTACCTTTTATGTGTAAATGAGGTGATGGATATTTCTCACTTAAGGGTCAATTGCCGATGGGATTTAATATTGAAAATAAGAACTCCTTCGAAAATAAAAATCTGGTGTGGTGGTTATGTCGCAACTAATTGCCCACATGAGTCTGGTTGAATAAGTGTGGTGTTGGTTGTGCATCCAACTACAACTTTAGTGACAATGCTATGGAGGACTGTTATCACTTATTTTTTCAGTGTCCTAATAGCATTTGATTTTGACAAAAAATCGGGTGGTGTATTATGACCAATTTTTCTGCATCTCGCACAAACAACACTAATGTTGTAATTTCACAGTGTTGCAACAACTGAATACAAATGTTGTTGCCATCTTTGATATCATGGTCTGGTGTGAATGGAAGCAACGCAATAATAGAGTTTGGAACCAACAGATGGAAGACTTGCATATGGTATGCTCACACTATGCTAAAAATTACCTTTTAAAGCACGCATTTTAAAGCGCTTCAAAACTAAAAGCGCTGTTGTATAATATTTTAAAATTAACAGAGGATTCAACAGCGCTTTAGAAAAAGCGCTGTTGTAGGGTCATGAAGGGTTTAGGATTTACAGAAAAACGATGTTGTAGGGTCATAGCGATTTCACATAATGTTTACAACGCTTTTAGATCGCTTCGCATAAAAGCGTCGTAAAATATAGCGCTTTAATACAATGTTTACAGCGCTTTTTAGAGAGCTTTTTATAAAAGCTCTATAAATTATAGTGCTCCCACACTATATTTACAACGCTTTTTAGAGCGCTTTGTATAAAAGTGTTGTAAACCCTGTAAATGTTTTGAAATTTAATTTTTAAAAGCCTTTTACAGCGCTTATGGACAAAAGCGTTGTAAAATTACAAATTCAGTTCAAGTTATATATACTTGATAAATAAATAAATAAAAACATATTTAATACGTTCTCTTCCTTTCAAGTCTATTACGAACCTTCCTCTCCTCCAGTTTGCGCCCATTTCTACTGAGTGATTGTTGTCTTAGGTACTATATTTATTACTTTTTTGTTGTCTCTAAAACGGATAAATAATTACCTCATAAATCATATAAAATGTTAGATGATAAATCTGTTATGTTTTGAAATTTGTTCGATTAGTTCTGTTTTGAAATCAGACTTGTATTCATGACCTTGGACCTTGGTTTCCATTTTCCAATATTAGACTATATATACTATAGATTGGTATGATTTATAGATTGATAAATTTGTATAACACTGCATTCATATATACTGCATTCATAAATTGTTGCATGATATAGATTGATAAATTTGTGTAACACTGCATTCATAAATTCTTACATGATAAATCATATAAAATATGTTCGATCTGTTCTGTTATGTTTTGAAATTAGACTTGTACGCATATATACTATAGATTAGTATAACGTTATATATTGATAAATTTGTGTAACACTATTCATATTGGTCATATAAAATGGACCGGAAATGGATGTCTACCAATCGATTTTCAAAAGAGTATGAAAATGGAGTGGAGGATTTTGTTGAATTTGTTGTGAAGAATGCAAAAGACCCAAATCGAATCATTTGTCCTTGTTTAAAATGTTGTTTTGGAAAACGCGTTAGAGCAGAAGAATTAGAAGGACATTTAGTATGGCATAGAATTGATCAAAGCTATAAATGTTGGATAAGACATGGTGAGAAAAAAAAAAGGAACACTTATTTTGAGAATGATGCCACATATGATTTAAATGATTTCGACACAGATACATATGAGTGGGACTGTAACACCCCGAGTTTAAAACACAGCGCGGGTGTATTTTTTTTTTTTTAATAAATAATTAAAATGAGTTTTCCAAAATTAATTCGAAAGGAATTAAAATAATTACTTAATTCTGGAAATTTAATGATAAATAATAAAACATCTTTGGAAGATAATAATGTCATAACATTCCCAAAAGTCAATATCAGAGTGCGAGATAAGTAGTACAACGATTGTTTTTCAAAATAAAAACAAAATACATTTCCAGCTCAAATCCTAATACATCAAGTCTAGTCTGATCATGCACTAAGCTAAAGTAGCACGGTCTCCACCATATCCTCTATAAGTCTCGTCTCCAGCCAATCGTCCGTCCTTCTGCGTTGTCCACGGATACTCCGTACGTAAAGATCAAGGGAAACTAACGACGTTTTCGTCGTTAGTGTATCCGTCGATAGGACGGGTTCGGGTAACATCTGAGGGCATAGCCCAAAGTCCACAATATAATAGCAAGGCTCACCGACCGAAATTAACAAATAATCACATAGCATATAATTCATAGCAACAATTATGTCCATGGTATAACATATGATGATGAGGAAAATAATCATGCTCATTTGAATTTTAATGACATATATGCCTTTTCAAAAACAGCAACCAATTATTATGCAATATGTGGTAAGTACAAACAATACCTCAGCAAATCACAATCATTAATTCAGAAATTCAGATTCTGGAACAGTACTCACACACATTCAATTTCCACTCATTCATCATATAATGAACCGTGACCCACTGGTCAATCCCTCAATGCAATATGTATATGCTCATGTATACAATTTTCTTGGAATCACCAAGGTGCAGTCGCTCAACAGACCAGCACATTATGTTTGACATTAACGGGCCTCAAGACTAGGGTGCAATCGCTCAATAGATCAGCACCAGTGCAGACGCTCAACAGTCTAGCACGTTTGACATATACCAAGGTACAATCGCTCAGTAGATCAGTACCTAGTGCGGTCGCTCAACAGACTAGCACTCGTGCAATCACTCAACAGATCAGAACGTGGCAGCGCATTTCAGGGTACAGACGCTCAACAGTCCAGTACCAGTGCAGTCGCTCAACAGACCAGCACCTATATACCAAAGTACAATCGCTCAACAGATAAGTACTTAGTGCAGACGCTCAACAGTCCAGCACTCGTGCAATCGCTCAACAGACCATCACTCGTGCAATCGCTCAACAGATCAGCACGTGGCTGCGCATTTCAGGGTACAGACGCTCAACTGTCCAGTACCAGTGCAGTCGCTCAACAGACCAGCACCTATATACCAAGGTACAATCGCTCTACAGATCAGTACCTAGTGCAGACGCTCAACAGTCCAGCACTCGTGCAATCGCTCAACAGATCAACACGTGGTTGTGCATTACTCTGTGGCCCATCGCGGGTACCACTTGACTATGCAATGCATGAATATGCAGTGTTTCACTTCTCTAGAAACAGAATGCAAAATCAGAAAATTCATGCTTTTTATCATATTTTGAATATCTCAACACAGTCAGAATTAACATCATCACAATCATGATTAAACAGTCAATTAATCATTAATACTTTGAAATGTTTTCCCAAACTCTTAAAATTCAATTACAATGTTCAAAACAGGGATTTTCTGGAATTTTACGAATCTGTATTCGAATACAGCTTCTCTGTATTCGAATACAAAAGCCAAAAATAGTGTAGAATCACACTCTGTATTCGAATACAGCCCTCTGGTATTCGAATACAGAGGCAGTCTCAGTGCACAGAACAACATCTTTCATTACATCTGTAAAGTTTCAAAGAACTTCATCACCATAACTTCAAAATATCACCAAAAGTTCCATTTGAATTCCCCACAACAATCCCAACATTCCTTAATTAATGGTCCGATTAATTTAGTTACTCGAAATTAAATTAATTTAATCTTCATCCAATAATTTTAATTCATCTTCCAAAATAAATATTTATATATATATATTTACTCAAAACATACATATATTAAATATTTTACAAAAATTCCCAAAATACCCTTGACATTAATTCCATAAATTAATTCTTAATTTTAAGGGTCTTACAGGGACTGAGTTGAGGAGATTGCAAAAGTAGTTGAAGAAGATCTTCGGGATTGTCCTAAAATGTTTAAGAGTTTGTTAAGTGATGCAGAGAAACCATTATATAATGGTTGTACTAAATTCACAAGACTTTCAGCGATATTAAAGTTGTACAACTTAAAAGCGAGTGATGGGTTTAATAAAAGCTTCATAGAATTATTAACACTCCTAAGAGAAATGTTGCCAGATGATAATGAACTTCCTAGTCAAACCTACGAGGCTAAACGAATTTTGTGCTCTATTGGCATGAGTTACGAAAGGATTCATGCGTGTCCTAACAATTGCATTTTATTTCGAAACGAATATGAATTACTAAAGGCATGTCCGAAATGCAATGTCTCTCGATATAACAAGAAAGAATCTACTCCAGCAAAAGTCGTGTGGTATTTTCCTATAATACCAAGATTTAAGTGAATCTATCGCAGTGAAGAAGATTCAAAACACATGACATGGCATACAGATGAAAGAATTAGAGATGGAAAGTTACGACACCCTGCAGGTTCTCCATAATGGGCAAAAATTGATCACGAGTATCCTGATTTCAGCAGAGAGTCAAGAAATCTACAACTTGCTCTTTCTACTGATTGAATGAATCGACATGGTCTTCAAAGCATATCACACAGCATGTGGCATGTGATTTTGTTGATTTATAACCTACCTCCATGGTTATGTATCAAGTGTAAGTTTATGATGTTGTGTCTGTTAATTTATGGACCCAAACAATCGGGGAATGATATCGACATATACTTGGCTCCTTTAATTGAAAATTTAAAAAATATGTGGGAGACAAGTGTGGAAGTTTATGATGGGTATAAGAAAGAATGTTTCAATTTGAGGGCTATGTTGTTCGGCACAATTAATGATTTTCCAACATATGGTAATTTATCAGGATATAACATTAAAGGTCAGTGTGAATGTCCAATATGTGAAGAGAGTACAGACTGGATGCAGTTGAAACATTGTAAGATGGACGTCTTTCTTGGACATCGTAGATTTCTACCTTTTAGTAATCATTATCGTGGGTGGATAAATGCATTCAATGGAAAATCAGAGGAAGGTACTGCTCCAAAAGCACCGAATGGATATCAAATATTGGAAAAAGTACCAGGTTTGACCAATAAATTTGGCAAACCAATTGCAAGAGAGCTTGTCAAAACTGGGTGGAAGAAAAAGTCAATTTTCTTTGAATTTCCATATTGGAAGTCATTGTATAGTGTTATTGGTACGTAACTCAGTGTTCCAAGAAAGTCTAAGGATGGCATCAATGCAATAAGAAATGAATTGGGTCCCGTAAAGAAAGGAAGTTGCACATATCTACCTCCAGCCACTCATACTCTATCTAGAAAGGAAAAAATTGTTTTATATAGATTTCTACACGAAGTTAAAGTTCCAGAAGGATACAGTTCAAACATTAAAAGTTTAGTTTGTATGAAAGACCTCAAGTTAAAAGGTTTGAAGACTCATGATTATCATGTTCTAATGGAGCAGTTGCTACCAATAGGTATACGTTCCATTTTACCTGAAAAAGTTCGACGAGCCATAACTAAATAATGTTTCTTCTTCAGGGAAATTTGTATTAAAGTGATTGATCCTCAGAAATTACCGACATCGCAGAGGGAAATTTTTGTTACTTTGTGTGAGCTTGAAATGTATTTCCCACCCTCGTTTTTTGATATAATGGTTCACCTTACTGTTCATCTTGTTAAGGAGACACAACTTTGTGGGCCAGCTTACATGAGATCGATGTATCCGATAGAACGATGTATGAAAATATTAAAAAGGTACGTAAAAAGTAGAAAGTCGGCCATAAGGTTGTATTGCTGAATGATACATTGAAACTGCTGAATTTTATACTAAATATCTATCCAATGTTGAATCCATAGGACTTCTTATGTCTCATCATTCGGGAAAAATAATAGGAGAAGGGATAATTGGAAAGAGGGTAATGACTATATCAAGGACAGAATAGATGCAGGCACAATTGTATGTTCTGCACAATGATGATGAGGTTCAACCGTATGTTACAATACACATGGATCAGTTATCTAGTTTGAACATGAACAGGAATAAAAATTGGATAACACGAGAGCACAATCAAAGTTTTATCCCTTGGCTAAAAAATCACATTAGCTCAAAGTTTGATATAGACCCTGCTTCAATTTTAGAGAGATTGAGGTGGCTAGCAAATGACCCGAGTTTACATGTCTTTTCATACACTGATTATGTAATTAACGGCTTTACATTTTATACCACAAAACAAGATGATCAAACCACTATGAAAAATGGCGGAGTCACTCTAGTAGCTGAAGCGATGCATATCTCAAGTGCAAAAGACAAAAACCAAATATATGCAAATCTATCATATTTTGGGGTTATCGAGCACATATGGGAGTTGGATTACACAATGTTTCGTGTTCCCATCTTTGGTTGTAAGTGGGTCGATAATAATAATAGCATTCGGATTAATGAGTCAGGGTTCTTGCATGTCGATTTTAGTAGCGTCGCAAGCTCAACAAGTGTTTTATGTCACTGATCCTGCTGATCATAAATGGTATGTTGTCCTATCGACCAATAAAATAAGTGATGATAACAACAACGTTGAAGATGTTGGTAATGATATTTCTTTGCGACATCACAACCAAGTGAAATTGATTCAACTAATGATGATTTAAATCTTAGAGATGATCATGATGAGGGAATTTGGATTAATCCATCGTTTCGTATCGTTAAGGGACAAACAAATGTGAATCCCACCAGGAAAATAAGAAGGGCATCTTAAGGTGTTTATGTGTTTTATATAAGTCATGTAATGATATGTTCTCATCGTGTAATTTATACTAATTTCATGTAACTTGACATGCCAGAACTGAGTATTTGATTTTATGCTTATACTGATTTTCTGCAGAACTTGAAATGATCATGTAATTTAGCATTGATATACTGATTTTCTGCCAGAACTTCAACTCATCATATAATTTTTTTAATTATATTGTTTAATTATTTTAGAGATGACAATTTGATAAACAAAATTTTAGAGATGACAATTGGTATCCATGAGTATGGATATTATCTCACATTATAAAATTATATACATATTATTCTAAGTCTTTTAAAAATTCAATTTCAAAACATTTACAGCGCTTTGGTCCATAAGCGTTGTAGAAGACTTTTAAAAAATAAATTACAAAAGACAAAACATTTACAGCGCTTTTGCCCATAAGTGCTGTAAAAGGCTTTTAAAAAATAAATTACAAGAGACAAAACATTTACAGCGCTTTTTCCCATAAATTACAAGCGACAAAAAATTTACAGTGCTTATGGGAAAAAGCGCTGTAAAATGCTTTTAAAAAATAAATTACAAGTACAAAACATTTACAGCGCTTATGGGAAAACGCGATGTAAAATGCTCATATAGCGCCTTTTATATAATGTGTCTATAAGCACTATAAAAGACTATTTTAGGTGCTTTTTATATAGTCTTTTAAAGGGCTTTTTGAAAGAGCGCTGTAATAGGTTAAGTCTTTTAAAGCGCTATTTGGAAAAGCGCTGTAAAAGGGTCTTTTTAAATATTATGTAAACTGATAATATAAGAAATCGCCTCTTCATTTTCTTCTTCATTACGTATTTTCATCCCTACGAACTTGGCAGTGCGAAACCCTTATTCATTACGTACTCTCCATCTTCATTACTCTCTATATGAACCCTTCTCCCTAGTGCGAACCCTACTGTCCATATTCATTACGTACTCTCTGTTTCATTATTCTCCATTTTCACTACGTACTATCCCTACGATCCATAAAGGTTTTTAAGGTGCTTTTTGTTCAGTTTTTTAAAGCGCTATATGGAACCCTAGTGCTATCTTCTCGCTGCACAAGACATCTCTACTTGTATTTCTGCGACGTTGTAAACCTAAACTACAGGTATTGTTATTAATATCTTGTTGTCACTAAACTTATAGTGCATGTTGTATTTATTCAATATGTTGTTGTCACTAAACTGCATGTTGAACTTATACTGTGTGAAATGTGCAGATAAATGGATTCCAACAATGATTTAGGTCGTCAAAATGATGAAGTTGTAAATACTGAAGTTGTCAACGCTAAAGGCTATGAAAACAAAGTGAAGCGTGTGGCAACTATAATGCAAAAAGTCATCAAAGCAAGAAGTACTGGAATAAAATTTGAGGTATATATACTATACTTTTGTTTAGATTTTGTTTTTCTTTTTTGAAAGCAAGCACTTACACTCTATGAGTTTATTAGGTGGGACGGAATGAAATTGTCCAGCCGATTGAGCCCAACAGTTCAATGATGGTAAGCTACATCGGTGCTGTTGTCCGCCAAAATATCCCAATAACAATCGATGTCTGGAGAGACATAGCTTTGAAGGATGATAAAGACATATCGTGGAGTGATGTACAAGTAACGTTTTTACTCCACTTTTTTGTTACTTATAATTTTTTCTATTGAAATACTTTTATT
This sequence comes from Cicer cuneatum, assembly GCA_037974295.1. Classification (NCBI taxonomy): domain Eukaryota; kingdom Viridiplantae; phylum Streptophyta; class Magnoliopsida; order Fabales; family Fabaceae; genus Cicer; species Cicer cuneatum. Next base: position 31,877,307 of record JBBPBO010001986.1, on the reverse strand, counting down.
CAAACTCTTTATTTATTTGGTTTTCAGAGCGCTTTTATCATTGAAGATATGCCGAAAAATTACATGCTTAGAGTTGCTTGAAATTCATAGAGGATTTAGATCTCATCTATCGAATTGTTACTTAAGAGACAAATGTGGAAATGTGAATATTGAAGCTCCAAACATTTACAAACACTACATATCAATTGAAGAGTGGACCTTTTTTGTAGCTAAATGTTCAGACCCCGCATGTGTGGTAATGTTTATTTTATTAGCATGTGTGTTTTATTCATATTCATATTTTATTTTTTTACACAATCGTTGTTTTTTTAATTTATATATAGAATATAAGTACAACAAATCGGGAGCGAGAAAAGAACCCAATGCATCCATACAAAAGATCGCGTATGGGTTATGCACGTTTAGAGCAAAAAATTGTAAGTAAACATCACTTTTATACATTGTGGTAGATTATAAACTATAGTTTCTAACTAATATTTTGTTTATGTCTTTACGAACAGCTGCAAGAGACGAAATTCGATCAACCATTGGGTCATCATATCTTGTGGAAGGAGGCTTGTGTTAATAAAGATGGAATAGTGGATAACAAAAATGTTCAGCAAGTTGTCCAACAATGTGTATGTATACTATCACTTTGATATTTTTAATATTGTCTTTTAAATGATATTGAACTTATCTTTTTAATACTACATGTATTTTAGGAAAATTTGGAACAATGTCTTGAAAATCAAGATGAAAATAAAGAACTTAGCTGCAGGGACATTCTCGGAAAGGTATTCAATGTTCCTGAATATTCTGGCCGTGTCAGGGGTAAGGGATTTGGCATGACTCCCAAAAGTTATTGTTCACATGAGAAGCGCACAAATCCCTCGAATGATCAAGTATTAGAAGCGCTGAAAACCCTATCGGAGCAAGTTACATACTTGGTTAAGAAGGATAAGGAAAAGCAACTTCAACATGAAATGCAAATAGAAATTGAAGATGGAAGTTGCAACATTGGTCATAAAAGTCTCTTGAAGGTAATTAATTACTTAACGAAATAAGAAATTCATTCAACCTAATTGTTTCACATACTTATGTATTAACAATTGATTTAATATAGGGTGTTTAACATTGTTGCTATACTTGTCTTCCCTTACCCGTCGCATGGTTGGGAAAGGAACGTTGTACAATATGTTGGGAGAAGTATTGCACAATAATCACATCCCTGTCGGCCATGTTAAAGTGTCACTTGTTGTAGCTTTAGAACCACTTGCACCGTTGCCTATCCCCGACAACGACGGAGATATGAAATTTTTGGGAGAAGCAATAGGTAGCTATGTGGCATGGCCGAAACATGTTGTTGGCACTAAAGAGATATGTTTTAATTGCTATGTATGTTTAGTTGTATGATTATGAACGATTATGTTTAATTGCTGATTTTTCCGCTTTTAATTTCACATTTATTTATATTATTGGTAAAGGGAATGATAAGATCGCTCGCAACGAGTCTGTCACTTCACCAGAAAAGGAAGAAAAGGTCTGACATATACATCAATTCATGTATACAAAATGATTAGCTTACTATAATAACTAACAAGCTGATCAACCTCATTTTTTTCAAATTCAACCAAAAAATAAACCTGCTGCAATGCAGGTTCGTGGTAAAAATAAATCTTCCAAAATGCAAAAATTGGATCAAGGAAAATCAGTTGCTGCTTCTAAAATAAGTCAACCATGCTTTGCTCGATTTGGGTCATGTCTTGACATAACAACAAAGATGAATATGGAGAGCAACAATGATACACGTATAATAAACATGGAAAAAGGTATATTCAAAGAAGAGTATTTAGAAATACTTGGCAAAGAACAAATATATGAACTTCTCGATCATAAAGAATTGAGTGCTACTGTCATCAGCTTATACATCAGGTAAGATAAATACTTTATTTAAGATAAAAATTACCATTTAATTGCATCACTGCCACATTAATTTATTGATAATTAATCTAATTTTTTATTTTCATTGAAGGTTTTTGTATGAGAAGTTGGTGTGCACGCGGAAATTGTCAAGTAGATTTTCATTCTTTTCTCCGCATAAACTAACCATGTTTAAACTCGATCAAGCTAATTATGGCCCCATACAATTCAGGGTATGTAATTAGCTACTTTATCTATATCTTTTTTAATTTATGCTATTATGAGTTGTATAAACAAATTTGCCAACCAAATTTGTGATGTTGTAGGCAACATTGGGTGTTGTTTGCCATAAATGCGACTTCTGAAATTGTATATTATTTAGACCTATTGCACGGTTATTTCAACAATCACCCTGATATAAAGAACATCTTCGACATGTAAGTAATATTCATTTATTTCTTTCATATATAAATAATGTGTTTGGTCATTGAATAATAATCACATTTATTTGATAGCGCTCTGCATGTTTTCCGCGCTCAAAGGGGTGCTTTAGTGTCAAAGAATAAGTCAAACAACATCACATGGCTTCCATTAAAGGTTTGAAATTTTTGTTATAGAACTTAATTATATGCCTTTAAATTTTCATTTAAAATCAATGCATAAATATTTATTGGCGTACATGTTTTATTTTATAGTGTTCGCCTCAAACTAACAACATAGAATGCGGATACTATATAATGAGGTTCATGAAGGAGATTGTTGATTTGAATCAACATATAATTCCAGAAACGGTACATTATTTTCATTATATTTTGATTTTCATATATAAACTATATATATATATATATTTGATTCTAACATATTTTGTTTCAGTATTTTGACAACTTATACCCAACATACTCTGAAAGTGATCTCAAAGAAATAAAAGAAGAATGGTGTCAGTTTGTCCTCGAACTGAAAGTTATATAATTAGTAATTAATTTGTTCCTACTGTCATGATGTAATTTGTTATGTGAATATGTAATTCATACTGTGAATATGTTGCTACTATCATGATGTAATTTGTTCTGTGAATATGTAATTCATATTATGAATCTGTTGCTACTGTCAATATGTAATTTGTTGCTACTGTCATGATGTAATTTGTTGCAGTGAATATGTTGCTGCGAAACACTTGTAATTGATATTATTGAATATGAATATGAATATGAAATTGTAATTTATTGTAATTTGTTGCTGTGAAACACTTGTAATTGATATTGTTGAATGTGAATATCAAATTGATATTGTGAAGAATAAGAATTTTGATATTTGTGAATATGAATTTTGATACTGTGAATGTGAATTTTAATGTTGAAAGGAAGAATCTAAATGTGATATTTGATGTATATAATAATGCCATAAAAAAGACAACACTTTTTTAAAAAATGCCATAAAAAATCCTTTTACAGAGCTTTTTTAAACGTTTTACAACGCTTTTCTAAGCCTTTTACAGCGTTTTTTTGAAAAAGCGCTGTAAACAGTCTAAGAAGTGCTTTATATATGGACCTATTACAGCGCTTTTCTGAAAAAGCATTGCAAACATAGTATAAGAAGCGCGCTTTATATATGGACCTATTACAGCGCTTTTTTGAAAAAGCGCTGTAAACATAGTATAAGAACCACGCTTTATATATGAACCTATTACAGCGCTTTTTTCGAAAAGCGTTGTAAACATAGTATAAGAAGCGCGCTTTATATATGGACCTATTACAACATTTGTTTTATTTTCAATAGTGTTGTTGTATCCTTTTACAACACTAGATACTAGAGCACTTAAAAGCACTATAAAGGGCTTATAAAAATAGCTTTAAAATGATCTTTTTGGCGTAGTGTCATGCAATAACAACTTGTTGTCTGAATGGCAACAAGTACAAAAAATCTGCACCAGACTAGCCACGGTACAGGTCTCTAACGAGGTTGTTCAGCAGCACTGAGATGTAATATTAATGATGCATTTTCATCTCATCTTAATAGGGTAGGAGTGAGCCTTTGTATTCGTGATGCAGATGGGCATTTTGTGTTTGCAAAAACACAACGGTTTTATACTATTTGTACTATTGAAATAAGAGAAGCGGTTGATCTTTTGACGACAATGCAGTGGGTCCATAAGCTATAACTAGATAATGTCAATTTGGAGAGGGACTCCAAAGTGGCTATCAATAAGTTTCACAGTGGCAATTGTGATGTTTCAGAGCTTCGCACAGACCAGCTGATGAGGTAGCTCATGCACTAGCACGTATAGTTCCATCTTTAGCTAGTATCCAATATTTTTATTGATACACCAACATTTATTAAACAATTTATTATTTATAAAATGATATGAGCTTACCTTTGTCAGAAAAACATATGCATTTATGGGTTTCAAATTTATGAGTTTGATGAAACCTTAAAAACTTTTTGGATTATTATTTCGGTTTTAATTAAGTATTTTATGGGTTTTCAATTCTATATCAAGGAACATGATGAAGAAGATGAAGAAACTTAACAATTAAAATTTAGAATTTTAAATTTTAATAAAAATTAATTAAATAATATATAATTTGTGGGTTTGCATGTGCCACCACGACAATATGACAAACACTTCACCATCTTAACAGACATGTGTCTTTTTAATGTTTTTAAATGTAAATTCAAAAAAAAAAGATCAAGACATGTACATTTTGATATTTAAAGGGCTAATTTGGGGAAAAACTTACAGTACAATTCATATAAACTTACAGTATGATTTGAAACGTAAATGTGTTTTGTATGATATTGACCAAATCTTGTGCGTAATTTATGCAGACAAAACACATTTACGTTTCAATAGATACCCTTTAATTTGTCAATCATACTTTTGCTTTTGATTTGTCAACCATACATCATGATAACATTCATTGTTTTATTTCCATTTTAATGAAATTTACATATATATATATATACTTATTAAGAATAATATTTTCTTCAAACAAAAAGAAAAGCTCTAACTTCTAACATTATTATCAACCAATTTGGCACAACAAGAAGTTAAACCATTATCATCGATAGGAGCGCAATGTCCTTGTAAATAGCCTTTACTTATGCAAAAGGATTTACAATCATGTACTTGATCACATTTGGAAAAACATTTTTGTATCGGAAGTTCAATGGCCATACCTATTGAGAAAAGTAATATTAGTGTAATAATTAGTTAACATATAGGCTTAAATACATGATAGGTCTTTGCAAATATGCATTTTTGTTTTGTTTTATTCCATGTATGTTTTTTGTTTGATTTGTGTCCTTGTAAATATTTTTATTTTGTTTTTGGTCATTGCTCTTTTGTTGAATTAGAAATAAGCAATTACAGAGGACATTTTCAATAAAACAAAAAACTTATAAGAACTAAAAAAAAAAAAAACTCATAATTTCTGAGCCAATCATTTATTTAAGCCAAATATCTCTATAAGAGAAATAATATGTATAAAATTCAAACTTTGTTAAGAAATTTGTCTACATACCAGTTGAAAATAGAAGAACCACAACCAAGGTTGTCATAATAAAATTTTGTTTACTAATCATTGTTTGTATCTTCTTCCTCTTCTTCACTGATCCTCTATAAGTTAATAAGTACAGATTTCATACTAATATATATATATATATATAATAAATCCTAAAAAAGGATAAATAACAAAATACTTATGGATATTTACTTTAAGTTAATGACTTACAACATAACTTTTTGATTATTTGAATGAAATTATATTATTTATTTTTAAGTCAAAGTCTCTAGTAAAAAAATTCCAACTTTCCTTTTTAAGATTATATTATTTTACTTTACTAATTTAATATTTTATATACTTACATTTATATTATCCTTTGTGTTGAATGGCACTATGCTATTTTCCCATTCCTTATAATAATAATAATAATACTAATAATATTAATAATAATTATTATTGTTATTATAACAACAACAAAAAAAACAATTGGGTAATTCGAATCAGAGGAAAATTTTCTCCAGTAGGGTTTCATGTCCACAATGGATGAACATGTCATTCGGAAGTGGCCTCGTTTGGGTTCTCCACATCCTGATATTATCCATCATGTCCACACTTTTCCTTCTCGCTTTCAAATGCTTTCCCAACAATGTGGGTTTCAAAGACTTTTTGAAGGTGCAAACATGAAAAGGGGTTGAATTGTGTTTGTCTAAGTTGGATTCTTTTTCATTATTTGATTAACACCAGCTCGGGTTTGATGCAGGAGTAAAGTGAGGAAAGTGACACATGTAATTTATTCTGGTTCACCACTAACATGGCTGCATTCAGTCCCTTCAGTTAGAAGGATTTAATCTACTAATTCAACAACTTGAATTACAAAGCACCTTATCCTACAAGTCAGTCTTCTCAAAACTGCTTGACATCCCCATATTTTTTTACGAACATAAACACTTTGACTCTACCAGCCAAGTCATCTCCACACAACCTAACAACCCTAGATCGTTGAAGGCACACAACACCTTGACCCTACAAGTCATGTCTTCTCGACACAATCTGAAAACCCCAGATTGATGAAGGCACATTGACACCTTGAACCTACAATACAAGTCTTCTTAACACCACTTGAGATCCACAAATTGCATAAGGCATACTAAAGCCACTATTGGGCTGGGTTTCAATGAGTTTGGAACTTGATTGTTTTGCTTCTAACAAACAAATTTGATACAATGATTTTTCCACACTACATCACAAAGAATATTTTTCTTTGAATGAATTCATTGTTAGAACCTAAAACCATAAAATCTAAATACTTATAAAATTGAGCTCTTGAGGTTTTCTAAAAAACTTTGATTTTTAGGATTTCTAAGTTTGTGTATTTGTTTTTTTCTTATATTTCTTCTTCAGCCTTGATCCACTATTTATAGTTGAAATTAGGGCTTCAATTTAGTCCTTTGAGAATTTTGAATCGTCTCTTCGTTTCATGCTTAAATACTGTTCACCAAAGGCATAACATGTAGAAGTAATGTTCATTAAAGCATACAGATGTATTGTTCAATTGAGGTAGTATTCCAAATCAGTTTCGAAGCCATTATTTAGAGGCATTCTTCATATCTAGTTATGAAACCCAGTCTTCATACCCAAACATCATATCCAAACTTCAAACTCAGACTTCAGACCCAGACATCAAACTCAAATACAGAGTCAATCTTCATAACTTTCAGAGGCACATTACTATCAGATGCATATGTTCAGAGGCAGGTGCATATAATATGTGTCCTCTGATCTCATTCTCTGGTCACTTCTTGTGGTTACTTCGTCTGGTTACTTCCTCTTGTGACTTGTCTTTGGTCGCTTCCTCTAGTGACTTTCCTTTGGTCGTTTCCTCTAATTGTTTCCTCAGGTACTTTCCTCTAATTTTCTTCTTTGCATAGTTAGTGAAGCCAAATTTATTATTCACATAAAATACTTTTGTTAACGTCAAAACTCTAAATATAAAAAAACCAACTTGGTTCTAACACTTTTGTCCTAGCTATGTCAAATTCGTATGGTATCTCAATAAATCAATTTCCTAAACCTTTATCAACCTTTTGAGGAGACAACCAATATTGGGCTAGTTACAAGACAAAATATAAGTTTTTATGGAATTACAATAATATAACTCATTTCAAAGAGGAAAAAGACTTTTAGTGCATAATACAAGTAAATGGACCTTCAAAAGAAAAAAATTGAACAAATGTTCACTTTAGTTTTAAGAAAGATAGATGTAAAGGATTCTTGGTGTGCTCATTCATTTCATTGCAATATTCCATCCTTTCTGCAATGTGGAAGTGTACTATTTATATTATCTCTATAATAAAACTATTGCACAAATTTCTTTACGTTACTAAGTGTTTTTCAAACAGCTTCAACAATCTTGTTTGACTTTGTATTGATATGGAGAGTTATGATGATTCAAATTATTTTTGAACATGCCTTTTATAAATAATTAGGTCTTGTGTTTTTCCTTAATTTCTTCAAGAGGAAACATATTAGCACAGACTACGTTTTACCAAATGAAATACTCCATTAGACAACTATACGCTCACCTGATGATTAGACAATGAAAATCTGTGGACCCTAAACTGTTTACCATAGGCACTTACAAAACTTTTGTGTTTTGTTGTTAAAGAATTTAGTTGTCAATTTAGTTCTAACAGACATAATTATCAAAGGTTACCACTAGAGGATCTGCACACTTATAATAAACGTCATAAAATAATTTATTCTTTTATATATATTTTGTTATCATTAAAACATAATTAGGATTCATTTTTTTTTAAACAAACATGATTCCAATAATTTTCCCCATATTGATTAGGACAACCAAATATATTTTTGAACAATTTGTCACAAAAGATATTAAAATTTTCGAAGGCCTTCTCTAAACTTTTGCAAAAATATTTTTAACTAAAATGACATGAGTATGAATCTGTTTTCTTTTCCTTACCATTCTGCATTACCATTCTGCTACGATTATCCTCATTTCTTTTCCTTAATATTTTTTCACCCTTTTTACATAAAAAAATTGGTGTAAATAAAACAAATCATTGTCAAAACAAAAAACAATAAAAGAGGCAAAAATATAAACCATAAGTTGAGGAAGAAGGTTTTGAGAATCCATTGAGATCTTAAGAAGACATAGAACCAAATATATTTTTTATCTAAACAGTTGAATGATTTAAGAACCATTCAACCCGTTTTTAAATATCACTTAGATTCTTGGTAATTATGTTTTCTTCGAAAAACAAATGTCTTGAAAACCAACAACGATAAAAACAAAACCACATACATAAAATTACCATGGTTTTTAGAAACAATATTTACCAAACTAAATATTAAAAAAACAACAAATAAAAAAATTACAGCAAATCATCTAGAGTGTTTTGGGTTTCGGCTAGTGATCTTTGAATATTTGTTGTGTAGCCACCAAATTTTCATAAATTTCATTTGATGTTTTAATGAATGTACGAGTCTCCTTAGCCAACTTGTCTATCTCTTCCTTGCTTGTACAAATTACTCTTATTCACATGGTTTCCTAGGAGAAGACAACGCTTCACAAGTTGAAGTCTCAAATGAGGAATGACTAGACGCAATTGTATCGAAGGAAAATACACATATAGTGAAACAAGTCAAAAATCCAAAGTAGAAGCAGCACATAATGTTCTTTTGAGGAAAGTCTGCAACCTTGATAATGCCTTAGAGGATCAAAAGAGACAGCATGAGGTAGAGCAAACACTACAGGTGTTGGAACCAAGTTGGTTTTCTTCTTGTGATTTTGGTGTTAACAAAGGTATTTTATGAGAACAATTTGTTTCGACTAATGGCTTCATTAAGTGTGCAACAATTGAACAACAAAATCAAAGGAAGGTACCAAAGGTAGCGACTAGAGGAAGTCACCAGATGAAGTGACCAGAGGAACAGAAAAGCATACGCATCTACCTCTGAACATATGCCTCTAAAACCAAAATGCCTTTGAAGGTTACGAAGACTACCTCTCATGTTTGGCTCTGAAGTTTAGGTATGAAGATTGGCTCTGACTTTTATTATCCATGAAATACAACATCTTACTCCAACAAGAAAGTCGATGGTTTGATGGAAAGTCAACAACTCTGATTGAAAGAATTCATTATGAAGAAAAGATTTAGTCGAATCAAAATTTCTAAATATTTAAGAAAAATTTGGGGTTGTCAGATTGTTTGGAGAAGGCTTGACTTTAGGATCAATGAGTTGTGTGCCTTTAACAATCTGGGGTTTTCATATTGTTTGGAGAAGACTTGACTTGTAGGGTCAAGGTGTTGTGCGCCTATAACAATTTGGGATTGTCATATTGCATGAAGAAGATTTGGCTGGTAGAGTGAAGGTGTCTGTGTTCCTCAAAAGACTAGGGTTGTCAGGCTGTTTGGGAAGACTGGCTTGGTGGGTCAGGTGTTTGTAATTCAAGTTGTTGAATTAGTGTGTTAAATCCTTCTAAGTGAAGGGACTGGATGTAGCCAAGTTAGGGGTAAACCAGGATAAATTACTTGTGTCATTTTAGTCCTGCACTCCTTAGTTTTGTTATTGCTTCTACTCCAAATAAATCATCATGGTTGAAGCACTTTAATCAAATTATCAAAAAGTAATGAACATAGTCAAACACAATTCAACACCCCGTCTTGTGTTTGCACCTTCAAAATTTTCTAAGGGTTTTCTAGTGTGAAAGTTAACGTTACAATCAGGTTATTAGAAGCAAACTAATTTGTTCCAAACTCCTGTAACCTAGCCCAATAATGGGAGAAATTATTGTTAACATTAACAAAATGGGAGAAAATAATGAGATTTCGTATGTTATGGTTTCTACCATCACTAGAGTGGCTGGTCATAATGAGAATGGTCGTCTAGCAATGAGTCTTACTGCACATGTGAGTATAGTTCTCCAGCTCACTCACAAACCTACTTCTCCATCAAACCAAAATTAGTTCTCCAGCGAATTTATTACATCTTAAGGTGTCTTGTTGCTGATTGGTTCAAATGAAGGACAAGAAGTTGGGATTGACAAAAATACAAGTAGGATGGCCTGACAACATTACTAGTGGTTGGTCACGAAAAGGTATATTTCTTGTGCAAGACAATATGGTTGGGAGATGTAATATGGACATTGATAGTGTTGAGGTACTTGTTGAAGTCAACATTTGGTAGGGATCCTAACAAGAAGACTAGCCCTTTATTTAGGGGCATTTTTTATTCCAGGTCTTGGACACCAGGCCTTCCATGAGAAATGGGCATTGTGGTTGGAACAATCGAGGCTTCGTTAATCTTCGAGCAAGTTTGAATGATCTTTTTGTTGGAAACTTTTGTTCATGCTAATAAAGTTGAAGAATTGCATTATGTTTTGGGTATTGTTTTTTATTTTTCTTTTGATAAGGAAGGTAGAGGGGGAGGTATAGCTCTTTTTTGGAGAAACTCTATAAATCACACAATTACAAATTCTTCACTTAATCATATCAATGTGGATGTTGAGGACAGAAGTTAAAGGAATTGGAGACTTACGGGGTTCTATGGGTATCCAAAAAGCAATAAGAGAATAGACTTTTGGATCTTCTTGAGGAGTCTTGCTCACATGTCTACACTGTCACGGTGTATAATTGGTGATTTTAATTATATTTTTTCCCTGGACGAGGAAAAAATGAGAGTGGAAAGAGTGGGTTGGTTGATAAATGGTTGTGGTGAGGTTGTTGCAGATGCGTGCCTTGTTGACATTCATATGAAAGGCTAACCACTGACCTGGTTTAAGAGCTTAAGATAAAATAAAGCGGTGGATGAGAAACTTGATCATGCCATGCTACCGAATCTTGGTAAAATTTATTTCCACGTGATAAATTGGAAAAGATCATTATATTATTTCGATATAGGATCCTATATCTTAACATAGAAGATCCCAAAGGAGGTTAATGTTTCTGAATGCATGCTTGGTGGAACATGCACTCGATCAGTTTTTCTGTAATAAATGGATAATTGATGATTGGATGGGGATCATTCCTAGTCTTGAGAGATGCACTGAAGATATGACTCATTGGAGTATGCATTATTGTCACCAAATACAAAAAAGAAATTGCAAAGTTCTGAGAAGACCTTGAACATGCCCGTCTTCGAGGTGATTCATTAGATTTATGTTATTTTGACATTTTGAAGTAGAAAATAGCTACTTTATAGGTTAAAGATGATGCTTTTAGGATCTAACATGATAAAAACTATAGTTTGCATGTTAGAGATTTAAATATTCCTTTTCTTCGTGTCTCTAGATTTGCGTGATGGCAAGTTAATCGCATTACCTTTATGGAAGACCAAAATGGGAGAAAGAGTCACAAAGGATGTTGAGTTGTGTACTTTGGCTATAAATGATTTTGATAAACTCTTTTAGAAGGAAAATAGTGTACAAAACCCAGTGTTGGTTGCTCTTGATTTCGAATAGATTATTTTCCCTGAGCTCTTAATTCTACTAACATAGCTTTACTTCTGAAAGGCATCATACAAAAACTATGAAAAATTGGAGATCGATTCCATTATGCAATGTGATTTATAAAGTGATAGCCATATTTCTTTAAAACAAACAAAATATTTTTGTTAGCAAATGTATCCCAAATAATCAGTCAACTATTGTTCTTGGTAAATCTATAATTGATAATTTTATGGAAGCTTTTGATATTAGTAAGGCTTATGATGAGATGGGCTGAGATAAACTTGGTGAAGGTGCAAACACGAGAAAATGGGTTAAATTGTGTTTGCCAAAGTTGAAAACTTTTTGCAGATTTGACGAAGGCTGGTTGGTTTTTATGAATTACTTGGATAAGAAGTAATCGGATTCAAAGGCAACAAATCTTCTTCAAATCATACTTAAATCTTCTTTAAATCTTGATCTAATCTTCTTCAAATCTTAATTAAATCTTCTTCAAATCTTGACCAAATCTTCTTCAAATCTTGATCAAATCTTCTTCAATTCTTAATTAAATCTTCTTCAAATATTCACCATATTTTGTTTTCAACTTGGTTAAAGATTTTCTTCAATTATAAATTTGAATCAAATCTTATTTTAGATTTTTATCAATTATAATTTTGCATGAAATCTTATTTTAGATTTTCTTCAATTACAAATCTGAATCAAATCTTATTTTAGATTTTCTTCAGAAACATGAATCTTCTTTCATACCATTTGAAGTCAAATATATTGTTCTCAAAAAATATTTTTGTTAACATCAAAACTCTAAATGTAAAACGAACATGGTTCCAACAAACTTCCCTTTTTTGATGATGACAAAACTTGTATTTTTTATCACAAGTTTTCTTTGTATTTCTTTGACTCCCCCTAACATAAGGCTCCCCCTAAGTCTAAGTACCATTTTCTCCCTAGTTTATCAAATATATTTCTCCCCCTTTTGGCATCATACAAAAAGACATAAAAGAAATATTTTTTTTTGTTTTTTATTTGTTGCTTTTTTTGTTTGTTTTTTATTTTGAATAACATGAATATAACATATAACAAGAAAATATAAAAACTAATTTAAATCTAAACTACTTTGAAGTGATCACAATATCTGTCAGATATGAGGGTAAGGTTTAGATTTTTCTTGATGAAGTCAAACCTATCTTCAGGTAGTGGTTTGGTGAATATGTTAGCCCATTGGTGTTCAGTGTCTATAGACTGAATGTTTAGTACCCATTTTTGAACAAAGTCCCTAATGAAGTGGTGTTTGATCTCTATGTGTTTATCTCTAGAATGTATGATAGGGTTTTTGGTTAGATAAATGGTAGAAGTGTTATCGCAATAGATAAGAATGTTGGTTTCTAGGATTTTGTAGTCTTCTAGTTGATGTTTCATCCAAAGTTGTTGACAACTGCAGTTGCCACTAGTTTTCTTTCTCTCAAGTTTGTACTTAAGAGATTTCTTGTAGAAAAAGGTAAGGTTGATAATGCCTTTTAGGTATCAAAGGATTCTCTTAATATTAGTTAAATTTGATTCCATAGGGCCAACTTGAAATCTTGCACATACAATAACCATGTTGGCCTGAATCATCTTTTTCTAGTGAACAAGTAGGGCACATTTGTGTAGCCATAGGTTTGCAATCACTTGTCTTAAACTTCCTGAGAAGCTTTTTTTTGTTGCTATATTTAGTTTGATTAATGTATATACCTTTTTGACTTTGCTGAATTTGTATCCCTAAGAAGAACTTAAGTTCTCCCTTCTTAGTCATTTAAAATTCAAGCTGCATCAATAAAGAAAATTCTTGGCAAAGAGTGCCTTTAGTAGCTCCAAAAATAATGTGATCAACATAAATTTGAACAATAAGAATGTCATCTCCTATTGATTTTCTAAAAAAATATTATCTACTTGTCCTCTTTCAAAGTTATTTTTTCGCAAGAAGTTACTAAGTCCATCCTATCATGCCATAGGTGCTTGTTTTAGGCCATATAGAGATTTCCTAAGTTAAAAAACATGATTTGGAAATTTAGAAATTTCAAAACTTGGGGGTTGTTTAACATATACTTCTTCACTTATATAAACATTTAGAAAAGCACTTTTAACATCCATTTGAAATAATGTAATGTTATTATTTGTAGCAAAAGAAAGTAGAATACGAATAGCTTCTAACCTGGGCATTAGAGAAAATGTCTCAGTGTAATCAATGTCCTCTTGCTGATTGTAGCCTTGTGCGGCAAGTCTTCTCTTGTTTGTGACCACTTCACCTTTTGCAGTTAGCTTGTTTTCGAGTCCCTTCATTCTGAAGGCTTTAATCCACTAATTCAAAACACTTTGAATTACAACACCTGACCCTCCAAGCCAGTCTTCCCAAACAAGCTGACAACCCCAGATTTTTTAGGAACAACCACACCTTGACCCTACAAGTCAAGTCTTCCCAAATAGTCTGACAACCCCAGAGTTTTGAGGAACAATAACAGCTTCTTGACCCTACAAGTCAAGTCTTCTCTTACCAATCTGACAACCCAAGATTGAAGAAGGAATCTACACCACTATCGGGTTTGATTACAAGGCTTTGGAACTTTGCAATGTTGCTTCTGAAAAGCTGATTGTTGCACTGTTTCTCACTCTCGAAAAATCACTTAGAGAATATTTCTTTTGCCCTCAAGTGTTTCTCTCTTTTGAACTCTTGGATGACTTTGTATTTGAAGCTTGAGTGCTGTGTTTTTCGATCGATTTGAACTCTAAGATGTATCTAGATTTTATGCTTGAGTTCTTCTACTTTTCGATGCTTTCTACTACGTCCTGAAGCCTGCTTTTATAGCTGAAACATGGGCTTTGTCCAAGCTTACTTTCGAGTTGTATCTTGCTCAGATTTCATTTGAAAATACTTTTGACCAATTCTGTCTCTTTTTAATTTCAAACTGAATCTTCTTTGCTCAGATCTCCTCCGAATTTCCATCAAGTCTTCTTTTTAAATCAAATCTTCTTAAAAATTTGATCAGATTTCTTTCAAAATTCAATCAATTCTTCTTCGAATTTTAATCAAGTCTTCTCTGAATCATGTTTTAAATCATGACCATGTGATCTTCGGATCTAAACTTAGTTTGGACTATGTCTTCTGATCTGGATCATGCTATCTTCTGATATGGACCATGTCTCCTTCTAGACCATGTTTGCTTCTGATCTGACCAAGTCTAGACCATGTCTTCTAATCTAGACCAAGTTATCTTCCTATCTGGACCATGTTTGCTTCTGATCTGGACCAAGTCTAGACCATGTCTTTTGATATGGACCATGTTATCTTCTAGACCATGTTTCCTTCTGATCTGGACCATGTCTCCTTCTGGACCAAGTATTCTTCTGATCCGAACCATGAATGATATCCTTTGATGATGTCATTGATTCATGCCTCTGATGATATCCTCTATTTTTACCTTTGATGATATCCTCCGATTTTTGCCTTTGATGATATCCTCTAATTTTCGCCTTTGATGATATCCTCTGATTTTTGCCTTTTATGACATCCTCTGGTTTTTACCTTTAATGATATCCTTTGATTTTTTCCTTTGATGATATCTTCTGGTATCCTCTGGTGACATTTTCTGGCTTTATCTTCTGGAGGTATCCTCTGGTGACTTTATCTTATGGTGACGTCATCCTCTAATGGTATCCTCTGGTGACGTCATCTTCTAGTTTCTGCTTCTGGTGACATCATCTTTTGTTTCTGCTTCTGCTGACGTCATCTTCTGGATTTTGCATTCTTCTTCGAAGACAAAAATATTATTTTCATAAAACACTTTTGTTAACATCAAAACTTTAATTGGAAGAACCAACTTGGTTCCAACACATAAATCATAGATGCATACTTGCTTCTTTCCATATCGTTAACAAGAAAATCTTGGAATACTTCTTCACGCTTATCAGAGTTACAAATTGATGTTGAACTATAATTACTTTTCAGAGTTAGATTTTCACCCTTAAGTTTGGCAATATCAGTTTTCAAATTTGCATTCTCTGTTTTAAGTTTTGTAATATCAGTTTTCAGAGTTGCATTATCTGTCTTAAGTTAAGTAATATCAGTTTTCAAATTTGCATTCTCCGTTATAAGTTCAGTAATATCAATTTTCGGAGTTGCATTATCTATCTTAAGTTCAGTAATATCAATTTTCAAAGTTGCATTTTCTATTTTAAATTCAGCAGTTTGATTCTTTAAAACATTAACTTTTTTCGTTAGATTTGTATTTTCTTTCCTAAGTGTTTTCAGTTTTAAAGACAATTTGTGATTAATATTTAAAAAATCATTTATAGCAGTAATTAAAACAGTTCGAGTAAATTCAGAAAATACCTCAATATCTTCATATGCTGATTCACTGAATCTAGATATGTTGAACCCTTGGATCTTTTAACAAACAGTGTAATGTGCTCAGCCTTGAGAACGAGCTCTGATGCCAATTGAAGGTGCAAACACGAGAAGGGGGGTTGAATTATGTTTGCCAAATTTGAAAACTTTTTGATAATTTATAAATAAATTAAAAACAAGTTTGGTTTTTATGAATTACTTGGATAAGAAGCAATCGGATTCAGAGCCAGCAAACAATGAAAGCATAAATAATTGGACACATATAATACCTTGAATTACAAATCACCTGACACTCCAAGCCAGTCTTCCTAAACAGCCTTTCAATTTTAAGGAACAACACCACTTTGACCATACAAGCCAAGCCTTCTCCTAACAACCTGACAACCTCAGATTGAAGAAGGAACTGAACCACTATTGAGTTGGATACAAAAGATTGGAACTTGAGTAGTTGCTTCTAACAAAGATGATAATAATAATAACTCTCACACTCTAAGAAAAGAACACAGAAAATAGTTCTCCTTCGAACAAGTGTTTCTCTCTTTGAACTCTACGATGAATTTGGAATTTGAGCTTGAGTTTTTCTACTCCTTTCTGATTTTCGATGCTTCTCTACTTCAGCCCTGAGTATCTATTGATAGTTAAAATTTGGGATTCAATTTAGTCCTTGTTTAATTCTTAGTTGTATCTTCTTTAGATTGACTTTGTAAATTCTTCATATTGATTCTGTTTGTATTTTGTTCAGATTGAATTTGTAAATTCTTTAGATTGATTCTGTTCATATTTTGTTTTAGATAAATCTTGACCAAATCTTCAACAAATCTTCCTCAAATCTTTTTCAAATTTTGATCAAATCTAAATCAAATCTTCTTCAAATCTTAATTAAATCTTCAAATATTGATCAAATCTTCAAATTTGGATCAAATCTAAATCAAATCTTGATCAAATCTTCTTCAAATCTTAATTAAATCTTCTTCAAATCTTGATCAAATCCTCTTCAAATCATAATTAAATCTTCTTCAAATCATAATTAAATCTTGATCAAATCTTCTACAATTCTTAATTAAATATTCTTCAAATATTTACCATATTTTGTTTTCAACTTGGTCAAATATTTTCTTCAATTATAAATTTCAATCAAATCATATTTTAGATTTTTCACCAATTATAATTCTGAATCAAATGTTATTTTAGATTTTCTTCATTTATAAATTTGAATCAAATCTTATTTTAGATTTTCTTCAAAAACATGAATCTTCTTTCATACTCTTTGAAGTCAAATATATTGTTCTCATAAAATACTTTTGTTAACATCAAAACTCTAAATATAAAACGAACTTGGTTCCAACAATCTCCCCCTTTGTGATGATGACAAAACATGTATTTTTTATAACAACATTTCTTTGTATTTCTTTGACTCCCCCTAACATAAGGCTCCCCCTAAGTCTAAGTATCATTTTCTCCCCAGTTTATCAAATATATTTCTACCCTTTTGTCATCAGACAAAAACACGTAGAACATGAATAACATGAATATAACCTATAAGAAGAAAATATAAAAAATAATTTAAAACTAAACTACTTTGAAGTGATCACAATATCATTCAGATTTGAGGGTAAGGTTTAGGTTTTTCTTGATGAAGTCAAACATATCTTCAGGTAGTGGTTTGGTGAATATGTTGGGCCATTGGTGTTCAGTGTCTACAAACTGAATGTTTAGTACCCCTTTTTGAACAAAGTCCCCAATGAAGTGATGTTTGATCTCTATGTGTTTAGCTCTAGAATGTATGATAGGGTTTTTGGTTAGATAAATGGTAGAAGTGTTATCACAATCAATAAGAATGTTGGTTTCTTTGATTTTGTAGTCTTCTACTTGATGTTTCATCCAGACTTATTAAGAATTGCAGTTGCCACTAGTGTTATTTCCTTCAAATTTGTACTTTTGAGATTTCGTGTAGAAGAAGGTAAGGTTCATAATGCCTTTTAGCTATTTGAGGATTCTCTTAACATTAGTTAAATTTGATTCCATAGGGTCAGCTTTTAGGATCTAACATGCTAAAAATTATAGTTTGCAGAATAGAGATTTAAATATTCCTTTTCTTCACGTCTCTAGATTTTCTTGATGACAAGTCAATCGCATTACCTTTTTGGAAGACCAAAATGGGAGAAAAAGTCACAAAGGATGTTGAGTTGTGTACTTTGGCTATAAATTATTTTGATGAACTCTTTTAGATGAAAAATAGTGTACAAAACCCATTGCTGTTTGCTCTTGATTTGGAATATATTATTTTCCCTCAGCTCTTAATTCAACTAACATAGCTTTACTTCTGAAAGGTGTCACACAAAAACTATGAAAAATTGGAGGTCGATTCCATTATGTAATGTGATTTATAATGTGATAGCCATAGTTCTTTAAAAAAAACAAAATATTGTTGTTAGCAAATGTATCCCAAATAATTAGTCGACTATGATCTTGGTAAATCTATAATTGATAATTTTATGGAAGCTTTTGTGTTAGTCCATTACATGCAATCCAAGACTCGAGTTAGGGTAGGTGATGTTGCAGTATAACTTGATATTGGTAAGGCTTATGATAAGGTGGATTGAGATAACCTTGGAAAGGTCATGCTAGCCGTTGGTTTTCGTGAAAATAGGATGAGATGGATTATGTGTTGTGTCGAAACTATGAACTATTCTATGATTGTCAATGATTTTGTATTTGGTCGTATAATACCTTGGATGAGACTTCACCAAAGTGACGCTCTCTCACCCTATCTCTTTATCATTTGCAATGAGGGGCTATCATCGTTGACTAGGCAAGCTAAAAATAGAGGCGACATACATGGCACCAAAATTTGAATACATGCAACGATCATTTTCCATCTAATTTTTGCATATGATTGCTTCTTATTTTTTAGAGTCATATTGAACGAATCCACAAATATTTAGAACACCTTATCCATAGAATCAATTTGCAAAAATCAATCAGTCTGAATCAGAAATTTTATGTGGTTGGAATGTGGACCGAAAATCCAAAAAATCTATTACTGATTTGTTGGGAGCTCAAGCAGTACTCAACACTGGTAATTATCTGAAGAGGCCCATGATTATTGGTTGAAGTAAAAAGGCTACGTTCCAATAGGTTATTCAAAGCAAGACACTTTGCAAATGGTGATTTCCTAGAACATCTAGTGTTAGTGCAAAAGTGGTTTTAGCTACAATCCTCTTAATAATGTTTTGATAAAAAAAATACCAATAAGAACAATTATTCCCTAACTATTTGCTACGTGTGCATATTAAGTTAGAAGATAAAGATTTATATCAATGATTATCTATTTTAAGGTAGCATAAATTATGAGTATGTTAGGGATAACGGTCTATGTTTTTTTCTCTTAACACAGAATATTATCACCTAATAAATAATTAATTATGTTCACTAATAGAGTGAATCAAGATATAATTTGTAAGAAGCTCTGTAACGAATTTAGTTATTTATAGATTCAGTCAAGGCATTAAAGTCTAAGGAAACATGAGTCGACTATTAACCATCTGATCACAAAGGTAATGAATGCTACAATGATCATATGTCCCGGGCTAAGGTTAACTAAGAGTCAAGACCTTCATTGATTCTTTGAATCAAACAAAATAAGATAGCTTTGAATAAAACATCTATTAGAGTCAATGCTCTGAAAGTCAAATCCTCTGATAAACAAAGAAAGTTAATTAATTACTCAAGGCAAATGCATCGAAGCTTTGAAGAATCTATTAAAGTAGTGGCTAACTCTGATCAACGCACTCTCAGCGTGCCTTTGACAATCTGATTATACAAGTTCGCTTTGATGATTCTACGTTTGATAATTTTGCAAACCAGTTGATCGTCTGATCAATGCATCAAGTCAACACTCTAATAAAAAGTCAACTTTCCAAAGTCAAATATCTTAGCCAAGAACTCTGAAGGAGTCAACATCTCAACATCCTCTTCTCATCAAAGTTGGACTTATACTCTAGTGGAACAAGTACAATGACATCCTCTGAAAGTATCACCCACTGATATATGCCTTCTTAAATCAAGTCCTCTCTGTTAGGGGAGGATTGGATGTAACAATAGTTTGTTGTGAACTAGTATAAAAATACATGTTTCCCTTCTCTATCTCCACTATGTTATTTTATCTATGTTTTTTATGATTAAACTTTATTGGACTTAAATTTTTCTATAATCCTAAGTTGAATCAACAACTCAAATTATTTTCATAAATAGTAAAATACAATTTAAATCCCATTTTCTTGTGTTTTCCAACAACTTCATCAGGTTGGTCATAACCCAAGCTATGTTCGGAGAAGTATACACACTACTAAATTTTTGTTAAAAGAAGGAAATAGGTGGAGTAGTGGATCAAGTCCTACAATTTCAGTTTGGGAGGAAAATCGACAAAGTGACTTATCTTTTTTATTAAAGCCACACCATGCTCCAGCTCATTTAGCCTATTTGCGGATATCTAAATTAATTCTAACAAATTTGAAGAAATGAGATCATCATGTTGTGCATTCCTTGTTTGATGATGCCATAGCTAACATCAATTCTAATACTCCTTTGTTTGCTTATGTGAATAAAGGTAGGAAGGTTTGGAAATCATAGAAAAATGGTTTGTATTCGGTGCAAAGGGCTTACCTTTTATGTGTAAATGAGGCGGTGGATATTTCTCACTTAAGGGTCAATGGTCGATGGGATTTAATATTGAAAATAAAAGCTCCACCGTAAGTAAAAAATCTGGTGTGGCGGTTATGTGTATCCAACTACAACTATAGTGACAATGCTATGGAGGACAATAATCACTTATTTTTTCAGTGTCCTAATAAAATTTGATTTTGACAACGAATCGGGTTGTGTATTATGACCAATTTTACGCATCTCGCACAAACATCACGAATGCTGTAATTTCACAGTGCTGCACCAACTGAATACGAATGTTGTTGCCATCTTCAATATCATGCTCTGGTGTGAGTGGAAGAAACGAAATAATAGAGTTTGGAACCAACAAATGGAAGACTTGCAAACGGTATGCTCACGCAATAACAACATGTTGTTCGAATGGCAACAAGTACAAAAAATCTGCACCAGACCAGCCACGGTACAGGTCTTAAAAATGGTTGTTCAGCGGCACTGAAATGTAATATTTATGATGCTTTTTCATCTCATTTTAATACACAATGGTTTTATAAGATTTGTACTGTTGAAATAGGAGAAGCGCTTGGTCTTTTGATGACTATGCAGTGGGTCCATAAGCTATGACTAGAGAATGTCAATTTTGAGAGGGACTCCAAAGTGGCTGTCAATAAGTTTCATAGTGTCAACTGTGATGTTTTAGAGCTTCGCATAGACCAGCTGTAAGGTAGCTCATGCACTAGCACATATAGCTCCATCTTTAAGTAGTATCCAATATTTTTATTGATACACCAACATTTATTGAACAATTTATTATTAATAAAGTCATATGAGCTTACGTCAGAAAAACATATGCATTTATGGGTTTCAAATTTATGAGTTTGATGAAACCTCAAGAACTTTATTGATTATAATTTGGGTTTTAATTAAGTATTTTATCAGTTTTCACTTCTATATCAAGGAACATGATGAAGAAGATGAAGAACGTTAACAATTAAAATTTAGGATTTTAAATTTTAATAAAAATTAACTAAACAATATATAATTTGTGGGTTTGCATGTGCCACCACGACAATATGACAAACACTTCACCATCTTAACAAACATGTGTCTTTTTAAAGTTGTTAAATGTAAATTGCAAAAAAAAAAGACCAAGACATGTACATTTTGATATTTAAAGGGCTAATTTGAGCAAAAACTTACACTACAATTCATATAAATGATCAAATTTAAAGCACTGCAAACGTAATTTTTCCTAAAATATATTATGTCAAATTTTGAATTAACTTTTTCTTTTAAAGTTATAACGGAATTCCACATTTGTTATTCCCTTTCTCATAGACCAAATCTTATACATAATTTATGCAGACAAAACACATTTACGTTTCAATAGATACCCTTTAATTTGTCAATCATACTTTTGCTTGTGATTTGTCAACCATACATCATGATAACATTCATTGTTTTATTTCCATTTTAATGAAACTTACATATATATATATATATATATATTTATTAAAAATAATATTTTATTCAAACAAGAAGAAAAGCTCTAACTTCTAACTTTATTATCAACTAATTTGGCACAACAACAAGTTAAACCATTATCATCGATAGGAGCGCAATGTCCTTGTAAATAGCCTTTACTGATGCAAAAGGATTTACAATCATGTACTTGATCACATTTGGAAAAATATTTTTGTACCGGAGGTTCAATGGCCATACCTATTGAGAAAAGTAATATTTGTGTAATAATTAGTTAACATATAGGCTTAAATACATAATAGGTCGTTGCAAAAGTGCATTTTTGTTTTGTTTTATTCCATGTATGTTTTTTGTTTGATTTGTGTCCTTGTAAATATTTTTATTTTTTTTTTGGTCATTGCTCTTTTGTTGAAATAGAATATGCAATTACATAGGACATTTTCAATAAAACAAAAAACTTATACGGACTAAAACAAAAACACATAATTTATGAGACCAATCATTTATTTAAGCCAAATATCTCTATAAGAGAAATAATATGTACAATATTCAAACTCTGTGATGGAATTTGTATACATACCAATTGAAAATAGAAGAACTACAACCAAGGTTGTCATAATAAAATTTTGTTTACTAATCATTGGTTGTATCTTCTTCCTCTTCTTCACTGATCCTCTATAAATTAATAAATACAGATTTCATACTAATATATATATTATATATATAATAAATTCTAAGAAAGGATAAATAACAAAATACTTATGGATATTTACTTTAAGTTAATGACTTACAACATAACTTTTTGATTATTTGAATAGAAATCATATTATTTATTCTTAAGTCAAAGTCTCTAGTAAAAAAAATACCAACTTTCCTTTTTAAGATTATATTATTTTACTTTACTAATTTAATATTTTATATACTTACATTTATATTATCCTTTGTGTTGAATGGCACTATGCTATTTTTCCATTCCTTATAAAAATAATAATAATAATAATACTAATAATATTAATAATAATAATAATTATTATTATTATTATAATAACAACAACAAAAACAATTGGGTAATTCGAATGAGAGGAAAATTTTCTCTAGTAGGCTTTTCATGTCTACAATGGATGATCATGTCATTTGGAAGTGGACTCGTTTGGGTTCTCCACATCCTGATTTTATCCATCATGTCCACAGTTTTCCTTCTTGCTTTCAAATGCTTTCCCATCAATTTGGGTTTCAAAGACTTTTTGAAGGTGCAAACATGAAAAGGGGGTTGAATTGTGTTTCTCTAATTTAGATTCTTTTTCATTAGTTGATTAACACTGGTTCGGGTTTGATGCAGAAATAAAGTGAGGAAAGTGACACATGTAATTTATCCTGGTTCACCACTAATATGGCTACATTCAGTCCCTTCACGCACAAGGATTTAATCCACTAATTCAACAACTTGAATTAGAAAGCACCTTACCCTATAAGTCGGTCTTTTGAAAACTGCCTGACAATGAAGTCTACTAATCCACTAATTCACATAAACACTTTGACTCTACCAGCCGAGTCTTCTCAAATAACTTGAAACCTCGGATCGTTGAAGACACACAACACCTTGACCTACAAGTAATGTCTTCTTGGCACAATTTGACAACCCCAGATTGTTGAAGGCACACTAACACCTTCAACCTACAAGACAAGTCTTCTCAACACCACTTGTGATACATAGATTGCTTAAGGCACATTAAAGCCACTTTTGGGTTGGGTTTCAATGAGTTTGGAACTTGATTGTTTTGCTTCTAACAAGCAGATTTGATACAATGATTTTTCCATACTACATCACGTAGAATATTTTTCTTTGAATGATTTCTTTATTAGAACCTAAAACCATCAAATCTAAATACTTATAAAATTATGCTCTTGTGGTTTTCTAAACTTTAATTTTTAGGATTTCTAAGTTTGTGTATTGGTGTTGTTCTTATATTTCTTATTCAGCCTTGATCCAAAATTTATAGTTGAAATTAGGGCTTTAGTTTAGTCCTTTGAGAATTTTGAATCGACTCTTCGTTCTAACTTGGCCAACAATGATTTTCTTCAAAAATAATTCTAAAGATGTGTTTTGATGATATGTGTTTTAACCAATTCTTTATTTTCAAATATGATATGAGCAATTCTTCTATATGATGCGTATTTTCTTCATATTGCATTTGGAAGTGATTCAGTTGAATCTTCGTTCATACGCTTGAGCCTTCAAAAAAAATTATACGACTAAGTTAAATTTAACTTCTATAAGAATTGTTGACTTTCCATCAAAGGAATTGACTTTTCTTCATCAAAGTATAACTAGATTGTTGGAGTCGGATGTTGCATTCTTTGCTTTCTTGATAGTTAGAGGCAGACTGCGTGACTTAGAATATATGGCAAGGGCAAATCACATTTTTTTCCTTATCAAAATCAGGGCAACTTCATAGTGTGTTCTATAGAAGAGGGAACATGTAACATCTCGATTTTTAACAGCGCGAGTGTATTTTTTATTCAAAAGAAATGAAGGAAATTCAAATTAAAATAAAAGAATTAAAAGAAATTAGAATAAACCATTCAATAAGGTAATGCGTCGTAATACAAAACGACAAAAGTAATTAAGTAATTACATCATAATTATAACAAGATAAAATAGTTTTGGAAATTAATATTCAAAATATACAAATAGAAAATACACTGGGGTTATGAGACCAGTCAGACAGCGCTCATACCCCTGGGGTATTCTCGGCAGACACCGGCGCAGAAATGTTGCTCCAAGAATGCTATCTCCCCCCATGGTCAAGTCAAAAAATTGGATCACGGACCCACCAAGAAAAGTCACTATCAGAGTACGTCATAAATACAATCATCCCAAAAAGAAATAAGTACAGCCACCAAAATACTAGGGCCCTGTACAACAAAACTAGTCTGTTCATGCACTACAACTACAATAGCAAGGGTTACCACCACACTTTCCACAAGTCTCGTCTGACACAGTAGCTCGCCTCGACGTGACATCCTCCTCCTCATCAGCCAAAGAAGGATCATTCTCCTCTGAAATCAGATCTATCCATGATCTAACTCGCTTCGGCGGCGCAGGAATCTCAAGGCAGTCCTCTACTAGCCTAGACGGACCTGGAATGTCAACCTCCGCTGGCGTCGGCCCTTTGTCCTTCTCACCCGGCTCTGGTTCAGGCACCGCATCTCCTGCTACCCTGGTAGGAGTCACCACACCTATAGTGGCCTCCGTCTCAATTCCAACCGTCGGACCCTCTGCGTCCGCAAACACCCCGTTCGCCTCAAGCACCAGTCCTAATGGTACCGCAAAATCAATCCGCGCGTGAGTGTGCTCCACATAAGACATTGCCCCGACGATCCTACTGGTTCTCACCAATCTCCCCGTATAAGTAGCCCTGCTTGAGATGGGGTCGTACACCCAAGCAGTCGGCATGTGACGATCAAGGAAATCTAATGACGTCTCCGTTGCAGTGTAACCGTCGGTGGTACGGGTTTGGGTATCATCTGAGGGAAAAGCCCAATCTTCCACAATAATGTAAAAGGTCACCAACCGAAATTAATAATTAGCAGTTATGTCAAAGATAACAAATACATGCATGGCATGTTCCAACACTATAACAACAGTGATAAAATAACTATACTCACTTATTAAAATGTATAACATCTACATTTTCAAAAAAAACCAAAGACTTAGAATACATATCATGTTGCAAGTCCAAATACAATCAACAATCACAACAACTTATCAGGAACTTAGAATTTTAAGGTACTTGCACATATGGTTTCCACACATCAGCTCATAACAATCATGACTCGCAGGTCAACCAACCCAATGCAATGCGTATATGCCAATGCACATGATTCTGGAATTTCCAGGATAAAAACCTTCCTCGAAGGGGCTTAAATCATAATTGTACTGCCTATCACAGGCCAACGTACTAATTACCAAGGTGCAGTCGCATCACTGACTAGCACGATTTACTCAAAGTGTAGCCTATCACAGGCACTACACATAAGTTAAATCCTCGCACGGATAAAACGGATCGTCTAATATACGCAGAACCTTCCTGTAGCCCATCACGGTCACTACTTAACTTCACGGCCCATCACGGTAACTGCTCAACTCTGTGGCCCATCGCGGTCACCACTTAACTATGCAATGCATGAGCGTACTTTGTTTCTCTTCACTGAAATTAGTACGTAAATGCAAATATGAAACCCAGACACTTCATCATCATTTCAAAACAATCTCATATAATTTATCATCTGCCTTAAAAAATATTTCCAAATAATTAAGTGCATAAACCAATATTTAAAAAAATATAACTTTTTACAAAAATCCAATCTGTATTCGAATACAACTTCCTTGTAGCTGAATACAGATGCTAAGTCCGTAGCAAAATCTGCAAATCTGTATTTGAATACGATGGTGTCGTAGTCGAATACAGATGCGAAGTCAATGGCAAAATCTGCAATTCTGTATTCAAATACGAGGTTGTGGTAGCTGAATATAGATGCGAAGTCAGAAGCAAAAACTGCTATTCTGTATTCGAATACGAGGGTGTTGTAGTCGAATACAGATGCGAAGTTAGAAGCAAAAATCATATAATTGTATTTGAATACGGGGTGTCGTATTCGAATACGAGGTTCAAAATTTGATTAAAAACTGAAATTTTCAAAGGTGTATTTGAATACACTAGTTTCATATTCGAATACATCTTCGAATACAGTATAATTTTTCAAGTAAATTTCACTTGAGCTCTAACTGTTTTCTTTGAAAATAACCACAACACCACAACAAAGAAATCTCTCAACAACCACAATAACATCATCAACACACCAACTTCCTCCACAAAAACAGCACGAACATCATTAACACATCAACATAGCAACACAACAACAACTTCATCAACAAGGATATCACAACAATGACATTTTTCATCACCACAAGATAACATTCACGAGTTTCAGAGGCAGGTTTGAAAAGTGGCTTCAAACTTCAGAGGTATGCTTAAGTTATTGTTCATTAGAGGCATGCTTAAATACAATTCACCAAAGGCATAACATGTAGAAGTAATGTTCATTAGGACATGTAGAAGTATTGTTCATTTGAGGTAGTAATCATAATCAGTTCCAAAGCCATTATTTAGAGGCAGTCTTCATAGCTACTTATGAAATCTAGTCTCCAGACCCAAACTTCAAACTCAGACTTCAGACCCAAACATCAGACTCAAATACAGAGTCAATCTTCATAATTTTCAGAGCCACATTACTATCAGATGCATATGTTCAGAGGCAGATGCATATACTTTGTGTTCCTCTGTTCTTATTCTTTGGTCACTTCCTCTGGTCACTTCATTTGGTCATTTCCTCTGGTTACTTCCTCTAGTGACTAGGCTTTGGTCGCTTCCTCTGGTGAATTTTCTTTGGTCGCTTCCTCTGGTCGTTTCCTCTAGTTGTTTCCTCAGGTACTTTCCTCTAATATTCTTCTTTGCATACTTAGTGAAGCCAAATTTATTATTCTCATAAAATACTTTTGTTAACATGAAATCTCTAAATATAAAAAAACCAACTTGGTTCTAACACTTTTGTCCAAGCTATGTCAAATTCGTATGCAATCTCAATAACTCCATTTCCTAAATCTTTATCAAGAATGATCATTTATCTATAAATATTTCTAAAGACGAATAACAAGAGGATCTCGCAGACAGACATAAAGTTCTTCATGGATGTTTGATAGTTAACCTTATGAGGAGACAACCTCTATTGGGCTAGTTACAAGATAAAAGATAATTTTTTATGGAATTACAATAATATAACTCATTTCAAAGAGGAAAAAGATTTTTAGTGCATAATACAAGTAAATGGACCTTCAAAAGAAAAAAATTGAACAAATGTTCACTTTAGTTTTAAGAAAGGTAGATGTGCAGGATTCTGTGTGCTCATTCATTTCATTCCAATATTCCACCCTTTCTGCAATGTGGAAGTGTACTGTTCATATTATCTCTATAATAAAACGATTGCACAAATTTCAACAAATTTCTTATCGTTATGTGTTTTTTAAACAGCTTCAACGATCTTGTTTGACCTTCTTTTGATATGGAGAGTTATGATGATTCAAATGATTTTTTAACATGCCTTTTATAAATAATTAGATCTTCTATTTTTCCTTAATTTCTTCAAGAGGAAACACATTTACGTTTTACCAAATGAAATACTCCATTAGTCAACTATACGCTCACCTGATGATTAGACAATGAAAATTTGGGGACCATGAACTGTTTACATAAGCACTTACACAACTTTTGTGTTTTGTTGTTAAAGAGTTTCGTTGTCAATTTAGTTTTAAGAGACATAACAATCAGAGGTTATCACAAGAGGATCTGCACACTTATAATAAATGTCATAAAATAATTTATTCTCTTATATATATTTTGTTATCATTAAAACATAATTCGAATTCATTGTTCTTTATACCAACATGATTCTAATAATTTTCCCCATATTGATTATGACAACCCAATATATTTTTGAACAATTTTTCACAAAATATATCAAAATTTTCAAAGGCCTCCTCTAAACTTATGCAAAAATATTTTTAACTAAAATGACATGAGTATGAATCTATTTTTTATGCATTAACATTCTGCTACGATTATCCTCATTTGTTTACCTGAATATCTTTTCACCCTCTTTACATAAAAAAAATTGGTGTAAACAAAACATATCATGGTCAAAACAAAAAACAATAAAAGAGGCAAAAATATAAAGCACAAGTTGAGGAAGAAGGTTTTGAGAATCCATTAAGATCTTAAGAAGACATAGAACCAAATATATTTTTGATCTAAAGAGTTAATGATTTAAGAACCATTAAACCTGTTTTTAAATATCGCTTAGATTCTTGGTAATTATGTTTTCTTTGAAAAACAAACGTTTTGAAAACCAACAATGATAAGAACAAAACCACACATATAAAATTACCATGATTTTTAGAAACAAAGTTAACCAAACTAAATTGAAAAAAAAACACAAATAAAAAAAATTTATAGAAAATCATCTACAGTGTTTTGGGTTTCGGCTAGTGATCTTTGAATTTCTGCTTGTGTAGCCACCAAATTTTCAAAAATTTTATGTGATGTTTCAATGAATGCACGAGTCTCTTTAGCCAACTTGTTTATGTCTTCCTTGCTTTTACAAATTACTCTTATTGACATGGTTTCCTAGGAGAAGACAATGCTTCACCAGTTGAAGTCTCAAATAGAGGAATGACCAGTGGCAATTGTATCAAAAGAAAATACACAGATAGTTAAACAAGTCCAAAATGCAAAGTAGAAGCAGCACATAAGTATTCTTCAGTAGAGATAGAGGCAAAAATCATTTTGACCATCCTTGACTCTTGTGTTTGTCTAACTTGAAGCAGCCAAAGATAAAATGACTAGATAGTTCATTGAAATTAAAGAACATTCTTCTCAACCAAAATTTGTCTTGACTCCGTGTTTTCTTTAATCAATCAACCATGGAGGTTCCGAAGTTATCCCATTGCTTATAAACTTCATAAGGATTCAGAGTAGTTGCATTTAGTTCTCGAATATGTTTGATTTTATTATTTAAATCTTGCACAAAAACATCAACGGATGAAAATTTTAAAGGAATGACACCAACATGAATTATTATATCACAAAAAGGCTATATCTTGTTCAATTTAAGAGTCTGGTTTAGATTGCGCGATTTAGGATCAGATGCATGTTTTGAGATTTGTTGAGATTCAGATAGAGGTGAGTCTGAATGTGAAGGTTCAGTTTGTGATAATGGTTGGTATGGGGTTGCTACTTTCTTAATTTCCCTAGAAATAAAGTTACAACTTCTTCCTGTTAGGCTAGATATAGTTATGGTGTCAGGTTAAGTGTTTAACTAAGAATCAAATCAAATATTAACCAGAAAAAACTTAAGCTAAAGGTGAGGTAAGTTTTGGATAAGGTTTAGGATAAGGTTGATATAATGCTTGATTGGGTGAAAGTCTCATGTAAAAAACATGTACAAGAGTTAGAAATAAAACTAGAAATAGATTAAGTTAGAGGCAGACGTATTACCTTTTGTTTCTTTTCAGGAAAGTCTGCAACCTTGACAATTCCTTAGAGGATCAAAAGAAGAGCAGGAGGTAGAGCAAACACAGCTGGTGTTGGAATCAAGTTGGTTTTCTTCTTGTGATTTTGGTGTTAATAAAGGTATTTTATGAGAACAATTTGTTTTGACTAATGGCTTCATTATGCAGCAATTGAACAAGAAAATCAAAGGAAGGTAAGCGACTAGAGGAAGTCACCAGACGAAGTGACCAGAGGGACAGAAAAGCATACGCATCTGCCTTTGAACATATGCCTCTGAAAGCAACATGCCTCTGAAGGTTACGAAGACTACTTCTCATGCTTGGCTCTGATGTTTAGGTCTGAAGACTGGCTCTAACTTTTATTATCCAAGAAATACAACATCTTATTACAACAAGTAAGTCGATGGCTTGGATGGAAAGTTAACAGCTCTGATTGAAAGAATTCATTATGAAGAAAAGATTTAGTCGAATCAAAATTTCTAAATATTTAGGAAAAATTTGGGGTTGTTAGATTGTTTGGAGAAGGTTTGACTTGTAGGGTCATGGAGTTGTGTGCCTTCAACAATCTGCGGTTTTCATATTGTTTGGAGAATACTCAACTTCTAGGGTCAAGGTGTTGTGCGCCTATAACAATTTGGGATTGTCAGATTGCATGCAGAAGACTTGGCTTGTAGAGTGAAGGTGCTTGTGTTCCTCAAAAGACTATGGTTGT
Source organism: Cicer cuneatum (assembly GCA_037974295.1). Lineage (NCBI taxonomy): Eukaryota > Viridiplantae > Streptophyta > Magnoliopsida > Fabales > Fabaceae > Cicer > Cicer cuneatum. The sequence continues at coordinate 31,846,071 of JBBPBO010001986.1, read as the reverse complement.
CAGGTTGTTTAGGAAGACTGGCTTAGTGGGTCAGGTGCTTTGTAATTCAAGTTGTTGAATTAGTGTATTAAATCCTTCTAAGTGAAGGGACTAGATGTAGCCAAGTTAGTGGTAAACCGGGATGAATTACTTGTGTCATTTTAGTCTTGCACTCCTTAGTTTTGTTATTGCTTCTACTCCAAATAAATCATCAAGTTTGAACCACTTTAATCAAATTATTAAAACGTTATGAACTTAGTCAAACACAATTGAACCCCCGGTCTCGTGTTTGCACCTTCAAAATTTTCTAAGTGTTTTCTAGTGTGAGAATCAACGTTACAATAAGGTTGTTAGAAGCAAACCGATTTGTTGCAAACTCCTGTAACCTAGCCCAATAGTGGCTTTCGTGTTCCTAAAGCAATCTTTAAGTTCTCTTGTTGTGTTAGAAGACACGACTTGTAGAGTTAAGGTTTTCGTGTTCCTAAAAAAGTATATAGGTTTCAGGTTGTTTTGGGAAGTTTGGCTTAATGGTTAGGTGTTGTGTAATTCAAGTTTTGAATTATTGTATTAAATCCTTCAGAGTTAGAGAACTGGACGTAGCTTCCAAGTTGGATGTGAACCAGGATAATTCTTGTGTCACTTTAATTATGCAATTCTTGTTTTACTTTGGCCTTTGATCACTTAACCCGATTGCTACTACTTTTATTCAAAGTAAGTCACCAAACCCAAACCAGTCTTAAATAAATTAGCAAAAAGAATCCAACTTAGTCAAGCAGTATTCAACCCCTTCTTGTTTTTGCACCATCAATTGGAATCAAGATCCCAATTTTCAATATTAGCAAAAAAAATTTAACTTAGTCGAACACAATTAAACTCTCCTTCTCGTGTTTCCACCTTCAGCCTGGTGGTGATTGGGTTACCATACATTTTAAGTATGAGAAGCTAAGTGTCTTTTGATTCTAGTTTGGAATTATGGGCCACATAGAACATACTTGTGAGAAACGATTCAACATTGAAACAAATGACAGTTCGGTTGGGGAAATTTTCTTAAGGAAGAACTGTGTCAACCCAATGATCATGGCATGAATCAGTAGCTACATAAAGGATGATCGAGTAGCGTAGGTAGATCTCTGACCAGAATTAATGCGTGGAGCGACGATCATGGGATTGGCATTATTGTTAACATTAATGAAATGGGAGAAATTAATGAGATGCCATATGTTATGGTTTCTAGAATCACTAGAGCGGCTAGTCATAATGAGATTGGTTGTCTAGGAAGAAGTCTTACTGCACATGTGGGTAAAGTTCTCCAGCTCACTCACGGGCCTACTTCTCCATCAAACCAAATATCTAAATTTATTACATCTTAAGGTGTGTTATTGTTGATTGGTTCGAATGAAGGACAATAAGCTGGGATTCAAAAAAAATACAAGTAGGACGGCCTAAAAATATTACTACTCGTGGACACGAAAAGGTATAATTCTTGTACAAGACAATATGGTTAGGAGCAGTAATATGGACATTGATAGTGTTGAGGTACTTGTTGAGTCAACATTTGGTAGGGATCCTAACAAGAAGACTAGCCCTTTGATTAGGGGAATTTTTTATTGCCAGGTCTTGGACACCAGGCCTTCATGAGAAATGGGCATTGTGGGTTAGAACAATCGAGGCTTGGGTAATCTTCGAGCAATTTGGAATGATCTATTTGTAGGAAACTTTTGTTCATGCTAATAAAGTTTTTAGAATTGCATTATGTTTTGGGTATTGATTTTTATTTTTCTTTGGACAAGGAAGCTAGAGGGGGAGGTATAGCTCTTTTTTGGAGAAACTCCATAAATCGCACAGCTACAAATTATTCACTTAATCATATCAATGTGGAAGTCGAGGACAAAAGTTAAAGGAATTGGAGACTTACGGGGTTCTATGGGTATCCAAAAAGCAATAGGAGAATAGACTTTTAGATCTTCTTGAGGAGTCTTGCTCACATGTCTACACTGTCATGGTGTATCATTAGTGATTTTAATTATACTTTGGCCCTTGACGAGGAAAAAAGGAGAGTGGATAGAGTGGGTTCGTTGATAAATGGTTGTCTTGCGGTTGTTGCAGATGCGTGCCTTGTTGACATTCATATGAAAGGCTACCCACTAACCTGGTTTAAGACCTTAAGAGAGACTTGATCATGCCATGGCTACCGAATCATGGTACAATTTTTTTCCACGTGATAAATTGGAAAAGATCATTACCATATTATTTCGATACAGGGTCTTATTTCTTAAAATAGAAGATCCCAAATGAGGTTAATGTTTCTGAATGCATGCTTGATGGAACATGCATTTGATTAGTTTTTCTGTAATAAGTGGATAATTGATGATTGGATAGGGAACCTTCCTAGTCTTGAGAGATGAAATGAAGATATGACTCATTGGAGTATGCATTATTTTCACCAAATACAAATTGAAATTGCAATGTTCCGAGAAGACCTTGAACGTGCCCATCTTCGAGATGATTCATCATATTTCGGTTATTTTAATATTTTGAAGAATAGAGCTTTAAATATTCCTTTTCTTCATGTCTCTAGATTTTCTTGATGACAAGTCAATCGCATTACCTTTTTGGAAGACCAAAATGGGAGAAAGAGTCACAAAGGATGTTGAGTTGTGTACTTTTCATATAAATTATTTTGATGAACTCTTTTAGAAGGAAAATAGTGTAAAAAACCCAGTGCTGGCTGCTCTTGATTTGGAATAGATTATTTTCTCTTAACTTTTGGCAAGATTTATCTCAAATTTAAGCTTGGACAAAGCCCTATTTGCTGCTATAAAATGAGGCTTCAGGCAGCAGCATTAAGTATCGAAAATACAAGAACACAAGCTTCATATTCAGCATAATCCAAGAGTTCAAAAGAGATAATTACTTGAGTGCAAAAGCAATATTTTCTAAGTGTTTTCGAGAGATAAATTCAGTGCAGTAATCAGCTTTCTAGAAGAAACTTTGCAGAGTTCCAAACCCTTGTAATCAAACCCGATAGTGGTATAGATTCCTTCTTCAATCTGGTTGTTAGATTAGTAGGAGAAGACTTGACTTGTAGAGTCAAGGTGTTTTTTCGTTCCTCAAAAGCCTGGAATTTTCAGGCTGTTTTAGAAGACTGGCTTGGAGGGTTAGGTGCTGTAATTCAAAAGTTTTGAATTAGTGGATTAAAAGCCTTCAGGATGAAGGGACTGGATGTAGCCAAGTTAACGGTGAACCAAGATAAATTGTTGTGCTCTTATGTTGTTATTATCCGCTGCTTAATCTGATCACTTATTCATCAAATAATTTACATCAAACTTCAACAAAACAGCAAAAAGAATTCGAGTTTGGCTAACACAATTCAACCCCCTTTAATTGGCATCAGAGCTCGGTCTCAATACTGAGCACTTTACAGTGTTTGAGGAAAGATCCAAGGGATCAACATGTCTGGATTCAATGAAGAAGCTGTTGGAAGAAACATCAACATAGCACCTATGTTTGATGGGGAACGGATCGAGCACTGGAAGGACAGGCTGAAAAGTTTATTTTTTTCACAAGATCCCGAACTTTGGGACTTGGTGGAAGATGGCTATACTGCTCTAGAAGATGCTGATGGTGTTAAAATTCCCAGGAAAAAATTGGATGTTGACCAGAAGAAGATGTTCAAGTTGCGTCACAAATCTAGAACGTTCATGATCAATGCAATCACATTCAAGGAGTTCGACAAGTGCACTAACAAAGAAACAACAAAGAGCATCTATGATAGTCTGGTTCTGACTTACGAAGGAATCAAGCAAGTTCAAGAAGCAAAGGCCAACATTCTAGTCAAGAAGTACGAGTTTTTCAAGATGGTAGAAGATGAAACATTGAAGCAATGTTTTCCAGATTTCAGACTCTGGTTTCAGGATTAAGAGTACTCAAGAAGAGCTATACCACTACTGACCACGTGAAGAAAATTCTTTGAAGTCTGCCAACCAAGTGGAGACCAAAGGTCACTGCCATTTAGGAAGCAAAGGACTTGAACACTCTGAAGCTGGAAGAATTAATCAGCTCCCTCAAGTCACATGAAATAGAGCTTGAAGAAGATGAACCCAAGAAGAAGAATAAAACCCTAGCCTTAAAGTCCAAATGGAAGAAAGTTCTAAAAGAAGAAGCATAAACAGAATCAGAAGATAGTGATTCTGAGGACCAGAATCAGAAATCAGAAGCAGAAGACATTGCCTTCATAACCAAAAAGAATTTGAAAATGTGGCAAAACAGAAGGAAGAAGTTTCCCCAGAGGAATTCTAAGCATTCCAACAGAGGAAATGATGAACAAGACAAGAAGAGCATCATTTTCTATGGATGCAATGAACCTGGGCACATCAAATCAGAATGCACGAATCTGCAGAAAGGAAAACACCAGAAGAAAGACTCCATACCCAAGAAGAAAAATCTGATGGTAACATGGGATGATTTAGATGAATCTTCTGATGATGAAGAAGCTAAATTAGCAATGATGAATCTTCTGACTCTAGAAGTGAATCAGAAGAATCAAAATTGCCTCTGATGGCTTGCACTCATTTTGCCTCTGGATTCGACTCAGATGCTGACTCTGGAAAAGTATCAGAAGATGAAGAAGCAGAACTGGCTCTGATGACTTACACCAGCACTACCTCAGGATCTAACACAGACTCTAATTTTGGAAGTGAATCAAAAATAAAATTGGCTTTGATGGCTCACACCAATAGTGCCTCTGGATCTGATACAGAATCTGATTCTGGAAGTGAATCATCAGAAGATGAAAAAGAGGTATTTTCTGAACTTACCCGATCTGATTTAATTACTGCAATGAATGATATTTTAAATATCAACAACAAACTGTCTTTAAAACTGAAAACACTTAGGGAAGAAAATTCAATTCTAACCAAAGAAATCGATGTTTTAAAGAATCAAACTGCAGAATGTAAAATAGAAAATGCAACTCATAAAATTGATATTGCTGAGCTTAAATCTACAAACCTAACTCCAAAAAGTAATATTTGTTCAACATCAAATATTGTATGTAATTCTGATATGCATGAACAAGTTTTACAATATTTTATTCTTAATGGTATGGAAAGAAGCAAATATGCTTCTATGATATATGGAGTTAGTAACAATGGCAAAAGAGGCATAGGATTTGATGAAACTGTAACTGTAACTAAACCTATTTCCTCTGATGTTTTGTGTGTTGTGTGTGCTAAGAAAGGTCACTCCAAATTGTCTTGTCCCATGATAAAATCAAGGAAAGACAAGAAACCTTTCAAGACTAACAAACCTGGACCCAACCAGATTTGGGTACCTAAAAAAAATTATCTTTGTTGCAGATGTCCTCAGCAATCAAGTTGAAACACCAGTCATGGTACCTGGAGAGTGGATGCTCACGACATATGACTGGAGAAAAGTCTATGTTCCAAGAACTAACCTTGAGCAAAAGAGGGACAATGGCTTTTGGAGGAAAGCAAAAAGGCCAAATCATTGGTCGAGACACGGTTGGTAATGGTACTTCTTCCTCTAATAAAGATGTACTACTAGTTAAAGGTCTTAGGAATAATTTATTAAGTATTAGTCAATTAAGTGATAGTAATTATGATATTATATTTAATCAAAAAACATGCAAAGCTATTAGTCAGAAGGATGGATCAGTACTCTTCATAGGTTATAGGCAAAATAATATTTACAAGATAAATCTGTTTAGTCTAGAGAAACAAAAAGTTAAGTGTCTAGTGTCAGTAAATGAAGAGAAATTAATTTGGCATAAAAGATTAGGCCATGCTAACCTTAGATTAGTTTCAAAACTAAATAAACTTCAACTGGTGAGAGGTTTACCTAAGCTAAGCTGCAAAACTAAAATTATGTGTGCAGCTTGTCAAAAGGGAAAACAAACAAAAAATTCATTCAATCCTAAAAACTCAATATCTACCTCAAAGCCCCTTGAGCTATTACACATAGATATATTTGGGCCAGTAAAAACAGCATCTCTAAGTGGTCAGAACTATGGGTTTGTCATTGTAGATGATTACACTAGGTGGACATGGGTAAAATTTTTAAGAAGTAAGGATGAATCCTACAAAGTGTTTATCACTTTTTGTAAACAAATAATGAATGAAAAAGGTCTTCAAATTATATCAATTAGTAGTGATCATGGAAGAGAATTTGAGAACAAATTCTTTGAAAATTTCTGTGATGAGAATGGAATCTCTCACAAATTTTCTTCTCCTAGAACACCCCAGTCTCTACCTCAAAGCCCCTTGAGCTCTTACATATAGATCTATTTGGGCCAGTGAAAACAGCCTCTCTAAGTGGAAAGAAATATGGCTTTGTTATAGTAGATGATTACACTAGGTGGACATGGGTAAAAAGTTTTAAGAAGCAAGGATGTATCCCACAAAGTGTTTATCACATTTTGCAAACAAATCATGAATGAAAGGGTTTTAAGATTATAACAATTAGAAATGATCATGGAGGAGAATTTGAGAACAAGTTCTTTGAAAGTTTTTTTGATGAGAATGGAATCTCTCACAACTTTTCTTCTCCTAGAACACCTCAGCAAAATGGAGTTGTAGAAAGAAAAAATAGATCACTCCAAGAAATGGCCAGAACAATGCTAAATGATATGAATGTTGCAAAACACTTTTGGGCAGAAGCAATTAATACGGCATGTTATATTCAAAATAGAGTCTTTATTAGATCCATATTGTATAAAACACCATATGAACTGTGGAAAGGTAAAAAGCCTAACATCTCTTATTTTAAACAATTTGGCTGTACTTGTTATATGTTGAACACTAAAGATAATCTTGGAAAATTTGATTCTCGATCTCAAAAGTGTACCTTTATTGGTTACATTGAAAGATCCAAAGCATATAGAGTGTTTAACAGGGAAACAAATATTGTGGAGAAATCCATACATGTTAAATTTGATGACAAACAGCTTAACCTTGAAAAGTCAAAGCAAGATGATGATAGTGCATGTTTACTAGAACCAATGGAAGCTGATGGAGAGAAACCAAGAGAGCTTGAAAAGGTGGAGGATGAAAGAAAAACAGAAGAACCCGACAAATCTTCAAGGGATGAATTTGAAGATAAGCCAGAAGGAAGATATGGATGGAAGTACAAATCTTCACATCCCGAAACACTAATCATTGGGAGTGCAAGAGCAGTTTGTTTGCCTTACTCTCATTGGGACCAGATCATCACTTAAAGAAATCAGTTTGTTTGGCTTACTATCATCTATTGAGCCTCTTTCTGTTAATGAAGCACTGAGGGAAGATGGATGGATTCTTGCTACGCAAGAGGAGTTAAATGAATTTGAAAGGAATGATGTTTGGGATCTAGTTCCAAACCTAGAAAATAACATTATTGGAACCAAGTGGGTTTTCAAAAACAAGCTGAATGAAAAAGGAGAAGTTGTCAGAAACAAGGCACAACTTATTGCACAAGGCTACAGTCAGAAAGAAGGTATTGACTACACTGAGACTTTTTCTCCAGTGGTCAAGTTAAAAGCTATTCGTATCCTACTTTCCTTTGCTGCTAATGATAACATGTCATTATTTCAAATGGATGTTAAAAGTGCATTTTTAAATGGTTATATAAGTGAAGAAGTCTATGTTAAACAACCCCTAGGTTTTGAATGTTTTGAATTTCCAAACCATATTTTTAAACTTAAAGTCAGAGGGAGACTTGGTCCAGACCAGAAGGAAATATAAGTCATACTTGGTCCAGACTTAATCCTGACCAGAAGATAGCATGGTCGTGAATATAAGACTTAGTCCAGACTTAATCTAGACTTGGTCCATAGCAGAAGATAACTGGTCCAAAACAAATGACTTGGTCCAGACCAGAAGATAGCATGGTCCAGAACATAAAACTTAGTCCATATCAGAAGATATAATTGTCCAGAACGTAAGACTTAGTCCATATTTAATTCAGACTCAATCCAAACTTAGTCCAGACTTGGTCCAAATCAGAGGATAAATGTCCAGATTAAAAGATCAATGGTCTAGACTAGAAGATCAATGGTTCAAATTAAAATATCAATGGTCCAGATTAGAAGATCAATGGTCTAGATCACAAAATGGTACAGATCAGATCACATGGTCCAGAATTGGCCGAGATTAGAGGATCACAGAATGGTACAGATCAGATCACATGGTTCAGAATTGGTCGAGTTCAGAGGATCACATAATTGGCACAGATCAGATTACATGATCCAGAGTTGGCCGAGATTAGAGGATCATACGGTCCAGAATTTAATCTTGATGCAAATCAATGAAGACTTGATTAAAATTCAAAGAATACTTGATTAAATTTTGATAGAAATTTGATCAAGTATTAAGGGGATTTGATTCAAAAACATCACTGAAGACTTGAAGAAATTCAAATGCAATCTGAAGCTTAAATAGATATGGTTTGAAATTAAAAGAAACAAGATTGGTCAACAGAATTTTCAAATGCAATCTGAAGCTAAAAAGATACGATTTTAATTTAAGTGAAACAAGATTCGCCAACAGTATTTTCGAAGGAAATCTAAGCAAGATTTATTTCGAATTTAAGCTTGGACAAAGCCCTATTTGCAGCTATAAAAGGAGGCTTCAGGCAACAACATCAACCATCGAAAAACAAAAGAACTCAAGCTTCATATTCAACAAAATCCGAGAGTTCAAAAGAGAGAATCACTTGAGTGCAAAAGAAAAATATTCTAAGTGTTTTCGAGAGAGAAATTCAGTGCAGTAATCAGCTTTCCAGAAGTAACTTTGAAGAGTTCCAAACCCTTATAATCAAACCCGATTGTGGTGTAGATCCCCTCTTCAATCTGGGGTTGTCATATTGGTAAGAGAAGACTTGACTTGTAGAGTCAAGGTGTTGTTTTCATTCCTCAAAAGTATGGGGTTGTCAAGCTGTTTGAGAAGACTGGCTTGGAGGGTCAGGTGTTGTAATTCAAAGATTTGAATTAGTGGATTAAAGCCTTCAGGATGAAGGGACTGGATGTAGCCAAGTTAATGATGAATCATGATAAATTGTTGTGTTCTTATGCTATTATTTTCCTCTGCTAAGTCTAATTAGTTATTCATCAAGTAAATGACATCAACATTCAACAAAACAGTTAAAAATATTCAAAGTTTGGCAAACACAATTCAACCCCCCCTTCTTGTGTTTGCACCTTCACTTCCTTGTTCCTTAATTGTTTAATCTTCTTGTCCTAAATTCTTACAGGTAGTACTTCAAATGAAAGGTTATCCTTTAGTTGAATGGTGTCTGGTTCGATCACATGTGACGGATCCGAAATGTATTTCCTTAGCTGTGACACGTGAAATACGTCGTGGATATTGGATAGTATTGGAGGTAAAGCAATTCGATAAGCCACTGGTCCAACTCGTGCAGTAATTTGGTATGGTCCAATAAATTTTGGAGTCAATTTTCTTGATTTAATAGCTCTGCCAACTCTAGTTGTAGGTGTGACCCGTAAAGACACATGATCACCCTGCTCAAATTCCAAAGGTTTGCGACGCTTGTCCGCATAACTCCTCTGACGATCTTTCGAGATTTTCATTTTCTTTTTTATCCTCTTGACCTTCTCTGTAGTCTATTGAACCATCTTAGGTCCTACAATCACAATATCTCCGTCCTTATACCAGCATAAAGGCGTCTGACACTTGCGTCCATACAAAGCCTCATATGGTGTCATTCCAATACTTGCATGGAAACTTTTGTTGTAAGTAAACTCAATCAACGGAAATACATCATCCTAGATTCCTCTATCATCTAATACGCATGCTCTTAATAAATCTTCTGAGGACTTATTCATTCTCTCGGTCTGTCCGTCTGTTTGCAGATGGTATGCTGAACTCAATTTCAGTTTCGTACCAAACGCTTCATGCAGCGCTCCCCAAAAGTGAGATGTGAATTTTGGATCAGGGTCTGATATGATACTCAATGGTACTCCATGTAATCTGACAATCTCAGCAATGTAGATCTCTGTCAGCTTATCTACCTTATAGGCGGTCTTTACTGTAAAAAGTGTGCGGATTTAGTTCATCGATCCACTATCACCCAAATCGAATCATTCTTTCTCCTTGTCTTTGGAAATCCGATTATAAAGTCTATCGGAATGCTCTCCCACTTCCATTTAGGTATATCCAAAGGTTGTAACATTTCAGTAGGTCACTGATATTCCACTTTCACTTTCTGGCAAGTCAAACAAGTTAATACATACTCTGCTACATGTCTCTTCATTCTTGGCCACCAAAATTTTTGTCTTGTGTCCTGATACATCTTTGTCGCTCTGGGATGGATACTCAATTTGCTTTTATGAGCCTCCTTCAAAATTTTTCTACTCAGATCTACAATTGCCGCTACACAAATCCTCCCATTACATCTCAAAATATTATCTGGTCCAATCCTGAACTGTTGTCTTTCCTTGCACTATTAGATTCCTCTTCTCTTGTATTAATGCGTCATCTTGAAAATTCGCAATGTCCTCAAGTAGACCACTCGAAATTTTTAGCATCCCACATTTTAAAATTCCCAGTGCAAACTCTACGTCCAAGTGTAGGTCTCTAAATGCTTCCCACAACTCTTGTTGTCTAGCCATTATTATTGAAGATACTGACACACTTCTTCTACTCAATGCATCAGCCACCACATTGGCTTTTACAGGGTGGTACTGCAATGTGAATTCAAAATCCTTGAGTGTCTCCATCCATCTCCTCTGGCGCATGTTCAATTCTTTCTGATCAAACAGATATTTCAAACTCTTATGGTTACTGAACACTGTGAACGTGCATCCATATAAGTAGTGCCTCCAGATCTTTAATGCAAAAACTACTGCAGCAAGTTCTAAATCATGAGTAGGAAAGTTTCTTTCATGAGTTTCCAATTGCCTTGAGGCGTAGGATATAGCTTTCTTGTTTTGCATCAAAACACATCCCAAACCTTAGTGAGATGCAACACAATAAACTTCGTATTGTTCTTCTGGTTGTGGCAAGACTAATACTGGTGAGGTTGTCAGCTTTTCCTTAAGTAACTGGAAATTTTCCTCACAGTTCTTTGTCCATGCGAATGGCTGATTCTTGCTAGTGAGTTGTGTTAATAGAGCTACAATCTTAGCAAATCCTTCAATAAATCTCTTGTAGTACCCTGCCAGTCCGACAAAACTTCGTATGTCTGTGATAGTCTGAGGATGTTTCCAAGCAAGGACTGTCTCATTCTTTGCCGGATCCACAATGATTCCTTCTTTGGTTATCACATGTCCTAAGAAGTTCACTTTTTCTAGCTAAAACTCGCACTTCAACAAATTGGCATACAATTGCTTCTCGCGTAAAACTTCAAGAACTTGACGTAAATGCTCTCCATGTTCTTCATGACCCTTGAATAAATCAATATGTCATCGATGAACACCACGATGAATTTATCCAAAAATGGGCTAAAGATTCTATTCATGTAATCCATAAAATTTGCGGGTGCATTTGTAATTCCAAATGGCATCACAAGATATTCATAATGTCCGTAACGAGTTCTGAAAACAGTCTTTTGAATATCACCTTCTCTTACCCGAATATGATGGTAACCTGACTTCAAATCAATCTTTGAAAACATTGCGGCTCCTCTTAATTGATCCATCAAATTGTCAATACGTGGTAAAGGATAACGATTCTTAATGGTTGCCTTGTTAAGTTCCCTATAATCCACACATAAGCGCGAACTTCCGTCCTTTTTATTAACCAACAATACCGGAGCTCCCCACGGTAACACACTTGGTCTGATAATCCTTTCTCCAATAAACCTTCAATTTGGCCCTTGAGCTCGCTTAATTCCAATGGCGACATCTGATACAGCGCAATTGAAATATGTCTGATTCCTGGGTGTAGATCAATGAAGAACTCCACCTCTTTTACTGGGGGTAATCTTGGAATTTCTGTTTGAAATACGTTTGGGTACTCCTCGACAAGCACCATGTCTTCTATGCTCACATCTATCTTTGCCTCCACGTTAGCCAATGATAGAAACACTTGAGTTCCTTCTCTCAGCGACACTCCGAGTTTATTGGCAGCCAAATACCGAACGACTTCTGGCTCGGGAAAAAGAACTAATTTTCAAGCACAATCCAAGACTACATAATGATACGACATCCAATCCATGCCGAGAATGATCTCGAGTGATTGTAGGGGTAAACAGATTAAATTAATCAAGAAATCTCTATTTTGTATAGTTACAGGACAGTGTAAACATGCTGTATTTACGGTCAAAGTCTTAGCAGGTTTGGAAACAACCAAATCAAAAGGCAAGGAAGACATAGATAGCTTCAAACGATTCACACAGTCCATAGCAATGAAGGAATAGGTTGCCCCCGAATCAAAAAGTGCAGTTAGTGTGTTACCTGCAATCTCGCAGCGTTGTTGGATCAAATTATGAGATTGATCTCCAGCTTCAGCACCCATGTGATAAACGCGTCCCCTAGCAGTAGGACAAGTAGCCCTAGTTGCGTTCATTGTTGGTTCCACCTTCGGAGCCTTGCAATCCCTTGCAAAGTGTCCTGGCTTCTGGCAATTGTAGCATGGAGGACCGTTAGTGGTACAAGCATTAGCATAATGTCCCTCTTCCCCACATCGGAAACATTGAACCACTTGTCCCAGTTGTCTTCCAAAGTTTTGGTTCCTCAAACGATTGTGGCGTTTGTTGTTGTTTTGTGGTCGGTTATATGGCTTAGCAACGTGCTTTCCTTTGTTGTTCTGATGGTTCATCTGACTTGGCCCCCCTGAATTAAAGTTCCCTCCTCGGTTAGCCCTCTTGTTCTTAATGTCCTCAACCTATCTACACTTTTCCGCTAAGGCTTGGAAACATTGAATTCCCAATGGTAAGACAGAGTCTTGTATCTCATACTTCAGTCCATTTTGAAAACGATGACACATAAATTGTTCATCAACTTCTTCACAGAAAAACCTAAAATATCTTGACAGGGACTCAAATTTAGCAACATATTCGCCCACTGTCATATTTCCCTGGTGTAATTTAAGAAAATCATCACCCAACTTAGTTCTAGTACTCATCGAGAAGTATTTGTCTAAAAACTTCCTTTTGAACGACTCCAAGTTCACCTCCTCGTGAGCTGATCCCATCAGAAGCCTTGTACTTCTCCACCAAAATTCAGCATCCCCTAATAGCAGATATGTAGCATAGTTGACCTTCACCAGTGCCTGGCAATTAATCATTTCGAAAATCTTTACCATTTCCTGAATCCATTGGTCGGCTCTTTCAGGACCCTCATCACCTTTGAACTTTGGAGGATTATGACGACAAAAATCCTCTAGTCCTCTTTATTCAGCAGCACAAATCTTTCTTTCTCTTTTCTCTAGGTCTCGTAGAGTCTTTTCAGCCGTCTGTGCAGCAACAGAAGCAGCCATGTTATTCATTGCTTCGGCCATCCAATCGTCCCGACTGACGTCGGCTCTTACAGTGTCATCTCTTCTTGGAGGCATTGTTCCCTGCAATACCATCATCAAGTAGAAATCTCACACCACTTAGAATAATTCCAACATATAACTTAACAGCATCATCACATCAGCACACCACAACTACACAAGATTTGACACTCTAACTACTTACCCTGACGCATGATCAGATAACGACTCCCAACTTACAATCTATCCAAAGCTCTAATACCACAATTGTAACACTCCGATTTTTAACAGCGCGAGTGTATTTTTTATTCAAAACAAATGAAGGAAATTCAAATTCAAATAAAAGAATTAAAAGAAATTAGAATTAAACCATTCAATAAGGTAATGCGTCGTAATACAAAACGACAAAAGTAATTAAGTAATTACATCATAATTATAACAAGATAAAATAGTTTTGGAAATTAATATTTAAAATATACAAATAAAAAATACACCGGGGCTATGAGACCAGTCAGACAGCACTCATACCCCTGGGGTATTCTCGGCAGACACCTGCGCAGAACTGCTGCTCCAAGAATGCTCTCTCCTCCCATGGTCACGTCAAAAAATTGAATCATGGACCAACCAACAAAAGTCACTATCAGAGTACGTCATAAATACAGTCATCCCTAAAAGAAATAAGTACAGCCACCAAAATACTAGGGCCCTATACAACAAAACTAGTATGATCATGCACTACAACTACAATAGCAAGGGTTACCACCACACTCTCCACAAGTCTCGTCCGACACAGTAGCTCGCCTCAACGTGACATCCTCCTCCTCATCAGCCTGAGAAGGATCTGTCTCCTCTGAAGTCATCTATCCATGATCTAGGTCGCTTCGGCGGCGCCGGAATCTCAAAGCAGTCCTCTACTGGCCTAGATGGACTTGGAATGTCAACCTCCACTGGCGTGGGCCCTTTGTCCTTCTCACCCGCCTCTTGTTCAGGCACCGCATCTAAGACACTGCCCCGACAATCCTACTAGTTCTCACCAATCTCCCCATATAAGTATCCTTGCTTGAGACAAGGTCGTACACCCAAGCAGTCGACATGTGACGATCAAGGAAATCTAACGACGTCTCCGTCGTTAGTGTAACCGTCGGTGGTACAGGTTTGGGTATCATCTAAGGGCAAAGCTCAATTTTCCACAATAATGTAAAGGTTCGCCAACCGAAATTAACAATTAACAATTAGCAGTTATGTCAAAGATAACAAATACATGCATGGCATGTTCCAACACTATAACAATAGTGATAAAATAAGTATACTCACTTATTAAAATGTATAACATCTACATTTTCGAAAAAAACCAAGGACTTAGAATATAGATCATGTCGCAAGTCCATATACAATGATGACTCGCAGGTCAACCAACCCAATGCAATGCGTATATGCCAATGCACATGATTCTGGAATTTCCAGGATAAAAACCTTCCTCGAAGGGGCGTAAATCATAATTGTACCGCCTATCACAGGCCAAAGTACTAATTACCAAGGTGCAGTCGCATCACAGACTAGCACGATTTACTTGTGTAGCCTATCACAGGCACTACACATAAGTTAAATCCTCGCACGGATAGAATGGACCGCCTAATACACGCGGAACCACCCTGTAGCCCATCACGGTCACTACTTAACTTCGTGGGCCATCACAGTCACCACATAACAACAAAACCCTCCTCGAAGGGGCATAAATCATAATTGTACCGCCTATCACAGGCCAAAGTACTTATTACCGAGGTGCAGTCGCATCACACACTAGCACGATTTACTCAAAGTGTAGTCTATATCACAGGCACTACACATAAGTTAAATCCTCTCACGGATAGAATGGACCGTCTAATACACGCGGAACCATCCTGTAGCCTATCATGGTCACTACTTAACTTCACGGCCCCTCACGGTCACTGCTCAACTCTATGGCCCATCGCGGTTACCACTTAACTATGCAATGCATGAGCGTACTCTGTTTCTCTTCACTGAAATTAGTACGTAAATGCAAATATGAAACCTGGACACTTCATCATCATTTCAAAACAATCTCAAAAGAATCTCATATAATTTATCATATGCCTTAAAAATGTTTTCCAAATAATTAAGTTCATAAACCAATATTTAAAAAAATAGAATTTTTTGCAAAAATCCAATATGTATTCGAATACAACTTCCTTGTAGCAAAATGCAGATGCTAAGTCAGTAGCAAAAATCTGCAAATCTGTATTTGAATACGAGGGTGTCGTAGTCGAATACAGATGTGAAGTCTGTGGCAAAATCTGCAATTCTATATTCGAATACGAGGTTGTCGTAGCCGAATACAGATGCGAAGTCAGAAGCAAAAACTGCAATTCTGTATTCGAATATGAGGGTGTCGTAGTCGAATACAGATGTGAAGTAAGAATCAAAAATCATGTAATTGTATTCGAATATGGGGTGTCGTATTCGAATACGAGGTTCAAAATTTGAATAAAACCTCAAATTTTTCGAGGTGTATTCGAATACACTAGTGTCGTATTCGAATACATCTTCGAATACAGTATAATTTTTCAGGTAAATTTCACTTGAGCTCAAACTCTTTTCTTTGAAAATAACCACAACAAAGAAATCTCTCAACAACCAGAACAACAATATCAACACAACAACACACCAACTTCCTCCACAAAAACAGCAGGAACATCATTAAAACATCAACATAGCAGCACAACAACAACTTCATCAACAACAATATCACAACAATGACATTTTTCATCATCATTGTTTGAACCAAGTTGGTTCTTTCAATCAAAGTTTTGATGTTAACAAAATTATTTTATGTAAATCGTATTTTGACTTAGAAGAACAAATCAGAAGCTGTGCAAAATCAGAGGATACATCCCGAGGAAGCAACCAGAGGATAGAAATGTCACCAGAAGGTTCGACCAGAGGAAACATCCAAAGGGTACCAGAGGATGCATCCAAAGGACACCACAGGATTCACCTCTAGAGAATATCAGAGGATGTCATCAAAGGCCAACATCAAAGGTCAAATAACATCATTAGAGGATATCTTTCTTGGCCCAGATCAGAAGGAAGCAGAGTTCAAAAAGAGACCTGGTCTATAACAGAAGGAAGCTTGTCAGAGGGAGACTTGGTCCAGACTAGAAGGAATTATAAGTCAGACTTGGTCCAGACTTAATCATGACTAAAAGATAGCTTTCTCGTGAATATAAGAATCAGTCCACACTTAATCCAGACTTGGTCCAGAGACGAAGATAACTGGTCAGAACAAATGACTTGGTCAAGACTAGAAGATAGCATGGTCCATAACATAAAACTCAGTCCAAATCAGAAGAAATGATTGTCTAGATTTAATCCAGACTTGATCCAGATTAGAGGATAAATGTCCAAATTAAAAGATCAATGGTCCAGATTAAAATATCATAAGTCCAGATTTAATTCAGATTCAATCCAGACTCAGTCCAGACTTGATCCAGATCAAATAATAAATGTCCAGATTAAAATATCATAAGTCCAGATTTAATTCAGATTTAATTCAGATTCAATCCAGATTCATTTTAGACTTGGTCCAAATCAGAGGGTAAATGTTCAGATCAATGGTTCAGATTTAAGTATCATGGTCTAGTGTTTGCCGAGATCAGAAGATCATAAAATAGTACATATCAGATCATATGATCCAGTGTTGGCCGAGATCAGAGGATCACAAAATTGGTGCATATCAGATTACATAATCTAGTGTTTGCTGAGATCAGAAGATCATAAAATAGTACATATCACATCATATGATCCAGTATTCACTGAGATTAGAGGATCACAGAATTGGTACAGATCAGATTATATGGTCTAGAGGTGGTCGAGATCAGAAGATCAAACGGTCTATAATTTAAATCATCATGCAAATCAGTGCGGACTTGATTAAAATTTGAAGAAGACTTGATTAAATTTTGATAGAAATTTGATCAAAGTATTAAGGGGATTTGATTTTAAAATTCACTGAAGACTTGAAGAAATTTGAATGCAATCTGAAGCTTAAAAAGATATGGTTTGAAATTAAAAGAAACAAGATTGGTCAACAGAAATTTAAAATGCAATATGAAGTTAAAAAGATACGTTTTTTTATTTAAGTGAAACAAGATTGGCCAACAGTATTTTCAAAGGAAATCTAAGCAAGATCTATTTCGAATTTAAGCTTGGACAAAGCCCAATTTGCAGCTATAAAAGGAGGCTTCAGGCAGCAGCATCATGCATCGAAAAACACAAGAACTCAAGCTTCATATTCAACACAATCAGAGAGTTCAAAAGAGAGAATCAATTGAGTGCAAAAGCAAAAAATTTCTAAGTGTTTCCGAGAGAGAAATTCAGTGCAGCAAATCAGCTTTCCAGAAGCAACTTTGCAGAGTTCCAAACCCTTGTAATCAAACTCGATAATGGTGTAGATTCCTTCTTCAATCTGGGGTTGTCAGATTGGTAGGAGAAGACATGACTTGTAGAGTCAAGGTGTTGTTTTTGTTTCTCAAAAGTCTGGGGTTGTCAGGCTGTTTGAGAAGACTGGCTTGAAGGGTAAGGTGTTATAATTCAAAGTCTTTAAGTTAGTGGATGAAAGCCTTCAGGATGAAGGGACTGGATGTAGCCAAGTTAATGGTGAATCAGGATAAATTGTTGTGTTCTTAAGTTGTTATTATTCGCTGCTAAGTCTAATCAATCATTCATCCAATAATTCGCATCAACACTCAACAAACAACAAAAGAATTCAAGTTTGACAAACACAATTCAACCCCCTCCTTCTCGTGTTTGCACCTTCAATCACAACACAACATTCACGAGTTTCAGAGGCAGGCTTGATGTAAGACCCTTAAATTTAAAATAAATTAAAGTTTTAATATCAAGTGTAATTTTGGAATGTTTGTAAAATATTTAATATATGTATATTATATATATATATATATAAATATTTATTTTTGAGGTTGAATTAAAATTATTGGACGAAGGATAAATTAATTTAATTACGAGTAATTAAATATCGGCAGTGATCAAGAAATTATCCGTCAACAGAGTTGCGACGGGAGTGTTTAATTACTTGAGTGTCAAGTAATTTTATAATATATATTTATACATATTAGGTGGCACATTATGCCTATATATATGTACATATATGAGATGTGTGAGAAGGGAACAAAACAGAAAAACAGAAGCAATTCCATTTCCTTCCTCACCAGCCCTGTACCTTTCTTTTCCTTCTTCTTCTCGCATTCTGTTTTTGTTGGTGGAAACAAAAGAGAATTCTCAAAACTCAAATTACATGTAAATCCAAGCGTCGAAATAGAAAGTGTCAAGAAGGAAAGTTGTTCCTCTCATCGTTACAGTGCTAGAGAACCCACTTTAGTAACGACGACAAAAGTGGGAGTGTCGCCGGTTTTAGTTGCGGTAACGGAAAAGAGCAAGAAAACGTAACTAAGGTAAGGGGCCCCTTCCAACTTTTTGGATTGCATTTAGGGCGTAAATGCATGTTTGATGGGTGATTGTTATGAGTTATGTGTGTGTTAAAAATGGTGTTGTTGTTTTGATACTGAAACTGCCTTGCATGTAGTCATGGATGATGAAAATGCATGTTGTTGAGTTGTTCTATGTTGTTACTGCCTTGGTTGATGCCTTGATGCATGTTTGTGAGTTGTTGTTGTTGTGTTGATGAGTAGAATCATTTATATGTGTTGAGGATGTACTCGTTTTTGTGGTTAAAGAAGTTGTGAGTGTGTTTTGGTGGTTGTGTGGGTTTTTCAAAGGAAAATGTTTGAAAACGTGTTGAAGATTTCTGGAAAATCTCATTGTTTTCGAAGGTGTATTCGAATACGGTACTAGTGTATTCGAATACATTCTTGTAAATTTCCAGTTTTTATTCAAACTTTGAATGTCGTATTCAAATACGACACTCCGTATTCGAATACAAATACATGATTTTTGCTACTGACTTCGCATCTGTATTCGGCTACGACCTTGTCATATTCGAATACAGGATTGCAAGAGTTGCTACTGACTTCACATCTGTATTCGGCTACGACCCTGTCGTATTCGAATACAGAATTGCTGATTTTGCAACTGTTTTTGCATCTATATTCGGCTACGACAACCACGTATTCGAATATAGAAATGCTGATTTTTCAATGTTTTCGCATCTGTATTCGAATACAAGGATACTGTATTCGAATACAGATTGATTTTTTTCAAAAACTCTATTTTAAACATTGATTTATGCACTTAATGAGTTGGAAATCATTTGGAAGGTATATGACAAACTTATGTGGAGTTTTTGAGATGTTTTGAGATGGTTTAAGATGGTTTGAGGTGGTGATGGAGTGTCGGGATTTTAGATTGGTTTTGCATACTGCTTTCAGTGAAGAGAAAACATAGCACGTCCATGCATTGCATAGTCAGGTGGTGACCGCGATGGGTCACAGAGATGATGCGGTGACCGTGATGGGCCGGGAAGTTAAGTAGTAACCGAAATGGGTTATAGAATAGTTTCGCGTGTATTAGACGGTCTATTCTATCCGGGGTCAGAGTAGTTCCGCGTGTATTAGACGGTCTATTCTATCTGGGCTACGGAGTGGTTCCACGTGTATTAGACGGTCCATTCTATTCGTGCGAGGATTTAACTTCTGTGTATTAGGCTTGTGAGAGGCTAATACACGTAATTGTAGTGACCATGATGGGTTATAGAGTAGTTCCGCATGTATTAGATGGTCTATTCTATTCGGGTTCAGAGTAGTTCCGCGTGTATTAGACGGTCTATTCTATTCGGGCTACGAAATGGTTCCGCGTGTATTAGACGGTCCATTCGATCTAGAAATCGTGCTGGTCCGTGAGAGACTTCATGTGTGCTGGTCCGTGAGAGACAGCACCTTGGAAATTCCAAGAGTTGTGTACATTGGCATATACATATTGCATTGGAATGTTTGACTTGTGAGTCATAAATAGAAAAATTCAATTTAAATCCCTTTTCTTGTGTTTTCCAGCATCTTCATCAGGTTGGTCATAACCCAAGCTATGTTCGGAGAAGTATACACACTACTAAATTTTTGTTAAAAGAAGGAAATAGGTGGATTAGTGGATCAAGTCCTACAATTTCGGTTTGGGAGGAAAATCGACAAAGTGCCTTGTCTTTTTTATTAAAGCCACACCATGCTCCAGCCCATTTAGCCTATTTGCGAATATCTGAATTAATTCGAAAAAATTCGAAGAAATGAGATCATCGTGTTGTGTTTTCCTTGTTTCATGATGCCATAGCTAACATCAATACTAATACTCCTTTGTTTGCTTATGCGAATAAAGGTAGGAAGGTTTGGAGACCATAGAAAATTGGTTTATATTCGGTGCAAAGGGCCTACCTTTTATGTGTAAATGAGGCGATGGATATTTCTCACTTAAGGGTCAATGGTCGAAGGGATTTAACATTGAAAATAAAAGCTCCACCAAAAGTTATAAATCTGGTGTGGCGGTTATGTGTAACAATTTGCCTACACAGGTCAGGTTGAATAAGTGTGGTGGTTGTTGTGCATCCAACTACAACTTTGTTGACAATGCTATGGAGGACAGTTATCACTTATTTTTTCAGTGTCCTAATAGCATTGGATTTTGACAACAAATTGAGTTGTGTATTATGACCAATTTTGCGCATCTCGCACAAACAACACGAATGCTGTAATTTCAGTGCTGCAACAACTGAATACAAATGTTGTTGCCATCTTCAATATCATACTCTGGTGTGAGTGGAAACAACGAAATAATAGAGTTTGGAACCAACAAATGGAAGACTTGCAAACGTTATGCTCACGCAATAACAACATGTTGTCTGAATGGCTACAAGTACAAAAAATCTGCACCAAACCAGCCACGGTACAAGTCTCAAATGAGGTTGTTCAACGACACTAAAAGGTAATATTAATGATTCTTTTTCATCTCATTTTAATAGGATAGGAGTTGGCCTTTGTATTAGTGACACAGATGGGCATTTTGTGCTTGCGAAAACACAATGGTTTTATACTATGTGTACTGTTGAAATAGGAGAAGCGCTTGGTCTTTTGACGACTATGCAGTGGGTCCATAAGCTATGACTAGAGAATGTCAATTTTGAGAGGGACTCCAAAGTGGCTGTCAATAAGTGTCATAGTGTCAATTGTGATGTTTAAGAGCTTCACATAGACCAGTTGATGAGGTAACTCGTGCACTAGAACATATAGCTCCATCTTTAACTATTATCCAATATTTGTATTGATACACCAACATTTATTGAACAATTTATTATTAATAAAATGATATGAGTTTACCTTTGTTAGAACAACATATGCATTTATGGGTTTCAAATTTAGAGTTTGATGAAACCTCAAGAACTTTATTGATTATAATTAAGTATTTTATGGGTTTTCACTTCTATATTAAGGAACATGATGAAGAATCTTAATAATTAAAATTTAGGATTTTAAATTTTAATAAAAATTAATTAAACAATATTTAATTTGTAGGTTTGCATGTGCCACCACGACAATATGACAAACACTTCACCATTTTAACATACATGTGTCTTTTTAATGTTGTTAAATGTAAATTCCAAAAAAAAAGACCAAGACATGTACATTTATATATTTAAAGGGCTAATTTGGGGAAAAACTTACAGTACAATTCATATAAACAATCAAATTTAAAGCCTGCAAACGTAATTTTTCCTAAAATATATTATGTCAAATTTTGAATTAACTTTTTCTTTCAAAGTTATAATGGAAGTCCACATTTGTTATTCCCTTGCTCATAGACCAAATCTTGTGCATAATTTATGCAGACAAAACACATTTACGTTTCAATAGATACCATTTAATTTGTCAATCATACTTTTGCTTTTGATTTGTCAACCATACATCATGATAACATTCATTGTTTTATTTCCATTTTAATGAAACTTACATATATAAATATATATTTATTAAAAATAATATTTTCTTCAAACAAGAAGAAAAGCTCTAACTTCGAACTTTATTATGAACCAATTTGGCACAACAACAAGTTAAACCATTATCATCGATAGGAGCGCAATGTCTTTGTAAATAGCCTTTACTGATGCAAAAGAATTTACAATAATGTACTTGATCACATTTGGAAAAACATTTTTGTACCGGAAGTTCAATGGCCATACCTATTGAGAAAAGTAATATTAGTGTAACAATTAGTTAACATATAGGCTTAAATACATGATAGGTCCTTGCAAATATGCATTTTTTTTGTTTTAATCCATGTATGTTTTTTGTTTGATTTGTGTCCTTGTAAGTATTTTTATTTTGGTTTTATTCATTGCTCTTTTTTTGAATTAGTAATAAGCAATTACAGAGGACAATTTCAATATAACAAAAAACTTATAAGGACTAAAACAAACAAAAAAAAAACACATAATTTCTTAGACCAATAATTTAATTAAGCCAAATATCTCTATAAGAGAAATAATATGTACAAAATTCAAAATTTGTTATGAAATTTGTCTACATACCAGTTGAAAATAGAATAACCACAACCAAGGTTGTCATAATAAAATTTTGTTTACTAATCATTGTTTGTATCTTCTTCACTGATCCTCTATAAGTTAATAAGTACAGATTTCATACTAATATATATATATATATATATATATATAGTAAATCCTAAAAAAGGATAAATAACAAAATACTTATGGATATTTACTTTAAGTTAATGACTTACAACATAACTTTTTGATTATTTGAATAGAAATTATATTATTTATTCTTAAGTCAAAGTCTCTAGTAAAAAAATACAAACTTTCCTTTTTAAGATTATATTATTTTACTTTATTAATTAATATTTTATATACTTACATTTATGTGTTGGATGGCACTATGCTATTTTCACATTCTTTATAATAATAATAATAATAATAATATTAATAATAATAATTATTATTATAACAACAACAAGAACAACAAAAACAATGCGGTAATTCGAGTGAGAGGAAAATTTTCTCCAGTAGGGTTTTCATGTCCACAATGAATGATCATGTCATTTGGAAGTGGCCTCGTTTGGGTTCTCCACATCCTAATATTATCCATCATGTCCACACTTTTCCTTCTCGCTTTCAAATGCTTTCCCATCAATGTGGGTTTCAAAGTATTTTTAAAGGTGCAAACATGAAAAGGGGGTTGAATTGTGTTTGTCTAAGTTGGATTCTTTTTTATTATTTGATTAACACCGGTTCGGGTTTGATGCAGGAGTAAAGTGAGGAAAGTGACACATGTAATATATCCTGGTTCACCACTAACATGGCTACATTCAGTCCCTTCTGAAGGTGCAAACACGAGAAGGGGGGTTGAATTGTGTTTGACTAACTTGAATACTTTTCCTGTTTTTACACTTTTAAAACAAAACATGATGAATGAATAAAAACAGAGTTAGCATCAGATATAAAGTAAAAATAAAACACATAATTTTTATACTAGTTCACCATTAACGAGGCTACGTCCAGTCCCTTCACCTTGAAGGATTTCACTAATTCAAACCTTGAATTACAACAGTTCCACTGACCCTCCAAGTCAGTCTTCTCAAACAGTCTAACAATCCTAGACTCTTGAGGAATACAACACCTTGACTTCCTAAGTCAAGTCTTCTCTTGCCAATCTGACAACCCCAGATTGTAGAAGGAATTACAACGCCTTGAATCTAATTTCCAAGTAATCTGCTACCCCTTCTGACTCCCTCAAATTGTAGACTCTACTTCAACAACTTAGATCTAACACAAGGGAAAGAAAATAACACGAGTGCTTGCTTCTTGAAAGCTGGAACACACAATTAACCTCACTGAAAACTTGAGTGTTTGCTTTGGAAGTGTATGACTCTTTTGTGATTTTCGATACTAAGTATTCTGCCTTAAGCCTCCTTTTATAGATGCGAATTAGGGTCTCTTCCAAGCTTAATTTCGAGCTGTATCTTGCTGGATTCTCTTGCAAAAATATCTTGACCAATCGGGCTTCACTTAAATAAAAAACATATCTTTTTTAAGCTTCAGATTTTCTTTCAAAAATAACTGGCCAATCATGTCTTTAGTTTCTTCCCGCCAACAGCTCCTGCACTCCCATACGACTTCACTTTATTTTTGTAACAAATCCTTTTAATACTTTGATCAAAATAAATT
Source organism: Cicer cuneatum (assembly GCA_037974295.1). Taxonomy (NCBI): domain Eukaryota; kingdom Viridiplantae; phylum Streptophyta; class Magnoliopsida; order Fabales; family Fabaceae; genus Cicer; species Cicer cuneatum. The sequence goes on along the minus strand of JBBPBO010001986.1, from coordinate 31,821,444 downwards.
AAAATCTCCACCGTTAATCTTCATGATTAAATCTGGACCATTTGATTTTCTGCGCTAGTCCACATCTGGACCATACTAAGTGATCTGCTGTAATCCTATGATTTCGGCCAACCCTAGACCACACTTTCTAATCTTCTGATCTCGGCCATCCTGGTCTAGCAAACTGATCTGCTGTGATCCTCTGATCTCGGCCACTGCTGGACCACACATTCTGACCTTCTGATTTCGGCCAACACTGGGCCATGGTCTGATCTTCTGATCTCGGCCAACACTGGGCCAAATACTTAAATCTGAACCATTGATCTGAATATCTCCCCTCTGATCTGGACAAATTTTGGACTTGGTCTGGACAAATTCTGTACTTGGTCTGGATTAAACTGAAATTAAATCTGGACAAATAATATTTCAGTCTGGACATTTTACCTTCTGTTTTGGATCAGTTATGGATTAAATCTGGAGATCATTTCTTCTGGTTTGGACTTAGTTTCATACCCCGAGTCATGCTATCTTCTGGTCTGGGTCAAATCTGGATTGATTCTCTTATTCTGGACCCATTAACTTATCCTCTGATTAAGTCTAGATCAAGTCTGAGCTGTTTATTATTTCACTGCCAGGCCATCTTCTGGTCAGAATAACTTCTAGAATAAGTCTGACAAATGATTCCTTCTGGTCTGGATCAAGTCTCCCTCTGGCAGGCTTCCTTCTGGTCTGGTCCAGGTCTCTTTCTGACTTTTCTTCCTTCTGATATAGGCCAGCAAAGATATCTTCTGGTGATGTTTTGACATCCTGGAGTATCTTCTGGTAGCTTCAGGATTCAATCTTTGGAACCCTTTGATCTTCTGCTTATGGTGGAATTTGATTTTATAATTCAAGGTACAAAATAAGATTACATTGAGTGCTTTTGTAAACATCAAAATCCTAAGTACTTAGAACCAACTTGGTTCCAACACCTTCACTCAGAATGATTTAATCCACTAATTCAACAACTTGAATTACAAAACACATGACCCTACAAGTCAGTCTTTTAAAAACTACCTAACATCCCCATATTTTTTTAGGAACATAAACATTTTGACTCTACCAGCCAAGTCTTCTCCACACAACCTGACAACCCCAGATCGTTGAAGGCACACAACACCTTGACCCTACAAGTTATGTCTTCTCGACACAATCTAACAACCCCAGATTGTTGAAGGCACATTAACACCTTGAACCTACAAGACAAGTCTTCTCAACACCACTTGAGATCCACAGATTGCTTAAGGCCCACTAAAGCCACTATTGGGTTGGGTTTCAATGAGTTTGGAACTTGATTGTTTTGCTTCTAACAAGCATATTTGATACAATGATTTTTCCACACTACGTCACTTAGAATATTTTTCTTTGAATGAGTACTTTGTTAGAACCTAAAACCATCAAATCTAAATACTTAAAAAATTGAACTCTTGAGGTTTTCTAAACAACATTAATTTTTAGGATTTCTAAGTTTGTGTATTCGTGTTGTTCTTATATTTCTGTAAGTACAAAGGTGCATCTAAGAGGGGGTGAATTAGGTGTTTAAAAAGTTTTTTAGTTTTTAGAGTTTTTATCAATTATTTTTCTGATTGTGATTGAGTAAGAAAACTTGTAAGTGACAAAAAATAAAGCACATAGAAATTTATCCTGGTTCCCCTTATAACCAAGGGTACATCCTATCATCTTGTACACCACAAGAGATTTTTCCACTATTTTGTTAGAATCAGTACAAGTCTAACACTAAGATTCTATTACAAATTCCTAACACTTTATCTAAGATAGCACACCACTATCTTAGTTTACAACACTTGAAGAAACTACACTACTTTCTTCAATTAATACAATAGTTTCTGATGATTTTTGTAACAATGTTCTTAACTAAGAACAAGAGTATAATAATGTGTATAATGATAACAATCCAGCACACTTTCAAGTACAACTGAGAACCTTTCTTAATGATATGAAAATAAAAAGCATGTACTTAAAATATGAAAATGGACCTTTTTAAATTTTAGATATTTCATAAAGTTGTTATAAGATTGGTAGTAGGATTGATTGAGTTAGAACTGAAGCTATGAGGTTTTTATACTCCATAGACATTTTAGATACTTCTGACTTAGTGTTTGTATTCGGCTACGAGATGCTGTAGTCGAATACAACATTGATTTTTGTCAAAAACTTAATTTTTAAATATTTGTTTATGTATTTAGACACTTAGAAAATACTTTTGATGCATATGCTAAATATAGAAGGTTCTCATAATATTGTATTTGAAATGTAATGGAATTTTTATCAAGTACCTTAAAATCTAAGTTTCCTAATAGATGACTTGAATGTTGATTTCACTTTGAGCTTGCATCTTGATCTTTATACATAGTCTTTTGTCTTCATCAAAAATATAGATCTTATGCATTTTCAATTTCTTCTTCAGCCTTGATCCACTATTTATAGTTGAAATTAGGGCTTCACTTTGGTCCTTTGAGAATTTTGAATCATCTCTTCGTTCTAGCTTGGCCAACAATGATTTTCTTCAAAAATAATTCTAAAGATGTGTTTTGATGATATATGTTTTAACCAATTCTTTATTTTCAAATATGATCTGAGCAATTCTTCTAGAATTATATGATGCGCAGTTTCTTCATATTGCATTTAGAAATTATTCAGCTGAATCTTCCTTCATACGCTTGAGCCTTCAGAATTTTTTATACGACTAAGTGAAATTTATCTTCTATCAGAATTGTTGACTTTCCATCAAAGGAATTGACTTTTCTTCATAAAAGTATAAATTGATTGTTGAAGTTAGATGTTGCATTCTTTTCTTTCTTGATAGTTAGAGGCAGACTGCGTGACTTAGAATATGTAGCCAGGGCAAATCACATTTGTTTCCTTATCAAAGTCAGGGCAACTTCATAGTGTGTTCTGTATCAGAGGGAACACTTTGGAACAGGTTGCAGTCTTTAGAGTCAGCAGAACATGAGTTTTAGAGGCAGGCTTGAAAAGTGGCTTCAAACTTCAAAGGTATGCCTAAGTTATGGTGCATTAGAGGCATGCTTAAATACTGTTTGCCAAAGGCATACAATGTAGAAGTAATGTTCATCAAAGCATGAAGAAGTATTGTTCATTTGAGGTAGTACTCAGAATCAGTTTCATAGCCATTATTTAGAGGCAGTCTTCATACCTAGTTATGAAACCTTAAACCCTAAACCTTCAAAAGAGAAAAATTGAACAAATGTTTTTGGTGTGCTCAATCATTTCTTTGCAATATTTCATCATTTCTGCAATGTGGAAGTGTACTATTTTTATTATCTCTATAATAAAAATATTGCACAAATTTTGACAAATTTCTTATCGTTCCTCGGTGATTTTCAAAGAGCTTGAACGATCTTGTTTGACCTTGTATTGATATGGAGAGTTATGATAATTCAAATGATTTGTGAACATTCCTTTTATAAATAATTTGGTATTGTATTATTCATTACTTTCTTCAAGAGGAAACACGTTAGCAGAGGATATGTTTTACCAAATGAAATACTCCATTAGATAACTATATGTTCACCTGATTAGACACTGAAAATATTTGGACCATGAACTATTTACCATAAGCACTTATACAACTTTTGTGTTTTGTTGTTAAAGAATTTAGCTGTCAATAAGAGGTTGTCACTAGAGGATCTGCACACTTATAATAAACATCATAAAATAAATTATTCTCTTATATATATTTTGTTATCATTAAAATAAAATTAGGATTCATTGTTCTTTAAACACACATGTTTCTAACAATTTTTCCCTTTTTGATTATGACAATCCAATATATTTTGAACAATTTGTCACAAAATATATTAAAATTTTCAAAGGCCTCCTCTAAATTTAAGCAAGAATACTTTTAATTGAAATTATATGAGTATGAATCTATTTTTTATGCATTAATATTCTTCTACTATTATCCACATTTGTTTTACCTTAATATTGTTTCACGCCCATTTACATAAGAAAAAACGGTAAAAATAAAACATATCACTGTCGAAACAAAAACAATTAAACAGGTAGAGATAAAAATCATAAGTTGAGGAAGAAGGTTTTGAGAATCCATTGAGATCTTAAGAAGACATAGAACCAAATATTTTTTTCATATAAAGATTGAATGATTTAAGAACCATTCAACCTACTTTTAAATATCACTTAGCTTCTTGGGACTTATGTTTTCTTTGAAACAGAAACGTTTTAAAAAACAACAGAGTGATAAAAACAAAACCACATGTAAAATTACCATGGTTGTTAAAAACAAAGTTTACCAAACTAGTTAAAAAAACACAATAAATAAATAAAATTACAGCTAATGTTTGATTTTATTTGTTAAATCTTGCACGAAAACATCAACGGATGAAAAGTTGGAAGGAATGGCAGCAAAATGAATTATTATATCAAAAAAAGGATATATCTAGTTCAATTTGAGACGATGGTTTAGATTGCGATTTAGGTTCAGATGCATGTTTTGAGATTAGTTGAGATTGAGATAGAGGTGAGTCTGAATGTGAAGGTTCAGGTTGTGATAATAGTTTGTATGGGGTTGCTACTTTCTTAATTTCACTAGAAATAAAGTTACAACTTCTTCCTATAAGGCTAGATATAGGTATGGTGTCAAGGTAAGCGTTTATTAAGAATCAAATCAAATATTAATTGGAAAAAAATTAAGCTAAGGATGAGGTAGGTTTTGGATATGGTTTAGGAGAAGGTTGATATAATGTTTGATTGGGTGAAGTCTCATGTAAAGAACATGTACTAGAGTTGGATATCAAATTAGAAATAGATTGAGTTAAAGGCAGAGTATCTATTACCTTTTGTTTCTTTTGAGGAAATTCTGCAACCTTGACAATTCCTTATTGGATAAAAAGAGACAGTAGGAGGTAGAGCACGTCGTAGGAGACAGTAGGAGACAGTAGGAGGACAGTAGAATTAAAAGAAAGTTAAATAAATTCATTTCATAAAATAGCACGTCGTAATTCTACCGATGAACGTAATTAAATAATTTCTTCTCAATAGCACTAAGTACTTAACTTTGGGAATTAATAATCAACATTAATACATTTCAAAAGACAGTGTCATATCATCTCAAAAAGAACACTCGGCCTGTGGCCCACTAAACAGTATCAGAGTGCAAAAGAGATCAGCAGAAAAGTTATACAATAATTCCCAAAATAAATGATTACATCCACCGAAATCAAGACCCTATACAACAAGTCTAAACTGATCATGCACTAAAGCTACAGTAGCAAGGATTCCCTCCGCATCCCATACAAGTCTCGTCTGACTCCGCAACTCTCCTCGATGTTACGTCCTCCTCCTCATCATACAGGGAAGGATCAGTCTCCTTTGAAGTCAGATCTATCCACGATCTGGGTCTCTTCGGCGGTGCCGGAATCTCAAAACAATCATCTGATGTCCTAGATGGACCCGGAATATCAACTGCTGCTAACGTCTGTCTTTTATTCTTCTCTTCCCCCTCGGGTTCACGTACAGCCCCTCCAGCCACCGAGTTAGGAGTCACCACACCTACCGTGGCCTCCGTCTCAACCCCTCCAGTCGGCTCCTTCACATCTGCAAAAACTCCGTACTCCTCCAATATCAATTTGGAAGGTACTGGAAAGTCAATCCTCGCGTGGGTGTGCTCTACGTAATCCACTACCTCGTTTGTCCTGCAAGTCCTCGGCAATCTCCCCATGTAAGTCGCTCTGCTTGACACGGGGTCATATACCCAAGCAGTACGCAGATGACGGTCAAGGAAATCTAGCGACGTTTCCATCGTCTGGGTATCCACCGGTAGTACGGGTTTGGGGTTCATCTGAGGGCAAAGCCTAATTTTCCACAATAATAGTAAATGGTCACCGATCGAAATTAACAATTACCACGTAGCAATTATTTTTGATAAAACAGATACACTCATGGCATATTATATAACAACGATGATAGATAAGGATGCTCATTTTTGAAAATACATGACAGTTGTACCATTGGAAAACAGCAACCAAATTAATATAAAAATCATGTTGTAAGTACAAATATCAATTCAACAATCACAACAATTCATTAGAAACTCAGATTTCATAAGGTACTTACACACATCGATTTCCACACATCAACTCATTTTAAAATATGACTCACAATCAACCTCCCCGATGCAATATGTAAATGCCAATGTACACAACTTCTCGGAATTACCAAGGTGCAGTCTCTCACAGACCAGCACACGTGCAGTCTCTCACAGACCAGCACACGTGCAGTCTCTCACAGACCAGCACACGTGCAGTCTCTCACAGACCAGCACACGTGCAGTCTCTCACAGACCAGCACGATTTACCCATTTTAGCCTCTCACAGGCCAAACATTACCGGAGTGCAGTCTCTCACGGACCAGCACGATTTACGGATTCGAATGGACAACCACAAACACGCGGCCATTCCGTAGCCCGGATAGAATGGACCACCACGAACACGCGGCCACTCTACAACCCGTCACGGTTACTACATTTACGTGTACTAGCCTCTCACATGCCAAATACACAGAAGTTAAATCCTCGCACGGATAGAATGGACCACCACGAACACGCAGCCATTCCGTAGCCTGGATAGAATGGACCACCACGAACACGCGGCCACTCTATAACCATCATGGTTACTACTTAACTTCACGGACCATCACGGTTACCGCATCATCTCTATGACCCATCGCAGTCACCACCAGACTATGCAATGCATGGACATGCTATTTTTTCTCTTCACTGAAAACAATATGCGAAACACAATCTGAAATCCAGACATTCCATTACCACCTTAATTCATCTCAAACTATCTCAACAATCTCATTTTCATCACATCAACAAAGAATTCAAAAATCTCATCATTACCACCTCAAACCTTCTCAAAAACTCTATTTTACTTCATCACAAGCTTTCCCAATGTTTCCCCGACTCTTTAAGTTCATAACAATTGTTAAAACTGGGAATTTTGAAAAGAAACTAATCTGTATTCCAATACAGCTTCCTTGTATTCGAATACATAAGCTAACACAGTGGAAAATCAGTATTTATCACACAACAACAAAGAATCTCAAGAACTTCACCACTACTACCTCAAACCTTCCCAATGTTTCCCCAATTCTTTAAGTTCATAAACCAATGTTTAAAAACTGGAATTTCTGAAAAAACTAATCTGTATTCAAATACAGGTTCCTTGTATTCGAATACAGAAGCTAAAAACAGTGAAAAATCAACATTCTGTATTCGAATACGAGGGTGTTGTAGTCGAATACAGATGTGAATACAGTGGCAAAAATTGCAATCCTGTATTCTAATACGACAGGGTCGTAGCCGAATACAGATGCTAAGTCAGAAGCAAAAATCACTCATCTGTATTCGAATACAGAGCGTCGTATTCGAATACAAGTTCAAAAATTTGAATAAAATAGAAGTTTTGCAGGCGTGTATTCGAATACACCATTGTCGTATTCGAATACACCTTCGAATACAGTGATATTTTCCAGAAAACTTCAACAGGCTTTCAAACTCTTTTCTTTGAAAAACTAACACAACATGAAAACAATATCACCATTCTTTTGAAACCAAAGGAAACTCAGAACATTTCTCACCAACACAACAACAACAGATTTTCCAGAAACATGAAAACACCTTTTTAAAAATCCTTTTCTTTTAAAAACCACCATCAACACTAGAATGATTATAACACAGTAGAAAACATAATCATCAACACCAGAATTATCTCACAGTTTTTATTAACCACAAAAACAGAAAGTCAACCACATAATGAAAACGATTTTATTCACCACAATAAAACCATATCAACATCCTTAGCTCAGCAACAAGACAACACCAGTAAAAACCTTACCCTAAAAAATAACCACAAAACAGAACAACACAAACCAACTCATGCATTTGGATCATCCCCAAAACAACATGCAAAGCATTTTCCAATATTCCCACACAAACAAAACAACATTGATGTATCAGCCAAAACAGCAAACATCCCAGATCATCAAAACATCAACAACATGCATTTTAGTCAGTTATAACGACATGCAAAACAGTTTCACTTCAAAAATAGCAACGAAAACATCATCAGTGTCACAACAGCATGCATTTACAGCCCTAAATGCAATCTAAAAAGTGGAAGGTGCTCCTTACCTCTGTTACGTTCTCTAAGCTCGTTTACGCTACTGCGACAAAATTCGGCGAAACTTCCGTTTGCGTCGCCGCTACAAAAGTTGGTTCTCTAGCTCCGTAACGATGAGGGGAACAACTTTTGTACTAGACACTTTCTGGTTCGGCGCTTGGATTTCCAAGTAATTTGACTTTTGAGGATGCTCTTTTTTGTTAAAATAGAATGGGAAACAAACAGAATGGCGCATGCAGTGAGGAAAAGAGGAAATGTTTTTCTGCCTTTTCTGACATTAATATTATAATATTATTTGACCATCAGGTACTTAACCTCTCGACGTAATTTACCGATAACAACTTAATTAACTACCCGAAATTTAACTACTCATAATTAAATTAATTTATACTTCATCCAATAATTTTAATTCAACCTCCAAAATAAATGTTTATATATATATATATATTTACATAAAATATACATATATTAAATATTTTACAATTATTCCCAAAATACACTTAATATTAAATCCATAATTTAATTTTAAATTTAAGGGTCTTACAGTCACCATCTCAACATCTTTTGCTTATCAAAGTTGGACTTATCCTATGGTTGAAGACGTACAATGACATCATCTGAAAGTATCATCCATTGATATTTGCCTTCTTAAATCAAGTCCTCGATTGTACTAGACAAAATCTCTCTATTTGGGAAGGATTAGATGTAACAACAGTTTGTTGTGAACTAGTATAAAAATACACATGTCCCTTCTCTATGTCCACTATGTTATTTTATCTATGTTTTTTATGATTTAGATTTATTGTACTTCAATTTTTCTATAATCCTAAGTTGAATGAGCAACTCAAATAATTTTCAGAAATAGAAAAATACAATTTAAACCCTTTTTTCTTGTGTTTTCCAGCAACTTCATCAGGTTGGTCATAACCCACACCATGCTCCAACCCATATAGCCTTTTTGTGGATATCTGAATTAATGCTAACCAATTCGAAGAAATTAGATCATCATGTCTGCGTTCCTTGTTTGATGGTGCCATAGCTAACATGAATACTGATACTGCTTCGTTTCCTTATGCGAAAGAAGGTAGGATGATTTGGAAACCATAGAAAAATGGTTTGTATTCGGTGTTAAGCGGCTACCTTTTATGCGTAAATGAAGCGATTGATATTTCTCACTTAAAAGTCACTGGTCGATGGGATTTAATATTGAAAATAAGAGCTCCACCAAAAGTAAAAAATTTGGTGTGCCAGTTATGTCGTAATTGTTTGCCTACACGGATCTGGTAGAATAAGTGTGGTGTTGGTTGTGCATCCAACTACAACTTTAGTGACAATGCTATGGAGGACAGTTATCACTTAATTTTTCAGTGTCCTAATAGCATTCGATTTTAACAACAAACCCGGTTGTGTATTATGACCAATTTTTCTGCATCTCACACATACATCACAAATGTTGTTATTTCACAATGCTACAACAACTAAATATAAATGTTGTTGCCATCTTCGATACCATGCTCTATTATGAGTGGAAACAATGCAATAATAGATTTTGGAACCAACAGATGGAAGACTTGCAAACGGTTTTCTCACGCAATTGCAACATGTTGTTCGAATGGCAACAAGTACAAAAAATCTGCACCAAACCAGCAACAGTATAGGTCTCAAATGACGCTGTTCAGTGGAATTAAAATGTAATATTAATAATGCTTTTTCATCTCATCTTAAAAGGACAGGAGTTGGCCTTTGTATTCGTCATGCACATGCGCATTTTGTGCTTGCGAAAACATAATCGTTTTCTCCTATAGCGGTTGGTCTTTTGACGACTTTGCAGTTGGTCCATAAGCTATAACTAGAGAATGTCAATTTTGAGATGGACTCCAAAGTGGATGTCAATATGATTCATAGTGGCAACTGTGATGTTTCAGAGCTTCTCGCAGACCGATACATGAGGTAGCTGATGCACTAGCACATATAGCACCATCTTTAGCTAGTATCCACTATATTTATTGATTTGAACAATTTATTATTAATAAAATGATATGAACTTACATTTGTTAGAAAAACATATGCATTTATGGGTTTCAAATTTATGAATTTGATGAATGTAAGACCCTTAAATTTAAAAATTAAATTATGGATTTAATATTAAGTGTATTTTGAGGAATGATTGTAAAATATTTAATATATGTATATTTTGTGTAAATATATATATATATAAATATTTATTTTGGAGGTTGAATTAAAATTAGTGGATGAAGGATAAATTAATTTAATTACGAGTAATTAAATTATCGGGCAGTTAATTTAGGGATTATCTGTTAATTGCGACAAGACTGGTTAAGTGATGGAGGGTCAAGTAATATTATACTACTAATGTGGGATGAGGTGGCACATATATGTGCCTATATATATGAAGGAGTGGCAAGAGCAAAGGTAGAAACCTTCCCTCCTCCTTACTGCATGAAACAGTAAATTTCTCCTTCCTCTTCCCATTCTGTTTCACGTTTATAAAAAAAAAAAAAAAGAAAAAAAAAGAGAGTTGCTCAAAAGTGAGATTACATGGAAATCCAAGCACCAAACCACCAAGTACCAAGAACAAAACTTGTTCCTATCTTTATTACGGAGCTAGAGAACCCACTTTGGTAGCGGTAAACGCAAACGGAAACTTCGCCGCTTTTGTCGCAAAAACGTGAACGGGAGCAGAAACGTAACAGAGGTAAGGGGCACTTTCCACTTTCTAGTTTGCATTTTAGGGCTGTAAATGCATGTTTGATGTGTGATCATATTTGAGTTTCTGTTTTGAAAAACGAAACTATTGTGCATGTTGTTATAAAATGCGAAAAATGCATTTTGTTGATGTTTGATGATCCTGTGATGTTGCTGTTTTGGCTGATATAACATTGCTGTTTTGGTTGTGTGGGAATACTAGAAAATGCTTTCCATGTTGTTTTGAGAAATGATCAAAATGTAAACGTTGAAAAATGTCTGTACTGTTTTGGTGATTGACATTCTGTTTTGATGGTTTAAGCAAAACTGTGATGATGTTCTGGTGTTGGTGATTCTGTTTTTGTTATGTTGAAAACAATCTGGTGTTGATGATGGTTTTCAAAAGAAAAGGATTTAAAATGGTGGAAGTGTTTTCTGGAAAATCTGTTGTTGATGAAAGATGTTGAGTTTTGTGGTTAAAGAAAAACAGTGAGCTGATTCTGGTGTTGTTGATTCTGTTTTCTGTTGTGTTGTTAAAAATCTGTTGTTGATCATGTTGAGGGTGATTTTTAAAGAAGAAGGATTTAACTGGGTGAAGGTGTTTTCTGGAAAATCTGTTGTTGATGAAAAACGTTTTGAGTTTTGTGGTTTCAAAAGAATGGTGATTTTATTTTGGTTTTTCAAAGAAAAGAATTTGAAAACGTGTTGAAGTTTCCTGTGAAATTTCAATGAATTCGAAGGTGTATTCGAATACGGCATGAGTGTATTCGAATACAACCTGCAAAACTTCAGTTTTATTCAAATTTTTGAACTTGTATTCGAATACGAGCCTCTGTATTCGAATACAGTTAAGGGATTTTTGCTTCTGACTTAGCCTCTGTATTCGGCTACGACCCCGTTGTATTCGAATACAGGACTGCAATTTTTGCCACTGTATTCACATTTGTATTCGACTACGACAGCCTCGTATTCGAATACAGAATGCTGATTTTTCACTGTTTTTGCCTCTATATTCGAATATAAGGGAGCTTCGAATACACCATCTTTTTTTTCAAAAATTTCAGTTTTAAACAATGGTTTATGAACTTAAAGAGTTGGGAAAATATTGGGAAGGTTTTGTTGAATTAAAATGGTGTTTTGAGTTGGTTTGAGGTGGTGATGATGAGGTTCTGGAGTTCTTTATTGATGCTGTGAAAAATGATGAGTTTACACTGTTGTAGCTTCTGTATTCGAATACAAGGAAGCTATATTCGAATACAGAGTGTTGATTCTGCACTGTTTTAGCTTCTGTATTCGAATACAAGGAAGCTGTATTCGAATACAGATTCGTTTTTCCAGAAATCTCAGTTTTAAACATTGTTTTATGAACTTTAAGAGTTGAGAAAACATTGGGAAGACTTGTGATAAATAAAAATGGAGTTTTTGAGATAGTGTGAAGTGGTAATGATGAGGTGCTTGAATGTTTTTATTGATGTGACGATAATGAAATTATTTGGGTTGAGATGGTTTGGGGGAAATCATGGAAAGGCAAAATTTTGCTGATGTTTGCATACTGTTTTCAGTGAAGAGAAAACATTGCATGTCCATGCATTGCATAGTCAGGTGGTGACCGCGATGGGCCACAGAGTTGATGTCGTGACCGTGATGGGCTGCGAAGTTAAGTAGTAACCATGGGTTATAGAATAGTTCCGCGTGTATTAGACGGTCTATTCTACTCGGGCTACGGAGTGGTTCCGCGTGTATTAGACGGTCCATTCTATCCGTGCGAGAATTTAACTTCTGTATGTTCTGGCCTGTGAGAGGCTAACATATGTGAAATGTGATGGTCTGTGAGCGACTGCACGTGTGCTGGTCTGTGAGCGACTGCACGTGTGCTGGTCTGTGAGCGACTGCACTGGTAGTGGTCTGTGAGCGACTGTACCTTGGTATATGTGAAACGTGCTGGTCTGTTGAGCGACTGCACGAGTGCTGGTCTGTTGAGCGACTACGCTGGTGCTAATCTGTGAGCGATTGCACCATGGTCATGTTGGCCATTAAAGTCTAACATATGAAAATCGTGCTGGTCTTTGAGTGACCGCACGTGTGCTGTTCTGTGAGCGACTACACCTTGGTAATTCCAAGAAGTTGAGTACATGAGCATATACATATTGCATCGGGGTGTTTGACCGGTGGGTCATGATTGGGATATATGTTGATGATTGGAAATTGATGTGTGTAAGTATCATATAAAATCTGAATCTCTGATGAATGGTTGTGATTGTTGAGTTGATGGTTGTACTTACAACATGTTTTCCATATTAATTGGTTGCTGTTTGAAAAGGCATACATGTCATGAAATTTCAAAATGAGCATCCTTATTTATCATCATTGTTATATGATATGCCATGGATATATTTGTTACTGTTGATATAAATGCTATGTGTTATTTGTTAATTTCGGTCGGTTACCCTTTACTATTATTGTGGAAAATTGGGCTTTGCCCTCAGATGATACCAAAACCCGTCCCACCGACGGTTACACTAACGACGGAAACGTCGTTAGTTTTCCCTGATCTTCACATACGAAGTATTCGTGGACAACGTAGAGGGACGGACGACTGGGGTGAAGACGAGACTTGTGGAGGAGGCGGTGGAAATTACTTGTTACTGTAGCTTAGTGCATGATCAGACTAGACTTTTTGTATAGGGCCTAGTGTCGAGGGCTGTATTCACTTATTTTGAGATTATTGTGTATTATCTTTCCGCAACTCTGATAATAATTTAGATTGGGATAATTGTATATTTTCCGCACTCTGATAAATATTTCAGTGGGTCCAGGATACAGTTTTGGTGTATCTTCATCTTGTTATATTTTGAAAATCAATTTCCTAAAATTTTCTTACGTGGTTATAATCATGACTTAATTAATTAATTACTTTTAGTCGTTTGGATTACGACAAATTATTTTAATAAATGACTTAATTTTTTTTTAATTCCTTTGAATTAATAATTCTGAAAATTCTTTCTATTTATTTCGGTTTAAAAAAAAAATACATTCGCGCTGTGTTTTAAACTCGGGTTGTTACAATGAAACCTGAAAAACTTTATTGATTATAATTTTGGTTTTAATTAAGTATTTTATGGTTTTTAACTTATATGAGGAACATGATGAAGAAGATGAAGAATCTTAACAATTAAAATTTAAGATTTTAAATTTTAATAAAAATTAATTAAATAATATATAATTTTTGTGTTTGCATGTACCACCACGTCACGGTCAATATAAGAGACACTTCACCATCTGAACAGACACGTGTCTTTCTAAACGTGTTAAATGTAAATTAAAAAAAAAATACCATGAGATGTACATTTTGATATTTAAAGGGCTAATCGTGTTGTGAAATTGGTCTACATACCAGTACAAAATAGAAAAACCACAACCAAGGTTATTATAACAAAATTTTGTTTACTAATCATTGTTTCTATCTTCTTCCGCTTCTTTATTAATCCTCTGTAACTTAATAAGTACATTTTTCATATATATATATATATATATATATATATATATATATATGTATATATATATATATATACACGTAAATGTATATATAATAAAACCTAAAAAAAGGATAAATAACAAAATACCTTTGGATATTTATTTTA